>RYFJ01001060.1:12500-217128 GCA_003991445.1 Oryza meyeriana var. granulata | reverse complement strand
CTCGGAATAGAGGATGGGCCAGACCATTAGTAATTAGAGATAAATAGCACACAGGCAAGGCTGTGCTTGTTATAAGAAACATAGTCTTAGTCGGCATCGGTTTCTATGCTCTAAGAAGAAATCCCTTGGTCGATCCCGACTGGGATCCTTGTCATGTACCGGTCCTAGTATATAAAGGGAGACAGGGCGCCCCAGAGGGCACACGCAAGATCCTGATCACAAGACACCTCAGGAGCGAATACACTCAGGAACGAGGGTATTACCGTCACATTGAGGGCCTGAACCGTACTATCTTTGTGTTCCTCTGTAATCCCGAATTTCGCAGGTGTCGAGTTGCCCCAAAATTAATTGCCGTGCAAGCATCGAACAGTTGGCGCGCCAGGTAGGGGCGACGAATTCTTCATCAACAGATTCGATGGATTCATCACGGAGTCAAGGGCTACAAGTTTCCCACTGAGCAATCACTTCGGGAGGCTGATTTGTCGCAATCAACTCTGGCAATCTTTCTTGGCTAAGCAGATCGACTGCCAGCCCGGCGTTGCACCATCGGCCAGGAGTCGAATTCCTTCGACGATGCTATAGACGTCCCTCACATCGGACACATCGGGACAACTCTCTCCTTCGGGTTCGAATCCGCGCTAGGCATTGACCAGCGTGGGTTAGGCCAAGAGGGGGAGAGATCGTTCATCTCCCGTACGGATTGGCGACGCTGTGCATCCTACAACCGCAACAGAACCCGACTCAGCGATTCGTTTGGACACGTCATGAACGTTCAGATGGATCTAAGAGAGGTCGGATCGTCCTAAACCCGATAACTACTCGGAGTCCGACACCAAGTCGGATAGCGGTCGAGCACCAACTTGGACTCCACCTGGCAAGCTTCCTCCTCCCCGCGAGATCTTCATGGCTTCAATGCCACCGTTCCGAGGTGCGCCGACTGCAAGAGGAGCAGCAAGAGGAGGGCGCCGACTACAACAAAAGAGAGGGCCAATCGCCAAGCTCGCAATGACGGGCTACGACACTGGCGAGCCGCCAGCAGCAGATCCTCCAAACCAAAGTCGGCGACCACGACGTCTTTTATCACGCCACAACAGAACGTTTGTGGCCGCCGCAACTCTGCTGGACACGCTCCAGCTTGGGCCGGATCATCAGGCCACACAACTATCGCCAAGATCAAAGCGATGATTACAGTTGCCGCCTGCAGCAGAAGAACAGTCAGGCAACACTCACGTACCGACCCATCGGACGGGCTCATCCAGCGGCGGAGTCATCTGCATCAGCGCGACGTCGGGCGGCGGCTCCACTCGGCAGCACGAAGAGTCCCGCCAAACAACGCTCGGCAATACCAACTACGAACAACCGCGGCATCGCCAGTACGACCGCCGGACCCAATCAAGACCTCCGAGTGCGAATACAACGCGACCTTCGCCACAGGACCTATAAACACCTGGCCGAGAGGCACGAAGAGGATGAACGCCGCCGATGGAGGACGACACGAGTTGGCTTCGGTCTTCACTACGAACGGCTACATCGCCAAAACCGAAGCCCAAGTCCTCACGATGATGAAGGCATTCCAGCCTTTACTCGGGAGTTACAGGACGTCGCTAGCCAGTCGGCTTTAAGCCTACCGGAATCGAAAAGTACGACGGCAAGACCAACCAGAGTCCTGGCTCACCGTTTACGTCCTGGCAGTACAAGCTGCTGGGGGGGCGAAGACAGCAGAGCCATGCTAACTACTCCGTCGCATTAGCCGACTCGGCGAGGACATTGGCTGACAGGCCCCCAAGGGGTCGATCGGTTCCTGGGACAACTCAGGGAGCGGTTCATGCTAACTTCCAGGGACCTACGAGAGACCGGCTTTCCGAGCACGACCTTTACCAGCGCATCAAAAGAAGAACGAGTTCTGCGTGAATTCATCAAAAGGTTTTCGAGAAGCGCAAAATCAAATTCCAAGTATCAAGACGGTCGTCATCGCCGCCTTCCGCAAGGGAGTAAAAGACGCCCCGCTCATCGCGAAGTCACTCGGAAGCCACCATCCATGTCCGGGCTCTTTTTGACATGGCCAACAAATACGCTGACTCGGCTGAAGCCGTCGCCGAGGCCCTCGACGAGAAGAAGGAGCCCGACAAAAAGACAACAAGGCAAAAAGCCGACAACGAGCCGTCTCAGAATAAGTCTGGCAGCGCAAGCGGAAGTCGGACAACGAGGTGGCCAACATGGAGCGCAGTCGTCCGGCCCCAGCGGAACAACAACTATCAGAAAGTCATGAGCGGGCCTTGCCATTTTCACCCCAAAGGCCGGCACGCGGCCAAGGACTGCCACATGCTCAAGAAGTTTGCCTCCGAGCAAGCTTCATCGTCTGGCGCCGACAAGGACAAAGACAAGCCAGACTCGGCCCTGGCTGATGATTTCTAGGATCCCCAAGCCGAACTCAACCACATCTTCGGGGACCACTTGCGTACGAATACAAACGCAAGCAGAAGCTCTCAATACGCGACATCAACAGGCCTCACAGCCGACACCCCCCAATACCTGCGCTGGTCAGAAACGGCCATCACTTCAATCGCGCAGATCACCTAGATGGATTTCCACCCGGGACGATATCCACTCGTCCTGGACCCGGTCGTCAGAAATATCAGGCTGAAGAAAACCCTCATCGACGGAGGCAGTGCGCTCAACATCCTGTTCGCCAAGACTTTGGACGAGATGAGAATTCCTCGTTCAGAACTACGGCCGAGCACTGCGCCCTTCCATGGGATAATTCCCGGCTTGTCATCAACCCCACTCGGGCAGATAACCTTGCCGGTAACCTTCGGCACGCGGGACAACTTCCGTACAGAAAACATCTGCTTCGAGGTCGCCGACTTCGAGACCGCGTATCACGTGATACTCGGACGACCGGCCCTCGCCAAATTCATGGCGATACCGCACTATACGTACATGGTGCTGAAGATGCCCGGGCCAGCAGGAGTCCTCTCCCTCCGCAGCGACGCTAAGCAAGCCTTCACCTGCGACAAGGAGAGTTGCGAACTGGCTCAAACACAAGAAGCGGCAGTCGGGCGCGATAGCATCCGGCAAGCCGCTACACCCGAAGTTGATCAAGATCCAGTTCCGGCGAAAAAAGCAGCGAAGTCGGGAATTTCAGCGGACTCTGACACGAAGAAGATCCCCCTGGACCCTTCCGACCCCTCCAAGACTGCCTTAGTCGGGACCGAACTTGACCCCAAATAGGAAGACGCGCTCGTCACCTTCCTCCAGGCCAATAAAGATATCTTCGCGTGGAAACCGTCCGACATGCCGGGCGTACCAAGGGAGGTGATCGAGCACGCCCTACACGTAAAGCCAGACGCCAAGCCAGTCAAGCAACGGCTGCAGCGCTTCGCTCAAGACCGCAAGGATGCTATCCGGGAGGAAATCACCAAGCTCCTCGCAGCCGGGTTCATTAAGGAAGTCTACCACCCGGACTGGCTGCAAACCAGTTCTGGTCCAGAAGAAAACGGTAAATGGCGCATGTGCGTCGACTACACCGACCTCAACAAAGCGTGCCCCAAGGACCCATTTGGTCTTCCCAGGATAGATCAGGTGGTTGACTCCACGGCGGGGTGCGACCTACTCAGCTTTCTCGACTGCTACTCGGGATATCATCAAATTAGCCTGAGGGAACAAGACTGTTTAAAAACATCTTTCATCACGCCGTTTGGAGCGTATTGCTATATCACAATGCCGTTCGGTCTGAAAAATGCGGGCGCAACTTACCAACGGGCTATTTAGCGCTGTTTGCACACCCAGATTGGGCGCAACGTGGAAGCCTACGTCGACGACGTGGTGATCAAGACCAAGTCCAGAGAAGATCTCATTGCCGACTTGGAAGAAACGTTCCAAAACCTCCGAAGATTCAAGATGAAGTTGAACCCGGAAAAGTGCACCTTCGGAGTGCCGTCTGGAAAGTTACTCGGCTTTATCGTCTCGCATCGCGGCATCGAGGCTAACCCGAAGAAAGTCAACGCCATCAGGAACATGGCGCCCCCGACCAACCTCAAAGACGTCCAGAAGTTGACAGGCTGCATGGCGGCACTCAGCCGGTTTATCTCCCGACTGGGCGAACGGGGCATGCCTTTCTTCAAGCTCCTCAAAAAGGCGGACACCTTCAAATGGACTCCGAAAGCCCAACAAGCCTTCGAAGACTTCAAACAGTCCCTCACGTCACCTCCCGTGTTGGCATCACCCTTACCCCAGGAACCGCTAATGCTATATCTGGTGGCAACCACTCACGTAGTCAGCACGGTGCTGGTAGTGGAGCGATCCGAATAGGGTCATATTCAGAAAATACAACGGCCAATCTATTTTGTCAGCGAGGTCCTTGCCGACTCCAAAACGAGATACCCGCAGGTCCAGAAGCTGCTATACGGCCTACTCATCACAGTCCGAAAGCTGGTGCACTACTTTCAAGCGCATCAAGTCACGGTGGTCACAACGTTTCCACTCGGGGATGTCCTTCATAATCGCGAGGCCACTGGCCGGATCGCTAAATGGGCACTCGAGCTGATGGCGTTCGACATCACCTTCCAGCCACGGACAGCTATCAAATCTCAAGCTCTAGCCGACTTCGTGGCCGAGTGGATAGAAGTTCAACTCCTAATACCAACAACAAAGCTAGAGTACTGGACAATGTACTTCGACGGTTCCCTACGGATCGGCGGCGCCGGGGCTGGAGTCATATTGACATCCCCCACTGGCAAAAAATTGAAGTACGTTCTACAAATCCACTTCCCGGCTTCCCACAACGTCGCCGAGTACGAGGCACTTGTTCACGGACTCCGCATCGCCATATCACTCGGCATACGTCGATTGGTTGTGCGCGGAGATTTCCAACTCGTGGTAAACCAAGTCATGAAAGACTGGACCTGTCTCGACGATACAATGGCGGCATACTGTCAGGAGGTCCGCAAGCTGGAAAATAAGTTCGACGGGCTGGAAATCACACACGTCCTCCGCCAATACAACGACGCGGCGGATGAGCTGGCAAACATGGGATCCAAGCGAGAAGCAGTCCCGACTGGAATCTTCGTCGAGCAACTTATGGAGCCGTCAGTCAAGAAGAAACCGGCACAAGGGGAGTCGGGAGGCGAACCTACCCCAGCTACCGACGAAGCGCTGCACATATGTCAAGACTGGAGGAGTCCTGTTGTCAAATTCCTCCTGGATGATGAACTCCCAGAAGATCGCAGTCAAGCCAAGTAGGTCAAGCGTCGGAGCAAAAGCTTCCTGCTAGTCGGAGAAGACCTGTACCGAAGGAGCGCATCCGGCGTCCTCATGCGCTGCGTCACCACCGAGGAAGGCAAGCAGATCCTGCATTCAATCCACTCGGGCATATGTGGCAACCATGCTGCATCCAGGACGTTAGTCGGAAAGGCTTACCGGCAGGGATTCTTCTGGCCCACAGCAGTCACAGATGCCAAAGACATCGTTCGCAAGTGCGAGGGTTGCCAGTTCTTCGCAAGACAAACAAATCTCCCAGCCCAGGAACTCCAAACTATCCCTATATCCTGGCCATTTGTAGTATGGGGGCTCGACATGGTCGGGCCTTTCAAGAAAGCGCCAGGGGGGTTCACACATTTATTCGTCGCGGTGGACAAGTTCACCAAGTGGATTGAGGCTAAACCCGTCGCAACAATCACAGCGGCACGAGCAAAGGACTTCATCATGAGTATATTATACCGGTTCGGAGTCCCTAACCGCATCATCACCGACAATGGTACTCAGTTCGCGGCGGGCCTATTCCAAGATTTCTGCGGCGATTTCGGTATCAAGATCTGCTATGCATCTGTGGCACACCCGCGGAGCAACGGGCAGGTTGAGCGAGCCAACAGTATGGTCTTACAAGGCATCAAGGCCAGGATATTCGACCGACTACAACCATATGCGGGTCGGTGGGTACAAGAACTCCCATCCGTTCTCTGGTCTCTCAGAACCACGGTTAGTCGGGCAACAGGGCAATCCCCTTTCTTCCTGGTCTACGGTACCGAGGCTATGCTACCGACAGAGATACAGTTCGGCTCTCCGCGAGTCCGGGCTTACTCCGAAGACGACTCCAACAACACCCGACTGATCGAATTAGATCAGCTGGAAGAGCAAGAGACGCCCGCAACAATCCATTCGGCAAGGTATCTTCAAGCCTGCGTCGCTACCACAATCGCAATGTCCAAGGCGCGCCTTTTTGGTCGGGGATCTCGTTCTAAGGAAGATACAAACACCAAGGACAGGCACAAATTATCTCCCATCTGGGAAGGGCCGTTCGTTATAGCCGAGGTCACGCGGCCAGGCGCCTACCGACGGAAGACCAAAGACGGCGTCCTCATCACCAACTCATGGAACATAGAACAGCTACGTCCTTTCTATACCTGAGTTTTACATTTCCCATGTGTACAGTTTTTTCTGACTCACTACGCCGCTTGTTTCAACCGAGTAGTGAGTCGGGGCTGCATGTATATATGTGTTCTGTCAATAACATACGAGCTTATTTCACCCCGGTTATGAAGCCTTGCCACGACTGACGCGTTTGCCCGAGTATAGCATCTTACTCTGAACGTTTTTATCAAGTTCTATCGGACTAACTCGGTGCATGCTACACGGTCGGGTAAAGCTAATGACAACTGAGTGATAAGCTTGGCGGCACGACACACATATTTACACATGACCATGTATAAAAGCTTATACATACCGACTACATAATGTATTGCCTCTACAGACCCAGGTCTCGGGTAATTACTTCAGCAGTCGGCTTCGCCTGGGCGATCAGCTCCAGCGCTTCCTCGGGCGTCGTCTCTTCGGAAAATCCCTCCCCGATGGCCTCAATGTCCGCCCTCGGGTAGATGGACTTGGTCATCGCTAGGGTCTGGGCCACGCCAGCGACAACACGCTCATCCGAGTACTTTCTCAAGGCGCTCGGTGCTTCCTCGAGACGCGCCACTATCTGGGAGATTCTGCTGCAGCTGGTCCCCACAGGACGGGGATCTAAGAGGTCAAGGAGCCCCTTCACGGACCCCATGAGGGCCTCCCGTGACTCCCTGATTAACCTTATCTCCTCCGTGTAAAACCGATACTGGGCTTGGACGTTGATTTTCATGTCTACCTAGGTCCGCCGGCAAGTAAACTTGTCAGGCTCGGTTGCGGACGAAAATTACTACTGGAATGGCTAAGATCACAGTCGGGTCGAGGACTTACTTTCGTAGTCGGCCTCCCACCCGGCCACGGTCTTCTCCAGCTCAGCTTTCTCTTTACCAAGCTTGGCCACGGCCTCTTTCAACTCGGCCCTCTCCCGGTCAAGCTCGGTATTGGCTTTGGTCAGGTCGGCCTTGACCTTTTCGAGCTCAGCCTTGGCCCCTTCAATTTCCTTCAGCTGCGACTCCCTCTCTGTTCGGGTCTTCAACTCCGCTTCGAGGGCTGCACCACAGATTAGCCGATGGCTCAATTTTGCAGTCGGGACATAACTGGGCAGTTGAGAATAGCACGGCTGGAAGAGTACATCGGCGGTTCGGTCGGGAAGACACAGTCAGGGTTTTTACCTCTGATCTTTCCACCTAGAGCCCAATTTTCTGCCCTGAGCTGGTCGGCGCCACTCTTCAGCCAGGCCTCCCTCCCTGCGTGACGCGCCTCCATCTCGGCCTTCAATGCCCGGAGTTGCTGCAATTCCGCGAGGTGGGGAGCCATTTCGACCAAGATCTCCGACATCGCCTCGTTGCGATCGACGAGCTTCTGCTCGGGACAAGGAACAAATCGATGACAGAGTCAAACATCAAAACAAGAAGATTGCTAGAGCTTTACTACAAGAATCATACCGCGACCCCTTGGGACCCGCTGATGGCGGCGCGAAGCAGGCTTTCGCGCTCTCTCCTTGCAACGACTTCATCGAGCCTGAAGCTTTTCACAGTACCATCGCGAGTTGTCCACGTAAAGGTCTGGGGCATCACACGTGGAGGAGCTTCGATCCGAGGCAGATGTGGGATCTCCGGCGGTGGTGGCGGCGGCGGCGATGGCGATGACGATAACCACGACGGCGACGGGGTCCTGGCCTCAGCACCGCCTTCCCCTATGACTTCGGGGACCGACTTAGGGGCTCCGTCAGCGGCTTCCGCAACGTACGGTGCCTCGGGGGCTGGGGCCTCAGTTTCAGCAGCCACCTCTCGGTCGGGTGGCGGCAGCGGCCCTGTAGTCGGAGCCACCTCGGTCTCAGCAACCGGGCTGGCCGTCGGCTCAACAGGTGTGTTCACCGCCGCTGGCTCGGCTGGGCCAGGCTCATCAAGAGGAGCAGACGGGTCAATCTCCTTGAGATCGATATCGGCCCGCTTCCTGCACGACGAAGCAAGACATCATGACATTACTTCAACACACAAAGACTACAGAGTTCCCGGAGTAGCGCACCTCTTGGAGAACCTCAGCTTCTTGCCGGGTGGCCTGCCCCCCGGCGGAGCGCTAGCGTCGGCAGTCGGCCCGGTCGGCGTCATCGACGGCAGAGGCGTATCAGCCTGAGTCGGCCCCAACTCTGGTATGGTTGGCTCAGGTTCCTTCGCCCCAAGCGGCCTCTGCTCTAGCCGGCCCCTTGGTGGCGCCGCTGCCGAGCACGACAACGTTGGGCCCGAACCTGCAGAGTCGGGTTGGGCAGCAGAGGGACTCCTCGGCCTCTTCTTCGACGCGACAGCCGACAATGGACGGGAGTCTTCATCAAATTCCTCATGCCACTACAAGCAAGTCGACGAGATACCATCACGCAAGGCTGAACAATCACCGTTCCATAGGCGTTCACCATAGAAGAAAGTAGAAGGTTACCTTGGTCCGCGGCCGAATGAAGCTATAGGCAGCAACTCGACGGTTATCGTCTTCGGTGGCAACCACCCCTTCGGAGAAGTAGCCGAACAAGGTATCGGTCACTGCCCCCTTGTCCGCTGTCTCGCTGCTCACTCGGTCGGGATCGTGTTTGCCTTTGAAGGCCCAGCCAAATGCGCTTCTCAGCTTCAGCGGCTGGACGCGCCTCGTCAGAAACCGACGAGCCACCCAAGGCCCCGTCAAGCCGGCCCTCTTGAGGTCATCTATCTTCGTCAACAATATATGTGCTTGGCCCAGTTCTTCAAAGGTCGGTTCCGCGGACCAGCTTGGCAATGCCGCTGGTGGCATACCAGTAAACGGGCGCAAGGAAGGAGCCAGATCGGTGCAATAAAACCACTCCTTGTGCCAGCCCTTCAGAGAAGATTTCAAGGGCAAATCGATATACGCTTTCTTCCCATCGCTCCTCAGTTGAAGACCAGCCCCTCCAATCACATTGATACTGCTCTTGGATGGTTGGGGTTTGATGTGGAACAGGTGTCGGAAGAGGATGAAATGGGGTTCAACGCCCAAGAAGCACTCGCAGAGAGTAACAAAAATAGAGATCTGAAGAATTGAGTTGGGATTCAAATGCACCAACTCTAGCCCATAGAAATCAAGGATGCGGCGGAAAAAATCAGAGGACGGAAGGCACAAGCCTCGATCGAAGAAAGAGGCGAAAACTACCGTTTCACCAGGCCGGGGGTCGGGGACCGACTCGTCCCTTGCCGACCGCCAACGGATCACTTCTTGGCTGGGCAACTTCAGCTCGCTCTCCAGCCGTTTCAGCTTCACCGAGCCACAATCTAAAATCGGCCAAGAACCCCCCGGCGCACCCGCAGGATTCGTCGCCTTCGGCATGACTGGAGGCGGTGAGATTTGGGGAAAAGCAGATCGGGGGCTTGGGACAAACGAGGAGGATTGGGATCGCCCGAGTCCAGGAGGGGAATAGTAGCAACTAACCCTAGCCGGGCGGGAGGCGAAGAGTCGGGCGCGAAGGTGGAAGACGAAGAGATTGGCTGATTTGGGGAAGACGACGGAATCTTTTTCTCTCTCCCCGTCTTTTTATAACCCGTGCCGACTAGATGGGCCTGGGCCTATACAGTCAGTACTGGGCCGACAAGATATGAGTTCCTACAGTAGCATGCTCCATGTGGGCCGCCTGCAGGCTGAGTTGAAATTATAGTGCTGGTGCTACTAACAGGAGCCGATGAGGTAAACAGATATGCTTTATGATAGTCTTACTGCTAAACATATATGTTTGGGTATCTGTTTTATCCCCCAGGTCTCGAGGATATATCCTTATAAGGATCGCAAGCTGGTCTTCATTAAAATTGGAGACGCAGGTATCTTTCTCGAGTACACCTGACCACGCCATGGATTTATTTTCATAAAGTGGTACTCGGCCTACATGCGTGGCTATCAGCTGCCATGAGCAACATTATTCCAGCCGACATGACGCTGAAGAGTCTAACTTTCGAGTAGTGCACTACTCGGGAGAGACTATAAATTTCCGTTCCCGCTGACATGATGCGGAAGAGTCTAGCTTTTGAGTGGGACGCCACTCGGAAAAGACTATAAACTCATATTCTGACTGACATGAAGTCGAAGAGTCCTATATACGAGTAGTCTTCTACTCGGAAAGACTATAAAGTTTATTCCGGTTGACATGATACCGAAGAGTCGCAAATACCTGAAGTAATCTACTCGGGAAAGACTTCCAGGTTAAAGACCTTTGACTTTATGTTTAATTGTCTTCACAATTAAGCACAAAGTTGGGGGCTACACCTAATAGGTGCGCCTATTCGGCGCACACTATTTATATATCTACATGAAGCCCTTCATAGCCTCGCTGCCAGCTGATATAGAGCAGGACTCGGGAAAAGACTTACTCGAACAAAGAGTACTCGGGCGCATCGCACTTGGGCAACCTTTACCGTGGAGGATGAGCACTTGGCATCAGCTGTGACTCAACTATGAAGGTCTCAGGGGCTACTGTGGAGGCCATGGGCCCCGGGTACCTCATTACCAGTACATGGGCCAGTCGGATAGAGGATGGACCAGACCATGTAATTAGAGATAAGATAGCACCCGGCAGGCTGTGCCTTGTATAATAAGGAAACATAGTCTTAGTCGGATAGGTTTCTATCTCTAAGAAGGAAATCCCTTGGTCGTATCCGACTGGGATCCTTGTCATGTACCCCTGTCCCCTAGTATATAAAGGGAGACAGGGCGCCCCATGAGGGCACGCAAGATCATTGATCACAAGACCACCTCAGAGGAATAACACCTCAACTGGACGTAGGGTATTACCTCACATTGAGGGCCTGAACCAGTATAATTCTCTTGTGTTCCTCTGCAATCCACCGAATTCCAGGTCGCCGAGTAGCCCCATAATATTATTGCCGGTGCAAAGCATCGACAGGGTGACTTGTCTATACTCTGGGGCTGGATTATACCCTATGGCGAAAGCCATGTCGTGCAGCTCTTTGACGAATCCACCAACTCCAAACAGATGCACTGGCTCATGGTTTGCCATCTATAGAGCATGAAAGGAAGATTAATGGTTTCAACTAAGTTAACAAAATAGGTTTGATTTAAATAAAAAGGAAAAAGAAGGGTAATAAAGTTTCCAAGGAATATTGAGAGCAAATTGAAGTACCATAAAATGGGAAAAGTTTATTTTGAAGGTGAAAATGTAAAGTCTTATGTTCATAATCAGTACAGTAATGGATGTACAGTACTAATTACTAGAATGGTGAGAGAAATTTGCACAATTAAATAGATAGAGGGTTTACAAGATTTTTTTTTAAAAAATTTCCATTTTTCGAGACAGGAAGTTAACTCAATCAAAATGTGGAGGCCATAGGCCCCGAGTGCCTCATAAGAAACATATGGGTCACTTGGACAGAGAATGGGGCTAACCTTGTAATTAGGGATACAATAGGACTCGGCATATATTACCTTGTACGACAAGGAAAGGATATAGTCCTAGTCGGGCATGTTGTATTCCTAGAAGGAAATCCCTTGGTCGGAGTCCTACTGGGATTCCTACCCTGTAACCTTGTCCTCCGGTATATAAGGGGAGGCAAGGTGCCCCCTGAGGGCAGAGGATCACAACGATCAGAAGAAGTACAATCTCACCAGAGAAACCTCAAATGCAATACACCACAACTAGACGTAGGGTATTACCTCATCTTGAGGGCCTGAACCAGTATAAATTGTTTGTGTTCCTTTGCAGTCCATCATGTTTAGGTCTCACGAGTAGCCCCATATTATTATTGCCGGTGTAAAACATCGACAGTTGGTGCGCCAGGTAGGGGCATCGGTGAGATTATCTTCGACAAGCCTGATGGATTCAACCACTAGAGTCAACGGCATCAACTTCTCTCCCAGGCAAACAATCACCTTCGGGAGCCTCGACTTTGTCGCCTGTCGATGTTTTAGACCGCCAATAAATATATGGGGCTACTCAGCGGATGAAAACTTGATGGATTGCAAAGGAACACAGGGAGATTTTATACTGGTTCAAGCCCTCAATGTGAGGTAATACCCTACGTCCAGTTTGGGGTGTATTCCTTTGAGGAATTGTGGTGGCGATTCTGATGAACCAACTCAACCTGCCCTCATGGGGCGCCCTGCCTCCCCTTATATACTGGGGGACAGGGTTACAAGGTAGGAGTCCCAACCGGATTACGGCCAAGGGATCTCCTTTTAGAGATATAACGCACCCAACTAGGACTATGTTTTCCTTATTATACAAGGCAAAGTCTGCTAGGGATTACTATATCTCTAATTACAAGGCTAGGCCCATCCTCTATCTGAGTGGCCCATATGCTTGTCATGAGGTACCCAGGGCCCATGGCACCCATAATAGCCCCTGAGACCTTCATAGTTGAGTCACAGCTGATGCCGAGTGCTCATCCTCCACGGTGAAGTCTTCCCGAGTGCATTACTCCCGAGTACTCTTTGTCCGAGTGCGTCTTCTTCCCGAGTCCTACTTCATGTCAGCTGGCAGCGAGGCTATGAAGGGCTTTATGTAGATGTATGAATAGTGTGCGCCGAATAGGCTCACCTATTAGGTGTAGCCCCCGACTTTGTGCTTAATTGTGAAGACAATTAAACATAAAGTCAAAGATCTTTAACCTTGTAGTCTTTCCCGAGTAGTATACTACTGGTATATGAGACTCTTCGGTATCATGTCAACCGGAATAAACTTTATAGTCTTGCTGAGTAGGGAACTACTCGTATGTAGGACTCTTCGACTTCATGTCAGTCGGAATGGGTATTTATAGTCTTGTTGAGTAGGATGCTACTCGTATATGGGACTCTTCAGTGTCATGTCAGCTGGAAAGAGGGGTTTATAGTCTTTCCCGAGTGGCGTCCCACCCAGAAGTTAGACTCCTCCACGTCATGTCAACGGGAATAAGAAATTTATAGTCTCTCCCGAGCAGTGCACTACTCGAAAGTTAGACTCCTCCGCATCATGTCAGCGGGAATAATGTTGCTCATGGCAACTGATGGCCATGCATGTAGGCCGAGTACCACTTTATAAAAATAAATCCACGGCGTGGTCAGGTGTACTTGAGAAAGATACCTGCATCCCCAATTTTAATGAAGACCAGCTTGTGATTCTTGTAGGATATATCCTCGAGACCTGGTCGATAAAACAGATACCCAAACATATATGTTTAGCAATAAGGCTCTCATGAAGCATATCTGTTTACCTCATCGGCTCGTGTTGGTAGCACCAGCGCTATAATTTCAACTCAGCCTGCGGGCGGCCCACATGGAGCATGCTACTATAGTAACTCATATCTTGGTGGCTGCTACCAAATAAGCCGGCCTGAGCCGACCTACCCAGCATAGCTCTATAGAGGTATCATCCATCGCATGTCAGGATGAGTTTTTTGGTGTCGGTAACCGCAATCAGCCAGAGAAATCCTTATTTGCAAGCCTTTCCGACTTACGTTTTGGATGCAACTTGGTTGCCACATAAGCCTGAGTAGGTATATTGTAGGATCTGCTTGCCCTCCTCAGGTGTGACACAGTGCATGAGAACTCCGGATGCGCTTTGACGATGTAAGTCTTCTCTGACTTCAGGAGAGCTGAGCAGGGTACCCGGACCTTGCATTAGTATAGGATTCGGCTAGCGACCCTCATGGGGCATACCCTACCCAACAGAGTTATAACCAAACTAGGTACCCGAACCTCGCATTAGCATAGGATTCAGCTGGCGACCCTCATGGGGCGTACCTAACCTGACAGAGTTGTGACCAAATAAGCTACCCAATCCTAGCATTAGCGTAGGATTCGGCTGGCGACCCTCATGGGGCGTACCTCACCCAGTCGAGTAGTATACGACCCCCAACTAGTGCCAGAGGTCGGTTGTAAGCTCACTTGGAGCGTAGCCAGGGAAGATGATGTCCCGACTGGCGCAAGTACTCAGTCAGTAGCCCTCATGGAGCATTCCGAGTGGTTCTTGGCAGACTTGTCCAGCCCCCGAGCGTAGGAGATAGGCTCACAACCCTGAGTTCCTGTCATGCGTATCCGGAGCTGACCCTGCACTATAACATATTGGATGAGTAGCATCTGATGATGGAAACAATCACCCGAATAAAATGTATTTTACAATAAATGTAAATATGAGTTCTTCCTCTTATTGATATTAATTTCCCTGAGTAGCTGACCCCTTATGTTTAAACACTCTGCCCGACTAGTCATAGCCCCCTAGCGTCGGGAGTTGGCTCATGGCTCTTTCCCAGACACGTGTTTTGGGTGACTTGAGTTCGTCTTTCATGGAGCAAAGTTTCACGGATCGGAATTTATGCTACTCGAATACTTTTGCAATGATTTAAGAGAAAAGACAGAAAAAAGTACAGTTTGTACACCTATTAGGTGTAAGCAGCTGCGGCATTGGCGAGGCCAAGTGAGGAAAGATTTATCAGAAGGTGACTTAGCTGTTCGGTATTTGGGAGTGGGGATGCCATCTTTGCGTTCGGGCTTTTGAGCCCCCGAGCATGTCACTTGTTGTTCTGAAAATCTCCAGTTGTTGGAAGTCGAAGACGGTTGTGACCGACTGCCACAATGAAGCCGTCTGACTTGCATTTGCGATTCCCTGCTTTAGTTGGGACCGCGTCGTCGGTGCCCTCCCGCTTCTTCTGTCAGGGTGCATTCTTGTCATCTAGGGCTTGAGCAACAGCATGGGCCGAGTCGGCGTATTTGTTCGCCATGTCGAATAAAGCCTTGACAGAGTTGGGAGGCTTCCGTGTGAATTTAGCAATGAACGAGGTGTCTTTGACTCCTTTTTGAAAGGCGGCGATGATGACCTCGTCCTTGATCTCCGGGATTGAGTTCTTCTTCTCAGAAAACCTCTTGATGAAGTCACAAAGAGACTCGTTCTTCCTTTGATGCAACTGCTATAAGTCGTACTCGGAAGATGGCCTCTCGTTTGTTCCCTGGAAGTTGGTGATGAAGCGTTCCCGGAGTTCTCCCCAGGAGCCTATGGATTGCCTGGGAAGTCCTGTTAGCCATGTCCTCGCTAAGTCGGCTAGAGCGACAGGGAGGTAGTTAGCCATGACTTTGTGATTTCCTCCAGCTGCTCGAATCGCCAGAGTGTAAACTGTGAGCCAGGACTCGAGGTTGGTCTTGTCGTCGTATTTTTCCATTCCTGTAGGCTTGAAACCCGATGGCCAGTCGACCTGTTGTAGCTTTTGGGTGAAGGCCGGTATGCCTTCATCGTCATGAGGGCACTGACTCTGAATACAGCGGCGAAACCGCTCATGGTGGAGGCCGAAGCGCTCGTTCTCATCTTCCAGTTGGCGTTGCTTGTCTTCCTCTCGTTCGTGGTGCCGAGCGTTGATGTCTTGCTGAAGGTCACGCCATGGTTGGCCTCGGAGCCACCAGTTGTTGTTGGGGTTGCCGAGTGACGTTTGGCATGACTCCGTGCGCTGCCGACTGGAGCCGGCCGCTCGGCGTCGCTTGGAGGTGAACAAGACTGCCGTTGGGGATGCCGACCGGTTGGTCGGTGTGAGGGTATCACCCGATTGTTGGTGCTGCCGACATGCAGCAGCGGTAAGCATGGCTTTTATCCTTGCGATCATCGGGGTGGCCTGGTGATCAGGCCCGAACTGGAGTGTATCCAGTAGAGTCACAGTGGCCACGATGTTCTGTTGAGGAGTAACGAAGACGTCGTGGTCGCAGACCCGGGTTTGGAGGATTTGTTGCTGTACAGTTCGCCTGGCCCTGCGTAGAGCGTCGTGCCGGCGTCTTGCTTCTTCCTCTTGTTGCTATCGCAGTCGGCGTGCTTCCTCCTCTTGCTGCTCGCGTAGTCGGCGTGATTCCTGAGTAGGAGTAGAGCCTTTGGATGCCATGAAGATTTCTCGTGGCGGGGAGAAGCTTGCCGAACTACTGTCCGACTTAGAGTCGGAATCCGATTGGGAGTCGTAGTCCGACTGAGAGTGGGAGTCGTAGTCCGACTAGTCGGAATAGTTGGTGGGGGTGATTATAACTCCGACCTCCCTAGATCCGATCTCGAGCGGCTCTGGGCCGTATCCGAGTCGAACTCCAGAGGATCAGGTTTGCCGTGTCGGATGTTGTCTGAAGATATCCGTGGCATTGCCGAGTCTGTACGGGAGATTAACGATCTCTGCCCTTCTTAGCTCGATCTTGGCCGGCTCAAGGCTGAGTCCGAGTCGAACACCGAAGGAAAGAGTTGTCCCGAAACCCGGACAAGATGAAGATTGCCGCAGCAAGTCGATGAGGGTTGCTGCAGCGTCGTGTGGACCGACTGGAGCGGAGTCGGCCGGTTCCCTGGCAGATCGGATCGAGTCCGAGTCGGCCAAGGTGAGATTGCTGATTTGGTCGGCGACGAAGTCGAGGCTTTCGAATGCAATTGTATCTCCGGGGGAGAGTTTGCCGCCGTCAACTCCGGTTGCTGGATCCATCGAGCTTGTAGATGTAGATCGCGCCGAAGCCCCTACCTGGTGCGCCAACTGTCGATGCTTTACACCGGCAATAAATATATGGGGCTACTCGGTGGATGGAAACTTGATGGATTGCAAAGGAACATAGGGAGATTTTATACTGGTTCAGGCCCTTAATGTGAGGTAATACCCTACGTCCAGTTTGGGGTGTATTCCTTTGAGGAATTGTGGTGGCGATTCTGCTGAACCAACTCAACTTGCCCTCATGGGGCGCCCTGCCTCCCCTTATATACTAGGGGAAAGGGTTACAAGGTAGGAGTCCCAACTGGATTACGGCCAAGGGATCTCCTTTTAGAGATGTAACGCACCCAACTAGGACTGTGTTTTCCTTATTATACAAGGCAAAGTCTGCTAGGGATTACTATATCTCTAATTACAAGGCCAGGCCCATCCTCTATCCGAGTGGCCCATATGCTTGTCATGAGGTACCCGGGGCCCATGGCACCCACATCGTCGACAAGTTCGGCAACCTCACCCTGTCCGACTCGGATCCAACCCGATCGGCCAGGAACCAAGCCGACTCTGTGCCGGTCGGCCCACGTGACGCTGCAGTGATCCTCGTTGACTTGCCATGGCAATCTTCAACATACCCAGGTCTCGGGACAACTCTTTCTTTCTATGTTCAACTCGGACTCGGCCTCGAGCCAGCTGAGATTGGGCTAAGAAAGGAGGAGATCGTCAATCTCCCATTTAGACTTGGTGACGCCACGGATATCTTCAATCAACATCCGATGCGGCAAACCCGATCCCCTGGAGCTCAACTCGAATACAGCCCAGAGCCGCTCAAGATCGGATCTAGGGAGGTCAGAGTTGTGATTACCCCCATCAACTACTCTGATTCCAACTCCAAGTCGGACAGCAGTTCAGAAAGCTTCTCCCCACCATGCAAAGTCTTCATGGCATCCAAGGGCTCTACTCCTACTTAAGAGGCACACCAACTACGCGCGCAGCAAGAAGAGGCGGCCCGCCGACTGCAAGAACAACAGGAGGAAGAAGCAAGACGCCTGCATGCCGAGCGCGATGTCTGCAACGATGATCTATGCAGGGCTAGGCAGACTGCTCAACAGCAAATCCTCCAAACCTGAGTTGGCGACCACGACATTTTTGTAACTCCTCAACAGAACGTTGTGGCCGCTACAACCCTACTAGATACACTCCAGTTCGGGCCTGATCACCAAGCCACCCTGACGATAGCAAAGATAAAAGCCATGATCACCACTGCTGCATGTCAGCAGCATCAACAGTTGGGTGACCCCCTCATACCGACCAACAGGTCGGCTTCTCCAACGGCAGTCTAATGGCAATGGGGTGCCCAATCTTCCGTTAGGTAAGGATAACTCTTGATTTGGTGGAGAATTGACACTCACGATCCGGCTTCTGATCGCTGCACCATGACTCCTCTTGTTATCAACCGTGCGCTGCCCGATTGACCTCGCCACGAAGGCTAATCCCTGCATGCAAATCGAAGAACACAAGCAAGAACAAGGAAGATTGCAACTCAACTTGCAGATGAATGATTATAGTCTTGAAGTTGAGGTCTCACAAGCCGATAAACGGTGAAACTATTCACAGACAGATTAATCTAAGCAAAACCCACCTTTAAACAATGATGGCTACTGTATATATAGGAGTTGGAACGTCCTAGGATTATCCCTAGGGCGCACACCCCTTGGGCTTAGCCCACGACACAATTATAAGGCCTAAGGCCCAAAACAGACTCGGATTAGAAGAGGTATGTGTCTTGTTATGATAATTTCGGACAGCTTAGGAGGAATTTTGATGTGGGACCAAAACCATCTGAAAGTAGACTCTATAAGCTTTCCAACAAGTGCTCATGGGCCCCAAAGGTCCTTCTAGATCAGCAGCTAGGTCCGTTTGAAGTTGATGCTGTCAAGAGGCCCGAATCCGAATCTAAAACGTGCAGAATTTTATCTCTTGCCTTCTATAGACCAAAAGTGATGTGGTGATGTAGGAGTAGACTTGGGTAAGGTCTTGGTTTGATCCCCAATCAACTTCTTTGATCATCCATGCGTTCCTTGCGCTCGGCCTCTTTCCCTTCACCCAAGCAAGTATCTCTGCAAACGAGATAACACAAAACTCATGGTGCAGTAACGACTGTTCAAATATATAATGCATAAATCTTATGTAGAAAGCATGCACTTTTGGTTGATGAATACATAAAGTTGCTAGGGTCATATCCGAGCTAGTGATGTCCTCATCATCCTCCCCTTCTTGATTGGAAATCGTCCGCGGTTTCACCTTGTCATTAAGCCTGATGAACATATCTTTATCTTTCACCACATAGGGGAAGGTAATGTTGCACATATGGTTGGATTCTAAAATTTTTAAACACGGAGAACACTTTGTAGTGTTGTGCAGCTCACAACACTCCCCTTCTTGCAAACCAACCTGCAACTCATTTAAACAACTAGAGGAACTAGATAGAGAATTATTTATACTCATGCGGTCCTCTAGACAAGATATATCATTATGAAAAGGAGGTATATTACAATTTGAACAAATGTATACTCTATGCACATTATATTCTCCTTTATTATCATAATTGCCAATAACATGAAAAATTACATGAGAAGGACATGGCAAATCAGATCTAGCAAATAATTTCTTCTCTAAACAATTGAATGGACAAAGATTATCAAACTGAATATAGCCCCAAGTATTTAAAGAAGATAGCAATCTATAGGGGTGAAAACAGATTGGATATTATCCGATCCGATCCACTCCGAATCCGTCCGAAGTGAGGATATGGTATGGGTTTTTAGATATCCGGCGGATGCGGATCCGGATTGTATCATGTGGATACGGAGCCGGATGTGGTATCAATGATATCCGGCGGATGCAGATTATCCGATATTTTAAGCGGATTATCCGATATAGGGTTTGGCAGATAATCCGCATTTCTCAGGCCACGCAACTACTCAATTTAGCCCATTTTACATTTTGCCTGCTCCTGTGCCGGCCTCCCTCCCCACGCGCCCACAGGCCAGTTCCCCTCGCCCGCGCCCCTCGCCCGTGCCCTAGCCCGCGCCCCTCGCCCGCGCCCGCGCCCGCGCGCCTCCCGCTGAGAATGGGTCGGAGGCAAAAAGGAAACGGGAAAGTGACAGGAAAGAGAGGAAAGTTTCTGGTGACAGGCTGACAGCCTTATTTCCCAACCCTAGCCACCCAAACTCCTGCCAAAGCACGATGTCTCCTCCAGTCCTCCGTCCTTGCCACCTGCAGTCCTAGCCGCCGTCGCCTGCCGTCCCCAGCGTCCGCACCGGCTCCTCCAGTCCGCGTCTCTGCAACCTGCCGTTCCAGCCGCCACCGTCGCCTGCTGTCCCCGCCACCATTCCCGCCGGCAACGCTCCTCCTGCTGGTGCGTCCACGCTGCCTGCTGTCCCTGCCATCCTAGGTAATCTCCTGCACTGGTAGCGTAGCCCATAGGACAGATCCAGCTCACTTTGTTCGGTTGCCATTTCTAGTCCAGGTTTCTTGACCTGCAACAGTTCATGCACTTTGTTCACACAACACTTCTTTTTTCCTTTTCAGACAATATAAATCGACAATCCGGTTGCCCATTAACTATTGAGACAGATATTCAGATATTTCTGTTTCTTTTGAACTAGCATTCATATATTCTAAATGACCCTAAAAAATTAATCTTGTTGGGTGTAACATATACGTTGATAGCAACTTATAATTTGATTAATTATTCATTATTTATCAGGACCCTCAAAATGGCACCTAGAAAAAGAGGTACAAAAGCAGCAGCTGCTGAAACTAGCATGGCTGCCTCGTCGCCAACTCCAACTGAAGGGGTAGAAGGGCGATCAACTGTGGGCAGTACCAATGAAGCTACCAACACTATTGTTGTCATTGATGGGGATAACAATGGTGCAGAGGAGGAGGGAGACCATGAAACCAAAGATGAACTTGTAGCAAAGAAAGCAAAGAAGAAATCCTCGCCAGCTTGGGAGCATTACAATATTTTTAATAAGGTGGTTAAGATAAATGGAAAGATGGTTAAAGAAGAGTGGGTCAAGTGCAAATATTGTGCCTATTCAGCTAGGCGCAATAGCAGGAATGGTACTTCTGTGTTCTTGAACCACACAAAAACCCACAATGTGGTTCCAGGACAGCAGCAGCTCAAGTTGGATAAGGATTCCGGTACAACTTCGGTTGAAACATATAGGTATGATCAAGAGGTCTCTTTACGGAAATTTTATTTGGCAATTATCATGCATGAGTATCCTTTCAATATTGTTGAGCATGAGTATTTTGCTGACTTCATAAAATCTCTACGGCCTACCTTTCCTTTGAAGAGTCGTATCACTGTTAGGAAGGATATACTTGGTATATTTTCAGAAGAATGGAAAACGTTGTATGAGCTTTTTAAAATTGTCAATGCTCGCTTTAGTGCAACAATGGACATGTGGACCTCTAACCAAAACAAGGGGTACATGTGTATCACTGTTCATTGGGTTGATGACAATTGGTGTATTCAGAAAAGGATTATCAAGTTCATGCATGTAAAAGGGAGGCATACTGGGCTAAATTTAGCTAGTGTATTTTCTTCATGCTTGCATAAGTGGTTCATCGAGAAAAAAATGTTTTCTCTCACTTTGGACAATGCAGCAGCAAATGAAGTTTGTGTTAAGGATGTTATTAAGGTGCTGAATAGAAAGAGCCCCCTCATGTGTGATGGAGCATTCTTTCATGTGAGATGTGCAAATCATATACTTAATCTTGTTGCTAGAGATGGTTTGGCACATATTGGAGAAACTGTTTTGAGTATTCGATCATTTGTGATTCTTGTGAAGTGCTCTCCTTTGCAGAAGGAGGAATTTATAAAATGTGCATCTGAGTGTGGATTGGATACAGCGACGGGACTCTCAACTGATGTTCTGACAAGGTGGAATTCAATGTACCATATGTTGTCAGATGCCATATATTATAGAAAGGCTTTTGAAAGGCTTTATGAAATTGAAAGAGATATGTATGAGAATCTTGTTCCAAAAGCTGAAGATTGGGATAAGGCAGCTACACTTTGCATGTGCTTGAAGAAGTTTGATGATATCACTAAGATTTTGTCAGGTACTTCTTATCCAACTGCAAATCTATTTTACCATAACTTTTGTGAAATCAAGGCTTTAATTACTGCATGGATGAGAAGTGATGATGTTACCATCAAAACAATGGCCAACTCAATGAATAAGAAGTTTGAGAAGTACTGGAAGAGGTCAAATCTTGCTCTTGCTGTGGCATACTTTCTTGACCCTAGGTTTAAGACAAAGGCAGTAGAGTATAACATGATGAAGGTGTATGGTAAGCAGTCATATCATGCTCCTATGGAAAAGTTTACCAGTGTTGTTAAGCAATTTTATCAAGAATATGCTTCTTGTTATAAGACTACTATTGCACCAACAACTAGTGTCGATGCTGAATCAAAAGAAAGTGATACCATACAAGAAGCAGATTCTGATTTTATGAATTATGTATATGCCTCACATGTGGATAGTGGAAGTGATGCAAGTGACTTGGATAAATATATGGCTGAACCATCCCTGTTGCTTCCTAATCCTATGCCTAATGGAGATAAATTTGATGTCTTATCATGGTGGAAAGCTCACAAAGATGTATATCATGTTCTATCTTTTCTTGCCCGTGATGTCTTGGCCATGCAAGCTTCCACCGTTGCTTCAGCATCAGCTTTTAGTGCTGGGGGACGTGTTATTGATCCATTTCGTACTAAACTTGAACCTGAAATGGTAGAAGCGTTAGTCTGTACCAAGGATTAGGTTGCTGGATGTAGAAGAGGTGATCACTTGTGTCATTTCTCATTTATATTGTTGTAAAAAACATTCTTGGTTATTTACTAATAGTCTAATATAGCTTTGTTTCTAATTTTTCAGATCCTAATAAAAGGGTTGGATCTATTCTTAATGATCTGGAAGTTGCGGAGACCTTGGTTGCTAATTTGATGCTTGATGAGATTGATGATATGGTATGACATACTTACCAACTTACTTTTCAAGTAGTAGGAATATTTTATTTCATACATTTTGTAGTCCTATTGTCAAAAATGTATATTGATTGCTCAAAATTATAGGAAAAGCAACTGAGCAGCGATGATGAAGAATGAGAAGTGAAGTCTGGATCCTTGCATGTTGGCGTGTGCTTTATTTTGTTATTTCATATTTGCAACTTTGTAAATTGCAAGACTAATTGTAGTACTGTATGGAACTACTGTTAATATCATCTTGATCTTGGACATGTTAATTTTGGGACTTGGGACTTTACTCCTGTTGTTATGGCATTGGCATGGAGCCATGGATGGACTTTTCCTAGAGAGTTGAGATCATGTTCAGATGTTGTTTTGCTGTCATATTGCTGCTCATTATATTGCTGCCCTCTTGTTGTATGGACTGAATACAAACTTAACATCCGACAATTTTATTCCGTTTCCGATCCGAGTCCGCACCGACTCCGTACCAAATCTGACGTCCGAAATAATCCGCTCCGCATCCGCATCCGCACGTCATCCACATCGGCTCCACATCCGCTTAAAAATAATGGTGTAGGATATGGTATGACCACTATTCGTCCAAATCCGCTCCGCTTTCACCCCTAGCAATCTAAGCTTTTCATTCTCACTAGCAATGTGAACAACATATCAAAAATCAGCACATGCTGGTTCAACAATATTACTAACATGTTCATTCACTAGCTGTGGCATGGATATAAGTGAAGCATTGCACAACTCTTCTTTATCACAAGAAATAGGAACCAAATCATCATGTGACAAAGGTAATATAAAACACGATTCCACTTGTGATTGCTCTAAACTAGCATGATTAGTGGACATAGATACCACATCAGAATTGTCCATACCTTGAGTGAATGTAGCACTATTTCTGTTACCTTTGTTCTCATTTTTAAAAACTATAGGTGCACTCTTAATTAAATCATCTTGAAACATGCATGGAACAACAGATGAATCTTCTTTCTCTATGTCTTTCTTCCTTTCCTCATTACTTTGGCTCTTCTCAGATACCTGCAAAATGTCAGTGCCCAAAGCAATACATTCGTTTTGTAATAACTCAGGTTTAGGTGAAGGCATCAAAACATTAGTATTATTACATTTATTTCTGAAAGCCTCATGGTTTTTAATCTTTTCCCTCTCAAGATCATCTTTCAAAATTTCAGCAAGGGACATAGGTAGCAACTTAAATTTCTTGCCATTATGTGTAAACGTGTACGTGTTGGTTCTACCACGGTGCACAACATCTCTATCATATATCAAGGTCTACCCAAAAGTAGAGAACATGCTTGCATTGGAACAACATTGAATATGGCACTATCATGATAATTGCCTACGGAAAACTCCACTTTCACAATTTTACTTACCTTCAACTTACCATAGGAATTGAACCACTAGATGTAATAAGGCTTAGGATGCGGTTGCGTCGACAATCCAAGCTTCTCGACCATATCTGAACTTGCCAAGTTGCTACAGCTCTCACTATCAATGATAATACGGCATGCTCTATTGTGAACCACGAACCTTGATTGGAACAAATTGTGGCATTGATTTTGCTCTGCTTTCTCCATTTGAGAACTTAGCACTTGTTGTACCAAAGTACTCTCACGCGTATGGTGTATGTTCGGCTTGGCAAGAGCAGCGTTGACCCCCTTCAGAATGGTTTCATTTAGCCCCTTCATCATCTGGTCAATGTAGCCTTGCATCTCGCCGCGAAGAACGCACTCCGCCATTTCGTCGAACCCTGGCATTGTTAGCAAGAAGACAGAGAAAACACAAAAGTATTATCCCTATCAACTACTACTATGCAAGGATAGTGGACACTCGCAAATGGAAGCACCTTACCGAGCTCTTACAAGGTTCTGAGACTAGCGAGCACAGGATGGTACAACCGGTGGCTGGTTCGTGATACCTTGAGGGCATGATCCAATGATTGCAAGGGTCGAGACCGTGTTGACCAGAAGTATATATGTGGAGCTTGGGAGGCCAAAAATGTTAGTGGCACACAATTCAATAACAGATAGTAATGCTGAAAAAATGTCCCAAGCACTTGTCCTAGTTGCTGGCCTAAACGAGTTCTAAACCGGATGTGATAAAACAATGGCGACAAATAAGTATGAAAGGACAGCAGCAAAGAAATAAGGACAAGGTAAGAACACAGCACAAAACAACACACAGATGGCTCCCTGGTGTGTCCTATGTGCTCCTCTCCTTTTTTTTTTCTTTTTTTCTTCTTTCACACCTTTCTTTTTATTTTTCTTTTATTTTTCTGATATTTTTTTCTCAACTAGGAGCATAGGAACAACAACCTCAGGAGGTGGCAGCTCAAACTGATATAAGACGTGGCCCGTGGAAATACACGAGCGTGCTTTAAAATTCGTGCTAGAACTTCGGAGTGCAAAAACCTAATCTTCCGGCATGAATTTTGCAAAACTGATTTCGGCGAACCTAAAGAAGTGGGGGAGTAGCGGATGGGAAATTTTTCGTAGATGTCCGTAGACTATTTATTTGCCTGATTCCGAGCTCGTATGCGAAAGTTATGGCTGTTTCAAAGAAGGTCCTCCGTATTAGTGTTTTGGTGGAGACTGATTCGGGATCAGTGGTGCTGTCTAGGGAGTGTGGCAGATGGATCACGAACTGGACTCAAACACAATCTAAGCCAGCAACCGAACTCGATCTAGGACACAAACTCAACATTACAGACTCTGAAACAAAATTATGCAAAAGGCTAAACGTGGTTGTAGGTAAGGGAAAAACCTATGACTACCAATTTTGTTTTTGTGGCTTTTTCAGGACTCTAGGTATAGTAAACAAAGATTGAAACAGGACGAAAAAGATTATACCTAACGGGCAACCTTCGCTCTAATACCACTTGATGGCAACGGGGTGCCCGATCTTCCGTTAGGTAAGGATAACTCTCGATTTGGTGGAGAATTGACACTTACGATCCGGCTTCTGATCACCAAGACCCGAACCTTGCAATCGCTGCACCACGGCTCCTCTTGTTATCAACCGTGCGCTGCCCGGTTGACCTCGCCACGAAGGCTAATCCCTGCATGTGAATCGAAGAACACAAGCAAGAACAAGGAAGATTGCAACTCAACTTGCAGATGAATGATTATACTCTCGAAGTTGGGGTCTTGTAAGCCGATAAACGGCGAAACTATTCACAGACAGATTAATCTAAGCAAAACCCACCTTTAAACAATGACGGCTACTGTATATATAGGAGTTGGGACGTCCTAGGGTTATCTCTAGGGCGCACACCCCTTGGGCTTAGCCCACAACACAATTACAAGGCCCAAGGCCCAAAACAAACTCGGACTAGAAGTGGTATGTGTTTTGTTTCGATGATTCCGGACAGCTCAGGAGGAATTTTAACATGGGACCAAAACCATCTGAAAGTACACTCCATAAGCTTTCCAACAAGTACTCATGGGCCCCGAAAGTCCTTCTAGATCAGTGGCTAGGTCCGTTTGAAGTTGATGCTGTCAGGAGGCCCGAATCCGAATCCAAAACATGCAGAACTTCATCTCTTGCCTTCTATGGACCAAAAGTGATGTGGTGATATAGGAGTAGTCTTGGGTAAGGTCTTGGTTTGGTCCCCAATCAACTTATTTGATCATCCATGCGTTCCTTGCGCTCTGCCTCTTTCCCTTCACCCAAGCAAGTATCTCTGCAAACGAGAACACACAAAACTCATGGTGCAGTAACGACTGTTCAAATATATAACGCATAAATCTTATGTAGCAAGCATGCATCTTTGGTTGATGAATACATAAAGTTGCTAGGGTCATATCCGAGCTAGTGATGTCCTCATCACAGTCTCATCTGCCTCGACACGACGCCGAATGGCCGGCTCCAGTCAGCCACACACGGAGTCACGCTACACGTTACTCGGCAACCATAATAACGACCGGTGGTGCCGACAACAAAATGACCGCCGGGACAACCAGGATATCCGAGGCCGATTACGATGTGATCTCCGGCAAGACATTAACGCACGGCACCGCAAACACGAGGAAGATGAGCATCGTCGACTGGAAGACGAGAATGAGCGCTTCGGCCTTTACCACGAGCGGTTTCACTGCCATAGTCGATCGAGCAACCAAAGATAGGATCGCCAGAAGGATAATCTGCTGGCCGAGAGTTCAATAAAATCGCGAGACACTAGTGTGGTAAATGGATGGAGATACAAACTACCGCCAGGACAAACGGACTTGAGAAGTGCCACTAGAAGAGTTGCAGGAAAGAGTAGGAGACCAACCAAACCCTTTTCTGTTTAGCTGCCCCAAATCTCGGGACGAGATTTCTGTAAGGGGGGGTGGATTTGTCACACCCTGAAAATTTCTTTAATTAAAAATTATTTTTGGGTAAATAGAAATACAAGAATACACTAGAAAATTTTTTCTTGAGAAAATGTTTGAATAAAAGTTTGAGAATTTCCAATATTTAAAAATCCCAAGTTCTAATTTTAATTAAATACTTGGATGCTTTAATATTCTTGGGGTTTTGTCAGAATATTTTAAGTGTTTAAGTATTTATAATATTAAATTCTTTGTGTTTCTTGGTGGCATTTACTTCTGGTAAATTCCCTATGAATTAATAAACCCTCTGAAATTTTCTCGGAATTTTCGGAGCTCTAGAATTAATTTTAATGGGACAAAGATCATTTCAATAATTAAATAAATATAAAATAAATCCCTTTTCTTTTCCCCGCTTGGGTCGTTCCTAATTCAATCCTTTGGAGTTTATCCTGTTTTCCAAACTCCGTGAAATATATTCCTTAAATATCCCAAAACCCCTTTGGTCTTCCCAAACCCAAATAAATAATCCAATTCTAAAAATATCTCGTTAATCCTAGGTCCTAAAAATAATCCAAAATCCCGAATACTTCCGCAATCTCTAATTTCCAAAATATTTCTCCGATTCTTTAAAAATCCCTAAATTCCAAATTTTGCAAATAGGAAAATCCCCAAAATGTTCTTATCCTTGGAGGGTTCCAAAAATTCCGTTGATTCTCCCCGATTCCAAAAGTATTTCAACATTTTTGAGTTTCCAAAAATATGTACACCAACGTCCGCAATATTCTGAAATTCCGAACGTCGCCCTAAATTATAATACCACTATTTATTCCTCGAAATAACTCTAAAATTCAATTTCCAAAAATTTAGAAATTTCCAGAAAAACCTTCTCTTTTTTTCTTTACTCTCCCCTTTTCCTTTTTCTTTTTTTTACCCGTTCCTTCTTCTTTTTCCTCTCTTCTTCCTCCTTCTTTCCCCTGCCTCCTCTCCTCTCCTCCCTCCCTACCGCTGCATGCTCTGCCCGGGCCGAGCTCCCCACGGCCCAGCGCCACCATCCCGTCGCCCGACCTCGGCCCACACCGCCGCTCCGCCATCGACCCAGCCCAGCGCCGCCGCCTGCGCTTCCTCCCCACGCCCGCCGCCGCCAAATCCGCGTGCCACCGCCATCCGTCGCCGCCCCGGACTCCCTCCCTACAAATACGAATGCGCCGCCCTCTCCCATGCCCTAGCACCGCCGCCGCTCCCTTCTGCCGCCCCGGCGCCGCCTTGCCTGGCGTATCGCTACCCCTGTGCACTGAGCCGCTGTCATCGTCCGGAGCCGTGCGGTTGTTGCCTCAGCGTCCTCATCCTCCTGCCGGTGAGTTCCAAGGTCGTGCCTCGGCCTCCCTCGCCTCTTCTCATCTTCGGCGCCTCTTCCATCGGATAGCCGACTCGCTGCCGCCGGTCTGTCGTCGATGTCGTCGAGCCATGGACCGCCGTTGCTGTCGCCTTCGCGACCTCTAGTCGCCGTCGTGGTCGCCCTCACTGCCGTGCCATCACCGGCGTCGTCGTCCTCGCCCCGAGCTCGCTATCTCCCTCGATGCCGCTTGCTACCGACGAGTCACCATCGCCGCACCGCCTGGGTGCCGCCGAATGCCGTCAACATCCTCCCGCCGGCCCCTGCTACTGTTTCCTCCCCGGCGTCGCTCTTGCCATCCGCCATCGTCCTCGTTACCTCTGTGCATCACGGTCGACGCCGGTTTGCCGTGCCGTCGCGCCGTCGGTCCCGCCATCATCGTCTCCTCCTCGGTGCCGCCGCCTGCTGTTCCCAGCCCCTGGCCATGCTGCTTCCCGTGCGCCGCCGTCGTCTGGTCGTCGAATGCCGCCATCCTGAGCCGTCGTCGTCTCGCCTGCATGCCGGACTTGCACGCTGCCTCCCCTCCTCTCTACTCCAGGCCGATGACGTTGTCGCATTGGCCGTCCCTCGCCGGTCTTGGCTCGCCGACGCATTGCCGCCGTGGCACTGTCAATCGCTGCCATTGTCGTCAAACTCCCCGGCCGCCGCGCTGGCATGTCTCCTGTGCTGCACCCTGGATGGCCGAACTCGATTTGGCTCCTTGGCATGCCACTGCTGCGTGGACCCCGGTGTCTCCCCCTCTCCTCTGACCCCGACGGGTAGGCTCTTCGCTGGTTTTCCCTGGTGGATGACGATTGGGTCCCGGTGCCCCTTTATCCTCTGTATGTCATGTGGACCCCCCTGAATATGTCTTCAAGCCATCCCGGTTGTCGATCCTTTGAGACATAATTCGGGTCGACCGATCCACATAAAATACCAAGCTGATCACAACCAACGGATTGTCCAGTTCGAGTCTCCACCGTTCGATCCACACGTCTAAATCCGGTGCCACGTCAGTCCTAGCCAGTCCATTTCGTATGCCACCTCAGCCCTAATTGCCTTGTCATCGATCCACCTCATCAGCCGCCACATCCATCCACCCTCTATTCCACAAACCAAGTCTATCGTGAGCCATGTCTATGACAGTGGGCCCCACTCTCTTTTCCAGTGCAAAAATAATTCTTTTAACTTAATTCCAAGAGAACATTCCAAGGAATATTCTTTTTCCTTTTCTTTTCGGATTTTCTCTAAAATCCAATCTTCCGGAAGCCGTATCTTTTCCGTTTGAACTCCGATTCAACCCGTTTTTCTTCCTAAATTCATCTAAAATCATGATTTACTCGTTTATGTATTTTTATGTACTATTTATTTGGAGTTTCTTAGGGATTTTATCGTTTTGCATATAGTTACGTATATTTCGCCGTTTCCGAAGATTGCGGAGTCTGTGGAAGAGTTCGGAAGATTTGCTGAAGACATTTTCATTTCCAAGGTAAGTCACATGACAATCTCCTTAAGCATGTTGAACCCATTTGTGAAAATTATTTTATTTTAAAGTTATTGCATGAAATGTTTCGAAATGACATTATTACGAGTAATTATTTAATAGCCAACATCCCTTGATATTTATGGCCATTTTGATGTTGATATTTATACCTTGATACCCTGAGTAATTAATATGGACTAGCTTGATGTCAAATTAATTATCTAGCTGTTAACACCAAAATTTGGTACGGTCCGCTATCAGGTTCGGTTATGGAAAGAAGCCATATCAGCTGACGGAAGCTAATCTAGAAGAAGCCGGATTCAGAAGGAACCGTGAAGACCACGACATGGAGATTAATTACCTTATCTATTAATTAGGTAGTTTTAATATTTTTAGGAAACCTGATCTCGTGTCCTATCGGGTCCTGTTAGTGTTTCTTTTTGTAATTAGGAAGTCTTGTGCCATGTCCGGTCAGGACAGTGTCAAACTCGGGGTATAAATATGTGTGCCCGGGTACCTTGTAAACTATCTCAACGATCAATACAAACTTTGGCGCATCGCCACCCCTTCCGACGGGTTCTTGCTTCTCGAGCCGGGCTGCATCAGTTAGGTCCAAACTCCTGCGAGAGGGTAAGACTCGTCACCCCTTACCCAGGTGTATCTACTTTGTCTACGGCTGCATCAGTTAAGTTTGATCTCTTAGGCCGGGTCAATATATCACATCACGCGTGCGTAGTTTTATCGGCTTACTGGGTGTAACTTATCGATAGTTTGTGCTGCATCGGTTGGGTCCGACCTACTAAACTGCCTCCGATAAGTTATTCCTGCTAGGTTAATCGTTTCTACGCAAGTGTCTTATCGGAATGTATAGCCGATAATTTATCATACATCACGATTGCATTAGATCTATCGGCTCATCGAGATTCTTTTATCATTATTAATCTGTGCTGCATCAGTTAAGTTTAAACTACTAGATTGATAGTGATAGATTTATCCTTGCTGAGTCGATAGGTATTTATGCGACGTTTTATCGGAGTGCTTAGCCGATAAGTTATCTTTTAAAGCCAACTACATTTGTTGCTTATTATTCTGCCTATCTTTGTTATCATCGGCTTCTAGCCGATGCTCATGTGTTTTGTTTGGCAGTCGGTTGGCTTATCAATTGCTTATCATTTATGTTACCTGTCCATTCCATCATCGGCTTCCAGTTGATGTTCGATTACTTTGGTCAATATCTGCTATCGGTCCATGACACGTCGGGTAGTCGGCTGACTTATTTATTCGATTATATCATCGGCTTCCTAGCTGATGCGCAAGTGCTGTTGGTAGTCGAGCGCGCGGACGAGCGAGGGCCCGGGCATGAACAGCATACAAGGACCCGGGCACGGGCACAGAAGGGTCCGGGCGCGGGCACGGACGAGTACTCGGGTACGGGCATAGAAGGATCCGGGCACGAGCAAGGGCCCGGGTGCTATCGGCAATCGGCTGGAAAGATTTTTATTGACCGATTAGTTTACTGATCTAACTTTTTTCTCTCTCCTTGTCAATTGTGGGGTCAAATTGACTGGCACGCCTGTGAACCTCAAATATTTAGGACCTGCACTGGAGCTAAGCAGATCTCCCAGGCCTTTGCGTGTCTCCAAGACGCCGAACGGTCCCCGGCGGTTTTTGGCGTCAACACTAGCTAGATTATTTAGGATTTGCTTAGCCATGCCTAGAAACTGTAGTGTCATTTTATGTGGGGAAATTATTGATTCACTCTTGGTTAATTAATGTTTAATGGCAATTGATACACGACGGTTGGTTGTGGTCGGTCAATTAATTGTGCCAACTAAAACTTGACTGAATGGTGAGTTGTGAGCACCAAGATTGTGAATGTTGCTAGCGGTGCTCATGACAGTTACGGACCGGTTCGCGGACTACTTGTTGCGAAGCATTTACCGTACTAACCACAAGCCAGAATGGGCAACAGCTGGATCTGTAGTGTAGCATGTTCCAACAGGAGGCACCACAGTGTGTTTAGTTGATAGGTGGTAGTGTCAATAAATCCACAGTAGCAGTGCCAATAAGACCATATGTTTGGGAGCCACGAGTTTCTCTAGCCTGGAGGTTGGGCCACCTCTACTAGAGACTTGGCCGGTGACCATTCTATTGGACATGTTATGCGAAAGGTCTTGTCATGGTTTCCCCCTTTACAGTACCATGGTGGTATTTCAGGGCATGGTGACATGTGTGGAATCGTGTCTTGTGGGTAAAGTTGTACACCTCTAGCCAGAGTAAAACTATTCGAATAGCCGTGCTCGTGGTTAATGAGCGAGCCTAGCAATGTTTTCTATGATTAGTCAAACAATACTCATTAATGGTAAATAATGATGGAAATGTGATAGCTCCAGTTTGGAGAGATATGGCTTGGGCCTGAATTACATTGGAGCGCTGTTCAGAGATTGGTTAAATGTTGATAATAATTAAACTATACTATTTTTCAATGTTTATAAAAGCAAATGTTTTAAATGCTATTTTATGCAAACAAGCCATACTATGACTTTTCTTTGGAATTCTTGTTGCATTACATTGCATTTCTTAGTGTGGCTTGTTGAGTACGGTGGGTGGTACTCAGTCTTGCAATATTGCAATCATCAGAGTGAAGCTTAGCAAGGAGAAGGTGGTGTTTGGCTTATACCCCTGTTGAGCTGCCTATGGTTTGGAACCGAAGCACGCTAGTTGCCGTTCTGCTGCTGTTTTCTTCTGTGTGAGGACTAAGTGCCTCTGTTGTAAATATTTATTGTTATATCGTTTTAGTTATGTTTATCAAGTTGTCGATTTGTGTACCTCGGCTGATTCCTAGACGAGGGTTAAATGGACAAATTAGCTTTGGAAATTCTAGTGAATTTCTGGGCGTGACAAGTTGGTGTTAGAGCCAAAACTTGACTGTAGGATAAGCCAAACGGTTAAGCCATTAAGATCCTATTTGCGAAAGGAAAACTGTATTTATGAAAATCTTCCTGCTCTCTCTCCTCTATACTTGATTTCACTCTCCTTACCCCTAACCAGAGGCGACAAAAGAAGGATTACTAATTCAAATTTTTCAACATTGTTTTAGATGGCCAACAAAGAAAGCGTGTACCATGGAGATAGTGGTTTCTCGGCAGAGCTTCGCCGCATGGCTGCCGAAATTGGATATGAGACTTTGCTAGTGTACCACCACACAATTGCCAACAACGGTACAGACTTCTGCTGCAAGATCACAGTGACTCTCGACTCCAACCGAGAAGATCTCCCTCGACTAGTCTTCACCGCCGAAGCTGATCATTTCCTGTCGGCTCGAGAGGAAGTATCTTATGAAGCTTTATGCCAGCTCTGTCATCACTTCAACATTGCTCTGGTAAATACAGTGTACCACTATCATCCCTCTCACAGTTGGTTAGGTCTGTAGAATGGTTGTGAAAATACCTGGTATGAAGACAATATGGTGATAGTGCACATGAGGACGATGCTACATTATTTGGATGACCTTCACGCCAATTACCAGGAAAGAACCAGAATCCGGATTCATGCACAACAGATGAAGATCGACAGGTTGCAAAGACAAATGGATCAACTGATGCAACAGAACCAGGAGCTATGTCACAAAAGGATCCGAGAGTTGGAAAAGGAGCTGAAGGAACTGAAAGAAGAAGCTGATGCCCCTCAGCTGAAGAAGTCAAAGAGGCTCTCCGATTACCTTCCCAAAGCCTAAGTTGCACCCTTAAGATTAGTTTTCACGTTTAGTTTAGTCGCGTGTGTTAGCTTGCTTGTTAGTGTTCTGGTGTTTGCTCCTTTTGTGCTTGTGTGCTCGGGTAGTGTATGGCGTATGTCAGGTGGTGATATGGCCATACTAGTTTGGCAGTGTAATAATCAACATTCTATATTCATTATAGATCAGTAATAATTTAAATACTTAGTAAAGAAGTTGCTTCTTTCTCTCTCTACTCTATACCTTCTCTCCCTGTTGATTTCTCCACCACTGATGGTCAGTTTTGTACTAAATGCTTTGGAGGAAGAGATTATGTTGGATTTAGCCCTGGTCAGTAATAATCACAATCATGACCCCGGTTCACCCTAAGATATGCAAACCTGGTTTCGTCGGGAACCCTAGTTCACCAAGATTAGGATGATCCTTTGTTGCAAACAAACTTTGGTTGAAGTCAAACTATAAGCGGTATCCACTTAAAGACTGCAAGAGTTACTTCCCCTTATGAGAGCTAGCGAATGGGTACATGCCTGCAGGATGGAGCTAAGACTTAAAGCACATTTAGGAAGGCTCAAGTAATAAGTGGTCAGTACAAGTTTATTTTATGACCGAATCTCAGAAGACAAAACGGTCAGTCAGGAAGATGGATAGAACAGGATGTAGAATAAAAAGAGACAAGTCAAGCTAGGATTGATGGATCATCCTCGCCAACTTTCTCTAGAGAACAACCCTACTAGTTACAATCGAGACCAGAAAAACAGTGCTTGGTTATGGAATTTCTCGAGACTGCGTCCGACGTTGAAACGTCATCCATCACAGAAATGCATCGACTATCCCGTCATCACAAAAGTCAGTATAGTAAAGGCAGGACATCCGAAGTGGAAGATGAGAACATGTGTCTAACTCTCGATGGAGTTAGTGAAAGCCAGTTTATGTTGGGAAAAAGTAAGCTTGACCAAGTTATTATCTTCATGGATAATATCAGTCACTGCTACAGTTAAGTCTATCTACACGGATAGATGGTACCTAAGACCAAAGTATCAAGGAATAAAAGTCAAGGACGAAAGAACCAAATACCAAGGGAGATGTCAGAGAAGGAAGAAGTCGTTTAACTCACCACCCAATGGAGGACTTGGATCATTGGAGTAATAGTCAGGAGTTTTAGGAAGTGATCACTTAGGAACAAAGTATAAACTTATGCAACCCAGGAGCACGGTTGGAAGTTGTTCGAGTTAAAGCTCAGCCATAACATGGAGAACCTACGACCACAAACGTGGAGTGAAATCACAAATCTTGGTAAGTCGGATGGTACGCCCTAAATCGAAGAGTCAAAGCAAGTACTCAATAGACTCGGGGGCTGACATTAGGAGTAAAGAATCCTGACTATGGATCAATTAGTTAAGAAGTGATTGAATGAACAAGATACCTACGATGACCCTGGAAGTTACAAACAAATATTTCTATCACTATTATGAGAATTTAAGTATGGGAATCCTAAGAAACAGTTAGTGGGAAGGTAGGAAGAAAGGTGATTGATAAAGGAACTAGATAAAGTAAATTTAGTAGAACAAGGAAAGTGTCCCACCAAGGAGGATTAGTGGTCAAGAACACCTCAGCACCGTCTAAAAGTTGGTTCATAGTCGGAGAATTGGTACGTCAACAACAAGTTGGTATAAGCAACCCAATAACAAATAGATAGTTAGTTTGAACCAGATCTGTCACTAAAAAGGGATCAGATGTAATTGGAAGTCGATCAAGCAACCGAAGATAGGATTGCTAGAAGGATAATCTGCTGGCCTGAGAGTTTAGAAAAATCACGAGACACTGGTTAATTAATGTTTAATGGCAATTGATACACGACGGTTGGTCATGGTCAGTCAATTAATTGTGCCAACTAAAACTTGACTGAATGGTAGGTTGTGAGCACCAGGATTGTGAATGTTGCTAGCGGTGCTCATGACAGTTAAGGACCGGTTCACAGACTACTTGTGGTGAAGCATTTACCGTACTAACCACAAGCTAGAATGGGCAACGGTTGGATCTGTAATGTAGCATGTTCCAACAGGAGGCACCACAGTGTGTTTAGTTGATAGGTGGTATTGTCAATAAATCCATAGTGGCAGTGCCAATAAGACCATATGTTTGGGAGCTAAGAGTTTCTCTAGCCTGGAGGTTGGGCCACCTTTATTGGGGACTTGGCTGGTGACCATTCTATTCGACATGTTATGTGAAAGGTCTTGTCACGGTTTCCCCCTTTGCAGTATCATGGTGGTTTCAGGGCATGGTGACATGTGTGGAATCATGTCTTGTGGGTAAAGTTGTACACCTCTAGCCAGAGTAAAACTATTTGAATAGCCGTGCTCGCGGTTAATGAGCGAGCCTAGCAATGTTTTCTGTGATTAGTCCCACACTACTCATTAATGATAAATAATGATGGAAATGTGATAGCTCCAGTTTGGAGAGATATGGCTTGGGCCTGAACTGCGTTGGAGCGCTGTTCAGAGATTGGTTAAATGTTGATAATAATTAAACTATACTGTTTTTCAATGTTTTATGCAAATAAGCCATACTATGCCTTTCCTTTGGAATTCCTGTTGCATTACATTGCATTTTTTAGTGTAGCTTGTTGAGTACGATGGGTGGTACTCAGTCTTGCAATATTGCAATCATCAGAGTGAAGCTTAGCAAGGAGAAGGTAGTGTTTGGCTTATACCCCAATTGAGCTGCATGTGTTTTGGAACTAAAGCTACGCTAGTTGCCGTTCCACTATTGTTTTCTTCTGTGTGAGGACTAAGTGCCTCTGTTGTAAGTATTTATCGTTATATGGTTTTAGTTATGTTTATCAAGTTGTCAATTTGTGTACCTTGGCTGATTCCTGGACGAGGGTTTAATGCATAAATTAGCTTTGGAAATTCTGGTGAATTTATAGGTGTGACATATTATTACCCAGCTACAAAGGTGTACAGGTGGAATAAGGTCAGAGCAATTAAAATTGCATTTGTATAGGTCACCCTTTCCACATGAAATGATGAAACAATGCATGTTTATTAATTTAAAACAAATAGTTTGCAATAAATGGGTACAAAATGATCGAGAAAACGATGCGACTTGCCTTGCTCTGGCTCGGCGAATTCGGCAACGACTTTGTAGTAAACTGGAGGGTCGACGGCGTCGGATTCTATAGCAAACAACACACAAACAATTAAAAACAATACATGTGGACACTGAAACAGGGCCTAAAAGTATTTTTAATGGATTCTTGGCATTTTTTTTGGATTTAATGAAAGTTGAATGGAATTAATCAGAGCTTGTATCAATTAGTTATGAATTTTAGAAGTTTTACTATGATTCTCCTATGCAAAAACAATTTCTAAATGATTTACTGCGCATTAACAAGGATTTATTGTGTCAGCGGACCACGGGGGACCGGCGCCGACCAGCGGGACCCACGGGTCAGTGGCACGTGAGAGTGCGGCGCACGGTGGACGCAGTCCACGCGCATGTGACCGCGGACACAGGCACACGAGCGGTCCTGATTTGCCAAGGCAAATCGGATGGCTTATACAAGGTTGGGAACAAGCCCCGCCAGCACGCGCGGCCCGATGGTTGCTGCCGGCGACCATCCGGCGCGGCGGAGGGCAGCGGCGAGCGGCGGAGGAGATGAGGAATGCGGCCAAGTGCTCACCAAGGTGCGGCGACCGACAGAGAGCGGCGGATGACAGTGGTTAGAGGGGTTTGGTGCAGCGAGGTTCGGGTAGCTGACGGCGATGGCATTCTAGCGGCGCACAGTAACGACGGAGGTGTGGACGGGGTTTAGGAGGACCTGGCGAAGGTGTAGAACGTGTTAGGGGAGAAAAAGACCGAGTAGGTCGACAGAAATCCACGGCCGACTACCGGCGAAGAGGTTTATCGAAAGGGGCGACGGAGAGGATGGGGTTCCGGCAGGAATTCGAGGCGGCCGGTGACGGAACAGGACACAGCGGGGTGCGGCGGTGCTAGCGAGCATGAACGCAGTAGTCGGCGACGGCTAAAGCGACGGCGACGTGCGACTGGAGTCGGCGGAGCACGGCGGCGGTTCGGAAACTCGGTGCGGAGGGGGTTAGGGTTCTCGGTAGATGTGGGCAACTGAGGGGAAAGTGAGAACGGAGCACAGGGAGGGTTTATATGTACTCGGCTGTGGGAGTTCGTGGGTGAGTTGGCGGAATTTCATGGGGAAGTGGGGCACCGGCTGCGGCGGCTAGTGGGCGTGATTCATCCGCAGTCGTGGGCAAGAGGGGCGTAGAAGGCGAGGGAAACGGGCGGGACTTGGTCCACGGTGTTTGAATCAAGGGCCGAGGCGCGGGGGAGCGGGGACGGGCAAAATCCAATGCTCAGGGAGGGCCGATCCCCTCTCGGCCAATTCGGTCGGAGGTTGAAGATTGTTCTGCCATGTGGGTCCCGGCCCCACATGTCAGCAGGCGAGGCGAGCCGACGCGGCTGGCAGCCCGGCCAGGCCAGTCAGTGTGGAGGAGCAGGGAGAGGCGCAGGGCGACGTGGGCTGGGCCGCAGCCCAGCGGGAAGAAAGAAAAAGAAAAAGAGAAAAGGAAGGAAAGAAGAAGGAAATAGAGAATTTCCAAAAGGATTTTAATTCCGATAATTCGTTTTGATTTATTAAAATTGCTTCCAGTGCTCTAAAAATTCCCATAAAAATCTCGTAGTGTATTTTGGCCAGGAGAATATAGGAAAAATATTCTCAGCCATGATAATTTATTGTTTCGCATTTTAGTTATTTAATTAATAGTTTCTTTGAGGCTTGTTCTTTTATATATTTTATGTGGCTTTATTTATGGGGAAAAATTCAGGGTGTGACAGATCATCCTTGCCCTGGTAATCCCAACCAAAGTGGCTTATAGCCTTCAGAGGCCTGGTGCGGTGGTTCAAGAAACACCTCGCCACCTAGGGACCGGTCAGTCCCGAGCTCTTCAGCAGATTGATTTTCTCCATCAGCTGGTATACTTGTCCCATTTCTTCATAGCTTGGCACTGAGGACCAGCTGGGCAAAACTGTTGGTGGAGAACCAGTGAAAGGGGGTAGAGAAGGTTCAAGATTAGAGTAGTAGAACCATTCTCTGTGACAGCCCTTGAGGGAGGTTTTCAAAGGAGCATTGAGATAGATTTTCTTTATTTCGTTCGTAAGTTGGAGACTGGCTCCCCCAATGACCTACATTTTATTTTTGGATGGCTGGGGCTTGATATGGAAAAGATATCGAAAGAGATTGAAATGGGGCCTAACCTCAAGAAAAGCTTCGCACAGAGTGGCGAAGATGGAGATTTGCAGGATAGAGTTGGGATTCAAATTCACCAACTCTATTTGATAAAAAGAAAGAAGTTGGCGAAGAAAATCCAAAGAGGGGAGGGCAAGACCGCAGTGAAAAAACGAGGTGAAGACGACGGTCTCACCAGATCTAGGCGCTGGCATAGATTCCCCCTCTGCGGGACGCCAATGGATGACTTCTTGTTGCTGCAGCATCAGTTTCTTCTCCAAGAACTTCAGCTTCAATGAACCACAGTCCGAAATTGGCCAAGCTCCAGCGGACATCTTTGGGATCTCAAATGGGGCTCTCGGCATTGCTGGGAGTGAGAAGATTTGGGGGAAATGCTTGTAGAGGCTTGGAATGGATGCGGCGGAGCAGGATCGCGTGAGTCTCTAGCGGGGGCGCAAGCTACGGCGAACCCTAACAAGGTGAAGTGCGAAATGTTGGCGCGGAGGCTGGAAGATGAAACGATTGGCAGATTGGAGAAGATGAGGGAATCTTTTCTCTCTCCCCCCGCTTTTGTAGAGCCTATGCTGATAAGTGGGCTTGGGCCGACAAATTCAGTACTGGGCCACAAGATATGAGGTTTTAAATGGCATGCTATATTGGGCCGACCGCTGGCTATGTTAAAATCACAGTGCATATGCTATTTACAGAAACCAATTAAATAATCAGATATGCTTCATGAAAGCCTAATTACTGGACACATATGTTCAGATATCTGCATTATTTACTAGGTATTGAGGATACATCCTTATAAGGATTGACAGCTGGTCTCCATTAAAATTGGGGATGCATGTATCTCTCAAATACACTTGACCACATATTGGGTTAAAATTCATAAAGTGGTACTCGGCTTATATGCTTAGCCAACAATTGCCCTGAGTAAAAATTCTTTCAGCTGACAAGATGCTGAAGAGTCTAAGTTCCATGTAGTATACTACTCGGGAAAGACTAAAAGGTTAAAGATCTTTGACTTTATGTTTAATTGTTTCACAATTAAGCACAAAGTCGAGGGGCTACACCTAATAGGTGCGCCTATTCGGCGCACACTATTTATATTTCTCTATGAAGCCCTTTATAGCCTCGTTGTAGGCTGACATGAAACAGGACTCGGGAGAAGAAGCACTCGGACAAAGAGTACTCGGGAGCAATGCACTCGGGAATTCTTCACCATGGAGGATGAGCACTCGGCATCAACTGTGACTCAACAATGGAGGTCTCAGGGGTTGCTATAGAGGCCATGGGCCTCGGGTACCTCATGAGAAGCATATGGGCCACTCGGATAGAGAATGGACCTAACCTTGTAATTAGGCATTCAATAGGACTCGGCATACATTACCTTGTACGACAAGAAAAGGATATAGTCCTAGTCGGGCATGTTGTATTTCTAGAAGGAAATCCCTTGGTCAGAGTCTGACTGAGATTCCTACCCTGTAACCTTGCCCCCCAGTATATAAGGGGAGGCAGGGCGCCCCCTGAGGGCAGAGGATCACAACGATAAGAAGAAGTATAATCTCACCAGAGAAACCTCAAAGGCAATACACCACAACTGGACGTAGGGTATTACCTCATCTCGAGGCTTGAACCAATATAAATTGTTCATGTACCTTTGCAGTCCATCAAGTTTAGGTCTCACAAGTAGCCCCATATTATTATTGCCGGTGTAAAACATCGATACAAAAGGTTTCTTTTTTTTTCATGTACTGTTAACTTCCCTAATTATAAGAGAAAGAGGAGAGGACAGTTCTAATTTTTAAAATCTTTTTCAGATGGCTCTTAGGGGTACCTAGGGGCTTTTCCTAGGTCAAGGTGGCTCTGATACTATCTTGTCACACCCAGAATTTCCATCTAGAAATTCAGGTGCTTTATTATGTGTAAATTCTCATCCAGGAATCAACCCAATCAGGTATCACCGCGTGTCAAACTGTGTTAGGCCGAGGCACACATGAAAAAGTTGACAACAAAGTAATTGTTTACATAATAAAATCATTTATTGCAGAGCCGAATGGCACCTCTCAAAATAATAAAGTCTAAGCAGCGAAATAAACTACGAATGACGTGACATCTCCAACTCCACACGCACTTGACCAGGCTCTCGCTTAGTCCTCCATGAAGTCCTCCTCGTTGTAGTACTCCTCCGATGATGATTGTTGATTGCAAGGTGAGTACATGAAATACTTCGCAAGCAACACAGCAAATATGCAAGTGCGCAGGATATCCAAAGGATGGCATAATATGGCTCAAGTTGCATAAATAGCATTTAAGGAAGTAATAAAAATAGTAAACATTAATCAATATTAACCAACATTATACTACTCTCCAAAGTGATATAGGCTCAACCACTCCAACCTGAAGCTAACCATATTTCACCATTCATTATTTAGTTAAGACAGTGTGGGACTAATCACAGAAAACATTGCTAGGCCTGCGCATTAACCGCAGGCACGGCTATTCGAATAGTTTTACTCTAGTCAGAGGTTTACCAATTTACCCACAAGACACAACACCACAACACATCACTGTGCACCTTAGTACCACCATGGTACCTCAGAAAAGAATTGTGACAGGATCCTCCATGTAACTTGCACAACAAGAGAGCTTTCCGCTGGACCACCAGTCTTCGGTAGGGTTGATCAGGTTCCTAGACAGGGAGACGATCCAACGCCCAAAACATGGACTTATTGATGCAGCCATGGTGATCTTATTGACACAGCCACAACACACCGTGGGGCCTCCGGTTGAAAGGACTACACTTTAGTTTCCGCCATTACCCATTCTGGCTTGTGGTTGGTGTTGCTTCGCAACAAGTAGTCCGTGAACCAGTCCTTAACTGTCATGAGCACCGCTAGCAACATTCACAACCCTGGTGCTCACAATCCACCATTTAGTCAAATTTTAGTGGACCATTAAGTTATCCTCACATGACCATAGTCGTGAACTGAATCATCATTTCATGTGAACTGAATAAAGTAATTCAAGGTTTAAGTGATAGCCCATAAGTTATACTACAGTTTCTAGGCATGGCTAAGCAGGATCCTAGAACTATTCTAGCTAACCAATAATCAAAGCTAGTTAGTCAAATTTCTCCCATAGGTACAATGACAGGTAATCAAATCAACAAGGCCATAATCAAGGATAAAGGTTTCCCTTCCAGAGGACATTATGAAAATAAATGCATAGTTGAAGGAAAATATAGCTTAAAACATAGGTACAATGCTCAAAGGTGTTGAGGAATCTGTGTGACTTGCCTTGCTGCTCTACAAGCACTCCAGAACTCTCCTCGAGAAATCCTGACACTTCCGGAACGTCAGCGGCTAAAGGCAATAAATAAAAATGAGCAGAACAGTATATAAGCACACAAAAACAGTACAATATTATATTTTTGTTAGGTAGATCTTGATTTTTAATGAATTTTGCAAGTTGAATCACCCCAAACGGAGTTCGGATGAATTAGTTATGAATTTTAGAAGTTTATACTCTTTTAAAGCCTATTTAAAAGAATTAAACCGATTTATGACGTCATTTATGATTTATTTTAATTAGGGGAAAAGACTTATGGCTTCAGCACAGGAGAGAGAGGCGGCTGACACCTGGGGCCCACAATCAGAGAGAGAGGGGTCCTGGTCCATAGTATACCGTGTCTACCGAGGGTCTGCAGAGGATCCAACGGCTAGGATTTAAAGGGGCAAGATCGGACGACCCAGATTGATTGGGGCTCTGAGATGGATCGAAGGGCTGAGATTAACTGATCATAAATTGGACAGCTAGGATCGAACCTAAAGATCTAATGGCCGAGATCTAACTAAGGAGGGATCGGATGGCTAGGACTTAATCGAAGCGATCCAACGGCTAGGATTGATCCTGCCTGGATCGATCACGTGGGCTGGCGTGGCACTGACCTGGCACCGACGTGGCGCCCACGTAAGCGACCAGTGACGGTGGTGACACGGGGACCTAGGGTCGACGGCGATCGGCGGTGTGGCGGAGCGCGGCAAGGATAGGATTAGATAAAGGGAAAGGAGGTGAGTCTCACTGTGGGTAGCACGACGGTGACCGGCGATGGAATCCCCTGCTAGGGAGCTTCTAGCGGCGGAGTGGTTTGGGTCCTCGGCGGCGATGCAGCTTCGACGATCTTTGAGGGCTGAGAGGTGGTGGCCTAGCTCCCTCGTGTTCCGATGGTTCTAATAGGGGCGGCGACAAGCACTGGCGGTGGCTGAGATGACGGCGGGGCTTGGCTGGGATACGGCAGTGGCGGAGGATTGGATTCACTATGGCGCTAGGGCATTAAGGACTTGAATGGGTGAGGATGATGGCTGAAAGAGAGAGAGGGACGTCGGGGATGGTTTATATAGCTGCATGGGGAAGAGATAGGTCCGGATAAGATGCGGTGGTGGCTAGGGTTCTCCCTCGGAGACCCAAAGCCATACAAGCTCGGGTGGACGACGATTGTAACGCCCAGAAATTCGCACCAAAATTCTGAACATTAATGTGTAATAAATCCCTGCCCAGGAAAGCCAGGGTACATAAATCCAAGTTGCCATACAGAGAGTCTTACAAACAGAGTAAAATTATATTACAAAAATGCAGCGAAAAAAAGGTAAAGATAGCCTATAAATAGTGGGTCCATCGGCAGTGTCCATTCCCATAAGCAACCTGACGACGGAGCCAGCCTATTCCTTAGGATGATCTTCGTCCGACGCGTTCTCCAACACTTGGGGGGGGGGGAAATTTGGAGCAAGGCTGAGTACCACCCACAGTACTCAACAAATCACACCCACAATTATGCATATGCACAGGGTACAAAGATGGGATAGGGTTTGTTTTGCATAAAAGCAGTTGCAAACAGTAGTAGTTCGCAAACAGTCAAAAGGTTGATTAATTTCACCATATTAATTCTCCGCTGATTTACGTTACACCACATTAACCAGGCCCAACCATTCCCAACTGATTGACGCTACACCATGTCAACCAGTCTCCACTGATGAACGCAACACCACTTTCACCAGACACCTCCGGGTATCGTTACACCATGTTACCTGGACACCACTGATTAACACTACACCACGTTAACCAGTCACCACCGGACAACGTTACACCACGCTGACCAGCTTTTCCCAATCAACGCTACACCATGTTGACCAGGCCGCGTTGATGGAAGTTACACCACGACCACCAGACGTCACTGATGAGAGTTACACCACACTCACCAGTCTCCACCGACTAGCGTTACACCACGCTAACCGGTCACCCCCGGTCAACTCAACCACGTCGATCGGACTCAACACCTTCCACAACACAAGTTTGATAAAACCGGATTGACTATCTAGGGTGAGACTAATCACGGTGAGTCTTGGCCAATGTGCCCATAACCGTGGGCACGGCTATTCGAATAGTTTTACTCTGATCAGAGGTGTACAACTGTACCCACAAGACACAGCCCCACACACGTTTCCGTGTGCCAATACATCACCACGATGTCCCGTGAGAGGCTGTGACAGGACCGTTCACGAAACCCCTCCCTAACCATCCACACCACACTGAGGTTGCACCTGCCGACAGGGCACGCCATATTGGCCAGGCTACCCCCCTTGCGCCACGGTGAATCTGGCAGCCGATCAACCCTACCCCGGGCCGACCCAACTCCATCCCGCTCACCCTCTTCTTCGGTGCCTAGGAGAGGGAGAAGAAACGCTTCAAGCCCAGCCGTTGCCCACGCTGGCTTGTGGAAAGTACGGGAAGTTGCCCAAGTGGTTCCCGCGAACCAGTCCTTAATTGCCATGGGTGTGACAAGCAAAACCATACACCCACAGCCCACCATTTAGGTCAAATTTTAATAATTTAACATCAGTCTATCCAAAGTTTCATTTTTGTGACATGGAGTCGAATCATAGAAAAGAAATAGTATTTAATTCCCATGTGAGCTAGGTTGCTAAGCATGGCTAAGCATCCTAGGAACTATAATCTACTCACATTATTACCCAGGTGACAAGGGGTCAGGTTTCAATACTATGGCTAAGTCCTAACATTGCATAGGTAATAACCACGCACATGAAATATTAAGATAATGCAGTATATTTGAATAAACAAAGCAATTTAACGAAAAATAGGTACAAAGTGATCAAGGTAATAGTGCGACTTGCCTTGCTCCGGCTCAAGGTACTCTGCTACGATCTCGAAATACGCGGGAGAATTACTGACGTCGGATTCTACAACAAACAATGCATAAACAATTAAAAACAGTACGTGGGGGCAATCAAACATGGGCTGAAAGCATTTTTAATGGATTCTTGGCATTTTTCTAGATTTAATGAAATTTGAATGGACTTAATCGGAGTTCGTATGAATTAGTTATGATTTATTGAAGTTTTACTGCTATTTTCAGTGTAAATATAATTAACAGGCGATTTATTGTGCATTAAACCGAATTAAAGACGTCACCGGAGGGAGAGGCGGGCGCATGGCGGACCAAGTCCACCGCGGCCGAGAGCGGGCGCACCATGTGGGGACACCGCGGGCAACCACGCGGGCCAGCGAGCGGGTGGCCCCAATCTGCCACTCGGCAGATCGGACGGCCCCGGGGAGCGGCGGCCGAAGCCAGCTGTCCCGAGGGGAGGCGGCGGCACGCACGCGACCCGATGGCCACCGGCGGTGACCACCCGGCACGGCGGCGACCACACGGAGGGGCGGAATGGAATGGGAAAACGGAGGGGGTTCTCACCGGCGACTCGCGACGACGAGCGACGGCGCGAAGACGACGGTGGTGATGAAAAAACGGTGGCGGCTTCAGGACGACGTGGAAATCGTGCCCGCGATTCGTGGGAGTGAGGGGGGCGTGGACGCCAGGGAACTCGGGGAGGTGGGGCGGACTCGGTCCGCGCCCGTTTGAACCGAGTGCGAGCACGGGAGGAGGTGGGAGGCGGCGCCGGATCGGACGGCTCCGGGGATTTTCCCCTCCGCCCGATTCGGACGGAGGAGGAAGACAATGCTAACAGGCGGGCCTGGCCTGTCAGCGGGAGGCGCGTGGGCGCGAGCGCGAGCGAGGGCACGGGCGAGGGGTGTGGGCGAGGGGTGGGCCGGCCTAGCGCGGGGAGAAAGAGGCCGGGGAGGAGAACCGGCCTGCGGGCGCGTGGGGAGGGAGGCCGGCACAGGAGTGGGCCGCCGGCCCAACAGAAGAAAAAGAGAAAGGAAAATGGAAAAAGATTTTCCAGGACGATTTAAATTCCGATAAGCGTTTTTGATTTATTAAAAATAGTTCCTATATTCTGAAAATTCCACTAAAAATCCAGTTAATGTATTTTGGCACAGAGAATACAAGAAAAATATTCCCGGCCACGATAATTTATTATCTTGCATTTTACACCTTTAATTAATTCCTCTAGCCTTTTTAAATTTATTTTCTTGGGTATTTTTCTCAGGTATAATTTTGTGTGGCTAAAGTCAGGGTGTGATAATGATCCCGGGCTCTAGGTCCAGCCATTTTTGGGGGAAACAGATGTAGAGATGGTAGGGACCAAAAGCCCTCAACTAATTTGCGGATTCCATGCACCAATTGATCGAATCGAGTTCGGATTAGATCGGGAGGCCAGCGTGCACTCGAGCTCAGTGGGGACGGCGAATCCAATAGGTGGGACCCACCTGTCGGCGAGAGGCAAGTAGTGTGGGCGCTCGCGGGCCACGGGCCGCCACAGCTTGCTCCACTGTACTTTACAAAACCTTATTACTCAGTTCTAAGTGTTTCTCTCATCAGGATCATCTGGCGGTAGTGTGCCATGACATTCGGCGGCCCGCCACTGCTGGGGACCATCCTCATCCCGACCCGCCCATGGTCAGCCCGCCTGCGTAGGGTGCAGGCGTCGCCGTCCCTGCTTAGGGCATCCTTGGTTGTCAACGACCCCGCCACGACAACTCACAGTAGGACTGGCGTCTGCAAGGTTGTCCCTCAGTTGAACTTCCATGCCACAACCCTATTCTAGTCCCACGGATGTACAGGGCTGCCCTTGCTGATCCCAATTGGCACACCGCGATGGACGATGAGTTTGCTACACTCCTCACCAACTGTACGTGGGACCTCGTCCCTCGTTCTACATGGGCTAATGTGGTCATAGGCAAGTGGATCTTCAAGCACATGTTTCAGTTTGATGAGTTATCTATGAAAGACCTTGGAGCACTTCATCACTTGGGATTCTTCTAGTCTCTTACTTAGTCAGCGACAATACAGCATTGACATCCTTGAGCAAGCAGGCATGGCTAACTGCAAATCATGCAATACTCCTACCAACACCAACGCCAAGCTCTCCTCCATCGATGCCACACCTGTGGCTGGCCCTACAGATTTTCGTAGTCTCGCCAGCACACAACAGTACCTCACCTATACTAGACTGGATATCTCCTATGCTATTCAGTGGGTGTGTCTTCACATGCATGATCCTCGGAAGCCTCATCTCTATGCTCTCAAGTGGATCCTTCACTATGTATGAGGTACCTTGGACTTCGGGCTTCATATCCAGCGTTCTACCTTAGCAGATCTTGTGGCTTACTCCGATGCTGATTGGGCCGGCTGTCTAAACACCTGGAAGTCCACCTCCGGCTATGCCGTCTTCCTTGGCGACAATCTGGTGTCTTGGTCTTCCAAACGCCAGAATACAATCTCCTACTCCAGTGTCGAAGCTAAGTACCACATCGTCACCAATGCTATTGCTGACGCCAGTTAGCTTCGCTAGCTACTGTTCAAGCTCCATGCACCTCCATCGAAGGCCACTTTGGTTTACTGTGATAATGTCAGTGCCATCTATCTCTCGACCAACCTGGTGCAACACTAGCGCACCAAACATGTCGAGATCGATCTTCACTTTGTTCGTGAGCAGGTGTTTGTTGGCGCCATACATGTTCTTCACGTGCCCATTTCGTCCCAGTACGCTGATGTCACACCCTAAAAATCATTTATTTAAAATAATACATTTGGTAATGCAATTTTTAGAAATTATTTAAAAGCTTAAAGAAGAGGTTAATAAAAATTCTTAAGAAGTTTCAATATAAAAATGGGCCAGATGAAATTTTATTAAATATTTCTTTAACTCTTTTAGTCCCTGGAATTTTTTGGGTATTAATTGAGCTAGGGAAGTATTTTTAGTAATTAGAAAACCATTTCAAGGAATTATTAAAAAAAGTTTTTAAACCCTCCCTTGGCCACTAGGCCGAATTCGGCCCAGCGCCATCCTTCTCTCTCTACTTCCCCGTGCCAAAGCCCAGAACCGGCCCATCTCCCTCTCTCGCTCTTTATTTCCTCCCTCCCGCCGAAAAGCCGCCCCTCTCGATTTCTTCTCAAATTGGGTGAGGGGATTTCTTTCCCTTTATCCCCTCTGCTTGATCTCTTCTCAAATTGGGTGAGGGGATTTCTTTTCCTTTATCCCCTCCGCCTTTCCCCTCAAAATCCGGTGCAAAACGTCAATGAATTGGGCCCGAACTCGAGAGTTTCTCAGAAACCCACAGCCGCCTGACTTTGCCGCCGCCCTAGCTGCCGTGTCCGCCTTGGACTCACCCTATCCACAGCCCTATAAGTACCCCCATCCTCCCCTCTGCACGCAGCCGTTTCTACCCTAGCCCGCTACCTCTCGGAAGCCCTAGCGTAGGGAGCTTTGAAGCGCCATCGCCGCCGTCTTCTCCAGCCGCGTCGCGCCACCACTCGGGGCGTCGCCGCCTCTCGCCATCGCTTTGGTTGTGACCACCCGGAGGAGTTGCACCTCGTCCGCTAGTCCGCAGCTGCTCTCCACCGCCGGAACACCGTCGCCACCGAAGACCCGAAGGCTTCTGCCACTTTTCTTGTTGCCAGTGACCATCCGCCGCCGTTCGCTGCCATGTGACCTCAGGGTATGATCGCCTCGTCGAGCTCTTCCTTTTGGTACAACCCATAGTCGTTGTAGAGCCTGGGATCACTGGCGAGCTCCACCGTCCAAGCCATCGTTGTTGCTAGTCGTCCACATCAGCCACCCTGTCATCCCTCTGTCTCACGTGGCTGCCAGCTTGGCGCCATGTGGCAGTCATCCGAGCGCTCGAGATCGGGATCAATCTCGGCCGTCCAATCCCGATCTATTGTTCATCTTCAATCTCGGCCGTCGATTTCCGTGGACCATTTCAGTGAACTCGGTCTATAGTCGACCGGACCCTTGTGATGCAATAAAGCCCTTTTCTCTTTCAAAATTAATTCATTATTGCGTCATTATTGCTATAATAATTTCTGTACATGGTTTTAATCGGCTTAAACTTCTAAAAATCATAACTAATTCATACGAACTCGGATTGAGGACATTCAAGTCTCTAAATTCTTTAAAAATCAAGATCTACCCCTTAAAAATATCCACATGTGCTGTTACTATGTGTTTATGTACTGTTTTTGCTTGTTTTGTTATTTGCCTTTAGTTTCCGACGTTCCAGAGGAGTCAGTTTACGTTGAGGAAGGTTTAGAAGACTTTGCAGAGCAGCAAGGCAAGTCACATAGATCCACAACCCTTTGAGCATGTTGATCCAATGATTTAAATTCCTATTTTTATTTCAAACGTGCATGTATTTTATAATGTCATCGGGAGGGGAAAACCCTGATCTTTGTTTACAGCTCGGTTGCCTTGATTGCCTATCATTGTACCTATGGGATTAATATGACTAGCTGGCTCAATCTGTTGGTTAGCTGGAATAATTCTAGGACTTTGCTTAGCCATGCTTAGAAACTATAGAATAACTAATGGGCTATTACCCGAATGTTGACTCACATGAAATGATGGTTCCATTCATGACCGAGGTCGTGCGAGGTTAATTTTGATGGGTAACTAAAACATGACTTAATGGTGGGTTGTGAGCACATAGATTGGTGATGCTGTTAGTGGTGCCCATGACAATTAAGGACCGGTTTACGAGCTACAGTTGTGAAGCATTTACCGTACTAACCACAAGCTAGCATGGGCAATGGCTAGACTTGTAGTGTAGCATGTCCCAGCAGGAGACACCATGGTGTGTTTAGTTGATAGGTGGTAGTGTCAATAAATCCACAGTGGTAGTGCCAATAAGTCCATATTTGGGTGCCAAGAGTTTCTCTAGCCTGGAGGTTGGGCCACCTCTACTGGGGACTTGGCCGGTTGACATTCTGTTGGGTATGTTATGCGAAGAGTCCTGTCACAACTCCTTTCCAAGGTATCGTGGTGGTACCAAGGCGTACGGTGACATGTTGTGGGGTTGTGTCATGTGGGTAAAGTTGTACACCTCTGGCCAGAGTAAAACTATTCCAATAACCATGCTCGAGGTTATGGGCGAGCCTAACAGTGTTTTTCGTGATTAGTCTCATTTATCATTTAATGGTTAATAATGTGATATGATGCTCTAGGTTGGGGTGGTTTGGGCCTGTGTAGCCAGGTAGGCTGTACAGTGTTGGTTTAATATTGCTTAACTATTTTACTGTTTTATTACTCTCTTAAATGTTTATTTAAATGCTATTTATGCAATTAAGCCCTATATGCCATCCTTTGTTATCCTGTGCACTTGCATATTTGCTGTGTGGCTTGTTGAGTATTCCATGTGCTCACCTTGCAATATCAAATCATTAGAAGAGGAGTTCTACAGTGATGATGGAGATTTGGAGGACTAGGCCGGGTTTGGGTCAAGTTGCCTGTGGAGCTTGGAGTCGTCGCCTTTGCTAGTTTTATTTTCCGTTGCTAGAACTTATTTGGTTGAGAGGTTCCATCTGCCTCTGTAATATTTATACATTCATGAACTTAATAGTTAAAGACTTGTACTTTGTTATCAACTTTGTTATTGTGTGCCTCGGTTGATTCCTGGACTAGGGTTAAATACACATGTAAGCGTTTGGAATTTGGGATGGAAATTCCGAGCGTGACAGTCGATATCTTCACCAAGGGTTTTCCTACTCCAGTTTTCCCGGAGTTTTGCTCAGTCTCAACGTCCGTTCCACCAATGTTGTGACTGCGGGTGGCGGGGGGGGGGGGGGGGGTGTTAGACTATATATATTGCATTTTATGATCTTGTAGCTCCCCTTCCTTATCCGTCCAATTCTATTGCTATAAATCGGTTGAGCGGTTATGGATGGGAGAGGCGTTTATATGTAATCACTCCATGATCAACACAATCATTGTGTTGAGTCAATCCATCTCATGCCCCATCATGGCGACATTCTCACGAAGAAACAAAGAAGGAAAAGAAAGGGAAAAGAAAAATAGAAAGAATCTTGTGATTTTGCATGAAGGTCCCTATTCTTCTCAGAAATCAATCGCAAGTTTCCTACCATAGAAATTTCACGTTTAAAACCCTGGGCTTTTTGGAATATGCGCAATTATCCCTTTGAATAGGGATTTTTGTGTTAAGGCCTTGGAAAAGGCATAATTCCTCCGAGCACCCCTCCACATAGGAGAATTTTCCGAATGGCCCCTGTAATTTTTAGATTCACTGAAAATTCATATTCTTGCATAAAAGAGTAGGGGATTTCGAATCTTGATCCTGTTTTTGCATTTGAAGCACTTTTATTGTTGATATTTATGATTAATGAATTTATTTATAGCATTTACTGTTATTGATTATTTGTATTGCCTTTTTATTATATTTAATCAATAGTTTTAGTAGTAAATTATAGAATTGCACAAAAATATTGGAAATTTACGGAACTTTTGTGTACCATTATTTTACAACATTAGTGCATTTTACCTGAATGTAATTTGTGCATATTTTGAGTAACTGAAAATGACTGGCATCGCGAACTAGAAGTTCGTGGACCTAGAAATTTTCTGGCATATAAATTGAAATGTCAAAATTATATTGGAGCAAAAAGCCCTAAGCTACCATTGAGTCAAGCAACTGAAGGACGCTTTGTTCATTGACTTGATGAGATAGATCAAGCACTTCTATCCTCTCGTTAGTGTCTCTACATTACTCTTATGAATGAGTATATTAGAAGGAACGTATTGGCGTTCTTTTGACTGCACTAGAAGAAGCGGTTCAAAAGATTATGGTGTACGTCCCACCTCTCATAGAGCAAAGAACTATGAGTAAGAAGGGATATTTTCGACTATAGTTCACCGACTAGAAAACCGTTAGAGAATATAGTTATGGGGGTGCATAGCATATGCGCGCAAACTATGGAAAACTCACGATGTTCCACATGAATGCAATGTAAGTTGCACACAAGTATCATCAATGTGCACACAAGCAGTATGCCAGACTAATGGATAACAAAATTTGTGTAATGTTCACTGGAAGAACATTAGCTGCCTTCCTAAGCCAGCTAACATAATACTGATAATGAAATCAATGATTGCGGCCAGATGGTGTATGTATCTCAATGAAAGAAGAGGAACTAGGGAAGTGGAACAAAGGTCACAGTGAATTAACTTTAGCCTTATGCACATTGTAAGAAGGGCAAATGGTAATTCTAATAGCACACCCATAGTAAAACGAGGGGGAGAAATCCTAGCATTTTTTAATTGCTGTGGATGTAGAATCTCTTGTGCTAGAAAGGGTCAGTCCTAATATTTATGTCAGAATAATTGAAAAGCATTGCCATTGAATCTGAGGTAACGGAATACTTCGTTGAGTCAATCTAGCTTTCATCTATTGTTGTCATTTATTTGTTGCAATTTTGGATGGAATATTGAATTGAATAAATGGTTTTTGTTCTAGGAGAGCACACACTTTTTCCTTGCAATGAAGAATTATTTCCAGTATGTAATAGCATGTTTAAGGCATTTATTATTATGTTGCTACTTCCTCGCACATGATCATTATGCTTTAAATATTAGAATTGTGTAGCATCCAGTTAAAAGGAAAGGATGAAATTGTTGGATTGTGGAACCACAAATCCAACCTTAAGAGTATGTATAGAACTAGAAAAATTATGACTACTGATAGAAGCAACAATTGAATTTGATTGGTCCAGAAAAAAAACCATAGTCATATTACATATGAAGCAATTTTGCACACTATAGTAGCATTATTATACCATGAACCTCCCCGAACTCTCTTAAGTGTGAAGATACTAGAAATATATTTTCTTAATTATTTGGGCTATACTACTTTAGTAGTGTAAACTAGACAATATTCTCCCTTTAGCAATATTATTTGCCACATTGGTCTCAGAATTATGAGAAAAATTACAACTCATATGGTCATAGCGTAATTTTGGTATTATGTGAAACTGGTAGACATAATTTTTGAAGTAGCATACTCCTAGTGTCTATTCAACACCATGTTTTTACCAAAATTGTTCCAGTAAAATCATGTGAGTTCAAAATAACTTCAAAAATCATCTTGAGAAGTCCATGAGGAAGGACAGTGCTAGAATACCATTTGATGATTAGTGCACTGGCATAGCATATTAAGAAGAGCAGTAAGAACCAAATATCTGCATGAACGGACCAAGTACAGGCTATGAATTACAAGGTTTGCTATACCATTTCTTTATAGTTGTAATACCGCCATATGAATGGACAAGTGTCACACCCTGAGTTTCCCCTTAATAGAGCCAAAAGAAGTTGTTAAATAATTGCTTAAAGAAATCATGTTATAAGGCAGGAGAGAAAAAGTAATAGCAAAAACCTTAAATAATTATCTATCATGGCAGGGAATATTTTTCTTGTATTCCTCTTGCCAAAATACATTAAAAGGATTTATATTAGAATTTTTAGAGCACTGGAACTATTTTTAATAAATCAATTTGACTTATCGGAATTAAAATCCTCTTGGAATCCCTTGGGAAAAACCTTTCTTTTCCCTTTTCCCTCCTTTTCTTTTTCTTCTCCCCCGTGGGCCACCATGGCCCACTCCTCCTCTTCCCTCCCGCCCGCCACCCCGGCCTGCCGCCCCGGCCCCCTCCTCTGTCTCCCTCCCTGCGCGTCGCCCAGCCCGAACGCGTGTCAACCCATCTCCCCGCCACCCGTTGCCGCTCGCCCGCTGACATGTGGGGCTAGGACCCACATGTCAGGGTCGTATGCCTCCTTCGGCCGAATTGGCTAGAGGGGATCGCCTCTGATGGGGGACGGGGGTTCCCGATCTTCCGTCAGGTAGAGATAACTATCATTTTGGTGGAACGCGACACACCGATCCGGCTTCAGATCAACAGACCCGATCCCTACAACCTTAGCACCACGACTCTTCTGGTTATCAACCGTGTCACAAATCCGGTTGACCTCGCCAAGAAGGCTAATCCCTGCCTGCGAAACGAAGAACACAAGAAAGAACCTGAAAGTACGTAACTTAATTAAAGTGACAATTGCAGATGAATGATTAAGCACTCGAAGTTAGGGTTTCACAACCGATGACGGCGACTGTTCGAAGATAGATTGATCTAAAGCAAAACCCAAATCCTAATGTGGGCGGCGGTTACTGAATATATAGTCTAAGGGTCGTCACACCCCCTGGACGCGCCCTCTAATGGGCTCTAAGACGATACACGGCCCAACGGACCAAAAGACGGTGACGCAGCACCCTGGCAGATTCTGGACACTGACTTGTTTCGATGATTCCCATTGACTCCGGTGGAATTTGGATGTCAAACTAAAGCCATTGGTTAGCTTATGAAATTATCTTTCCATGCATATGTGGATCGTCGAAAACAGAGTCCGTATGCATCCTGGGCGTCCGTTTTACTGCAGGCTGGTCCTGAAGGACCTTGCATAACGGTTGGAGGATCAGCGGGTGCATCCGAAGGAGTGATGTCCTCATCATCCTCCCCCTCTTAAAGTGGAGTCGTCCTCAACTCAATCTCATCTTCTTCTCCCAAGTATGGCTTCAAGTCTGCAATGTTAAATGTAGGACTAACCCCGAACTCGGGTGGCAACTCAAGTTTATATGCATTGTCATTTATTTTCTCAATTATCTTAAAAGGACCAGCAGCTCTTGGCATTAATTTAGACTTGTGCAACTCTGGGAATCTATCTTTTCTCAAGTGCAACCAAACCAAATCACCTGATTCAAGTTTAACTTCCTTTCTACCTTCACTACCAGCAATTCTATACTTTGCATTCATCTTTTCAATATTTACCTTAGTAGTTTCATGCAATTTAAGAATAAACTCAGCGCGCTCTTTAGCATCATTATGTGTTCTCTCAGTGGTAGGTAAAGGCAAAAGATCAATAGGAGCACGGGGGTTAAATCCATACACTACCTGGAACGGACTTACCTTGGTGGTGGAGTGTTCCGCCCTATTATATGCAAACTCCACATGCGGCAAACACTCTTCCCACACCTTCAAATTGCGCTTCAAGATTGCTCTCAATATGGTGGACAAGGTGCAATTCACTACCTCAGTTTGTCCATCGGTTTGGGGATGACAAGTTATAGAAAACAGCAACTTTGTCCCCAATTTATTCCACAAAGTGCGCCAAAAATTACTCAAGAATTTTTCATCGCGATCTAAAACAATAGTAGATGGCATACCATGCAAGCGAACGATTTCTTGAAAGAATAGGTTAGCAACATGAACAGCATCATCGCTTTTATGACAAGGAAAAAAATGTGCCATCTTAGAAAAACGATCAACCACCACAAAAATACTATCCCTCCCCCTCTTAGTCCTTGGCAATCCCAAAACAAAGTCCATAGATATATCAGCCCAAGGAGTAGAAGGAACAGGAAGAGGCATATACAAACCATGTGGGTTCAACTGCGATTTAGCTTTTTGACACGTGGCGCACCAAGCCACGAACCGCTCTACATCTCGTCTCATCCTTGGCCAAAAGAAGTGGTTGGCCAGCACCTCCTCTGTCTTCTTGGCACCAAAATGCCCCATCAATCCTCCTCCATGTGCCTCCTGCAACAATAAAAGACGAACAGAACCAGCTGGAATGCATAGGCGGTTAGCTTTAAACAAAAACCCATCATGTATCACATATTTGTTCCATGTACACCCCTCTTTACAATTCGCCATCACATCTTTAAATTCATCATCATTAGCATACTGTTCTTTAATTATTTCAAGCCCAAATATACGACAATCAAGTTGGGACAGCATAGTATATCGTCTAGACAAAGCATCAGCAATAATGTTATCCTTCCCTTTCTTGTGTTTGATGACATAAGGAAAAGATTCAATAAATTAAACCCACTTAGCATGTCTACGATGCAGTTTGTTTTGACTTCTAATATGTTTTAATGACTCATGATTAGAGTGAATAACAAATTCCTTAGGCCATAAATAATGTTGCCACGTTTCTAATGAACGAACAAGAGCATACAATTCTTTATCATACGTGGAATAATTGAGAATATGCCCATTTAATTTCTCACTAAAGTAAGCAACGGGTTTACCTTCTTGCATCAGGATGCCACCAATGCCAATCCCACTAGCATCACATTCAAGCTCAAAAGTCTTACCAAAATCAGAAAGTTGTAGCAATGGCGCGTGAGTAAGTTTGTCCTTCAAGAGAGCAAAGGACACCTCTTGTTCTTCTCCCCAATGAAACGCAACGCCCTTCTTTGTCAACTCGTTCAATAGGGCTGCAATGGTGCTGAAATCCTTCACAAAGCAGCGGTAAAATCCTGCAAGTCCATGAAAGCTCCGCACTTGTGTCATGGTGGTGGGCGTTGGCCAGCTCTGTATAGCGTGCACCTTGGCTTCATCTACCTCAATTCCCTGTGAGGTCACAACATAGCCAAGAAACGATACTCGTTCGGTGCAAAAAGTGCACTTCTCGAGGTTACCAAATAAACGTGCAGCACACAAAGCATCAAAAACAGCATGTAGATGATTAAGATGTTCAATTAAAGACTTGCTGTATATCAAGATATCATCAAAATAAACCACCACAAATTTTCCAATGAAAGGACGTAAAACCTCATTCATTAAACGCATGAAAGTGCTAGGTGCATTAGTTAAACCAAAAGGCATTACTAACCACTCATATAAGCCGAACTTGGTTTTAAAAGCAGTTTTCCATTCATCTCCTAATTTCATTCTTATTTGGTGGTATCCACTTCTCAAGTCTACTTTAGAGAAAATTATAGAACCACTTAACTCATCAAGCATGTCGTCTAGCCTAGGGATAGGATGACGGTACCTTATTGTGATATTGTTAATGGCTCTACAATCTACACACATGCGCCAACTTCCATCTTTTTTTGGAACCAAAATAAATGGGACAGCACAAGGGCTAAGGCTCTCACGTACATACCCGCGGTCCAAAAGGTCTTGGACTTGGCGCTGAATCTCCTTAGTCTCCTCGGGGGTTGGCTCTGTAGGCAGCTCGATTTGGCAGACTCGCTCCAGGAATCAAGTCAATCTAGTGCTCAATCCCTCGAATGGGTGGAAGTCCTGGAGGTAGCTCAGTGGGAAACACGTCACTATATTCCTGCAAAAGGTTAGTGACAGAAGGTGGCAAAGTGCTAGCTATATCATCAGTGGAAAATAAAGCATAGCACACATCATTAATCTCTGCAAGATCAGTTTTAGTGGCAAGCATAACAGGATTTTTCAATTTAATTGCTTGCTGTTTTTCAGGTTTAGCATCAACTTGTTTAGTTTCACTAGCAACTCTCTCTCTATCAGCTTGTACAATTTGTGCAGGGGTCATAGGTAGCAAAGTAATTTTTTGTCCCTGATGCATAAGTGTGTATTTATTACTTCTACCATGGTGTGTAGCATCATTATCAAATTCCCATGGATGACCCAGTAAGAGAGAACAAGCTTGCATCGGTACCACATCACAATCTACAAAATCAGAGTATGTACCAAGGGAAAAATGCACCCGGGCTGCTTGTGTTACCTTTGCCTTACCCGAGTCGTTGAGCCACTGAATATGGTATGGATGTGGATGTGGCCATGTGGTCAATTCAAGCTTCTTGACCAAATCAGAACTCACCAAGTTGTTGCAGCTTCCTCCGTCAATGATGACTCATGCACGCCGATTTTTAATGACGAATAAAATCTGAAACAAGTTGTGGCGTTGCAGCTTTTCTGCTTCCTCCATCTGTGTACTGAGAACTCGCTGTACAATGATGGCTCGATGGTTTCCTACGTCGTCTATGCTCAAAGAAAGGCCATCTCCACCATGATCATCGTCCGAGGCAGCTTCATCAACAATATCTTCCTCTACATCAGACATGCTAATGTAGCCTCCATCTTCTGTAGCAATGTATGCCTGTTTGCTAGGACAATCCTTCTGCATGTGACCAAGTCCATGGCAGTGGTGGCACTGAATGGAAGAAGAGCGCCCGGTGGAAGCCACAGATGATGCACTCTTGGCCGGCTCCTGCAAACGAGTCTTACCAGATTCCATGGTACGTGCGGCCGTAGGTGAAGGAGCTGAAGAACGTGTGCTCGCTGGTGGTGGAGGATGAGCACTCGATGAAGGGAGCGGTTTCATTGGCGGTGCCGTCGTCGTCGTCTTGGGCGTGAAGGAGCTGCTAAAGTTGCTGCTCCAGCTCCTTTGTTGTTGTCGTCCCTGCAATTCTTTTTCTGCAAGCATAGCAAGCTGGAACAAACGGTTGGTAGTAGTAAATTCTTTATAATCAACAATATCCTGAATTTCACGCCTCAATCCACCATAAAATCGACACACTTTATCCTCTGGATCCTCTACTACCCCACAACGTATCATGCCCTTTTGCAGCTCTGCATAATATTCCTAGACAGACATATTTCCCTGATCTAAGCGCTACAATTTCTTACGCAAATCACGTTTATAAGAAGGAGGAATAAAGTGATCACGCATTACTTCTTTTAGCCTATCCCATGACTCAGGTTGTAGATGCAAAGTAGCTAGTTCTTGCCACCAGATTATAGCAAAATCTTTAAATTCACTAGTAGCTTGTCTAACCTTATGTTGATCAGGTACAAGGTGGGAAGCAAATTTTTGTTCTACTGTCATCTCCCAATCAAGATATTCATCAGCATCATATTTTCCATAAAAAGGTGGTATGGTAAATTTTATTTTAGCATAAGGATCATCATTATTAACATTACCACGATTACGCTGATTTCCATTACCTCCCATACCTGTACGATTGCGGCGAAGTATTCGACGCAGATTGTTTTCCCGTGTCGCCCTCTCATCAACTAGACCATCGTCACCGTAGACAACACCCTCATCGAGGATCACGTCGTCGTTCTCGTCTTTGTTGTCATCGTTGGTAGCTGGATGGTTGGCCTCAAGCTGTTGAACCTTCCCGGCCAATGTGGACACTCGCCTGTCCACGCTCTCAAGCGAATGGCCGATGTCCTTCATGGCCGTTTTGACTACATCCGTTAGCTTGGCCACCTCTGCTAGCATCTGCTCCTTCAGGCCCTGCAAGTCACTTTTCAAAACAGGCTCGTCGTTTGGCATGGTTAGTTATCAAATAAAAATCCCTATCAACTATTTATGGGTCGGTGGAATCACACCCTCACTCACGTCTTACCGAGTTCTTACCAAGTTCTTACCAACGCAAGCAGTGGATGGTACAACCGGAGGCTGGTTCATGATACCTGTGAGGAAGTGGCACCGAGATTGCAAGGATCTTTTTCTGTCTAATCTGAAGAATATGTGGAGCTTGGAAGGCACACAAGGAGAAAAAAATATGTATAGGTGGCACACAAGTCAGTAACAGATAGCAATGCTGAATTATAGTCCCAAATACTGTTCTCGTTGCTGGCCTAAAGGTGTTCCAAGTACAGGTGTGTGACAAACAAGGTGGTGGAAAACAAGGATGATGAGCAGCAAGAGTATCAGAATCAAGGCACAAGACAGCACACGCTAACACAGCTCAACTTGGTGTTCTCTATGTGCTCCTCTAAATATTGTTCCTCTTTTGCCCCTCTCTTTTTTGGGCTATCTTTGTTTTTTTGGGAAAATTTGACTTTTCTTTTTATTTTTTTGATATTTCTTTTTGCCTTAGGAGCACACAAGAAGTAACCACAGAAAATTTGAGCTCAAACAAGTGAAAGACGTGGCCTGTGGAGTTTTCAGAAGATGCGCCCAAAATTGGGAAAAAGCTTGCAGGCTCGAAAAGACGATCTTCCGGGCTGTTTTACGGCAAAATAAAATTGCCGAACCCACCAAAGGGGGGCACGGAGTTCGTATGCGAAAGTTATGCCTGTTTTACGAACGGACTCCGAATTAGAGGACAAAACGGAAAGAAAGTGCGGAAAGTTGGCGTAGGCGGCTAGGGTTTGATAGAAACAGTGGGGGAAAACACACGAACTGGACTTGAACACGATCTAACTAGCAACAAGACCTCGACCTAGGACACAAACTCAACACGACGGACTCTGAGACTGAAAAATGCAAAGGCTATGGCGCGGATGGTTGTAGGACAGGAAAAACGAGTATGGCAGTGGACTATGGGACGAAGGCGAAACACTCAATTATGGGTAAGATGCGAACCTGACAGCATACCTGAAGCTCTGATACCACTCGATGGGGGACGGGGGTTCCCGATCTTCCATCAGGTAGAGACAACTATCGTTTTGGTGGAACGCAACACACCGATCCGGCTTCAGATCAACAGACCCGATCCCTGCAACCTTAGCACCACGACTCCTCTGGTTATCAACCGTGTCACAAATCCGATTGACCTTGCCAAGAAGGCTAATCCCAGCCTGCGAAACGAAGAACACAAGCAAGAACCCGAAAGTACGCAACTCAATTAAAGTGACAATTGTAGATGAATGATTAAGCACTCGAAGTTGGGGTTTCACAACCGATGACGGTGACTGTTCAAAGACAGATTGATCTAAAGCAAAACCCAAACCCTAATGTGGGCGGCGGCTACTGAATATATAGTCTAAGGGTCGTCACACCCCCTGGACACGCCCTCTAATGGGCTCTAAGACGATACACGGCCCAACGGACCAAAAGACGGTGACGCAGCACCCTGGCAGATTCTGGATGTTGACTTGTTTCGACGATTCCTGTTGACTCCGGTGGAATTTGGATGTCAAACTAAAGCCATTGGCTAGCTTATGAAATTATCTTTCCATGCATATGTGGATCATCAAAAACGGAGTCCGTATGCATCCTGGGCGTTCGTTTTACTGCAGGCTGGTCCTGAAGGACCTTGCATAACGGTTGGAGGATTGGCCGGTGCATCCGAAGGAGTGATGTCCTCATCAGCCTCTCCGCGCGGTCGATTCACTCGTCCATTCGGCCCACGTGCGCATCTGCCCTCAATTCAAACACGCGCGGACCCGGTCCTCCATGTTCCCCGCGCCCATTCCCCCACTCGGCCGCGGAAACCATTCACACACATGCCCAAGTCTCCGCCGCCGACTTTGGTTCTCTCTCGGGGAATTTCGTCCAACCTAGCAACGATCTCTCTCTGCCTTGCCTATTTAAACCCTAGACAGTATCTCCTCTCTATTTTTTCCTAAAATCCCAAGCTTCCGCGTGCTCTTTAGCCCCCTCCACGCCTCAATCCAGTAGCACCGCCGAGTTCCTCCGCCTCCAGCCACTCATCGTCACTGTTCCAGTCGTTGCCGAGCAACGCTGTCACACCCTAAGCTTTCCCCGTAATAGAGCCACACAAAAATATACTAAAGAAATTGCCAAAAGAAATTATTTAATTAAGGTTAGAGAAAATAATTAATGGTGAAAACATTAAATAATAATTCATCATGGCTAGGAATATTTTTCTTGTATTCCCCTTGCCAAAATACACTAACAATATTTTTATTAGAATTTTTAGAGCACTGGAAGTATTTTTAATAAATTAAAATGCATTATCGGAATTAAAAACCTTCTGGAATTCCCTAGGAATTCTTTTTCCTTTTTCCTTTCTTTTCTTTCCCTTTTTCCTTCCTCGGGCCGCTGGCCCACTCCTGTGCGCGTCCTGCTTCATGGCCCAACTGTCCCGCACCTCTCACCGCTCCCCCTCACTGACCGCCCGGGCCCGGTTGGAAGCCACGCCGGTGCGGTCTCCCCTCTCTCCCTCCTGTCGACATGTGGCACTAAGGCCCCACATGTTCGATCCGTCCCCATCCTTCGGCCAATTCAGCCGGAGGGGATCAATTTGGACCGCCGTTGATTCCCGCCCCCGCTCAGCCTCTCTCGCATCCGCCCTCCGTTCGAAATGGAGCCAACCCAGTCCTCCCCTTTCCCTCCTGCACGTTTCCCCCACGATCTCCGCTCCTCTCGCCCATGTCTCCGGGAGAATTTCACCCCACACTGCCACTGTCGCCAAAATCCGCAAGCCACGACCACGATCTCCCACTGCCGTGCCTATTTAAACCCTCCCCATTCTCCTCCACTCCTTTTCCCTCAACCTCCCAAACTTCCCGTGCCCGTTAGCGCCCCCAACACCAAAAACCCGAAGCGCCACACCGCCTTCCACCGTCTTCAGCCGAGCACAGACGCTGCTATAGCCACCGCCAGACCATGCTATTGCCTTCACTTGCTTTGCCACAAGCTGGAGCACCTAGGCCGCCATCCCTGCGAGCCTCATCGCCACTGGAACCCCTATCCCATCGTCGCGAGTCCACGGTTGATGTCGCCACCAGTCTTCGGCCGTGAAATTCCACCGACCCGCTCGGTCTTTTCCTCTCCTCACTCGTTCTACACCTTCGCCAAGGTCTCCCAAACCTCGTCCGTGCCTCCGTCACCGCTTTGCGCCGCTAGAACCCCATCGGCGCCATCGTCCCGAAGCACCACCGCCGCTAATCTCTCCTCTCCTCCGCCGTTTGCCACGCCCCGTCAATGCTGACCCTCGGTGAGGCCCCCATTCGCTCCCCGTCTTCTCCGCTGCTCGCTATGGCACTCTGCCACGCCGGATGGTCGCCGGCAGTGACCATCGGACGACGCGCGCCGCAGCTATCCGCATGCATGGGCAGGGCGAAGCCCTGTTTGGTCTCGGCTGTCCGATTTGCCTCAGCAGATCGGAGCCATCTACGTGACACCCGTTGCGGGCACCCGTGTCTCGCCACATCGGCCGCCACGTGGTGTGCTCACGTTGGGCCATGCGTGGACCCGGTGCACCGTGCGCTTACCGCCTTGAGTCCTTGACCCATGTGTCCTGCTTGTCGGTGCTGGCCTCGTTGTCTACTGACGCCATAAATAGGTTAAAATGCGCAATAACTCATTAAGGGTTTATTTTTGTATAGTAAAAACACAGTGAAACTTTTAAAATTCATAACTAGTTTATACGAGCTCCGATTAATTCCATTCAAATTTCATTAAATCCAGAAAAATGCCAATAATCCATTAAAAATAGTTTCAACTCCTGTTTTAGTGTTCTCATGTACTGTTTTTATTGTTTATGCTTTGAATGTCATACTCTTGATCATTTTGTACCCATTTTATGTCAACTATTTGTTTTATTTAAATAAGCATGCATGTTTTATTATTTCATGTGGTACGGGTTATGACCTGTATATATAGAATGATTACTGTAGCTTTGATGAACCCCTATTCCTTTGCTACCTGGGTAATAATATGACTAGAATATATTCCTAGGATACTTAGCCATGCTTAGAATCAACTAGCTCACTTTGGGGAAAATAACTGCTCACTATCATACTTATTTATGGTTTGACTTTGTGTCGAGATAATGGAACTTTGGACATAGACAATTATATAACTAAAATATGACCTTAATGGTGGGATGTTGGTGCATGGTTTTGCTGGTCGCACCCATGGCAATTAAGAACTAGTTCGCGGGAATCCCTTGAGCAGTTTTCCGTACATACCACAAGCCAGCATGGGCAACGGCTAGGCTTGTAGCGTAGCTTCTCCCTCTCCTAGGCACTATTGGTGAGGATGGGCGTGATGGAGTTGGGTCAGCTCGGGGTCAGGTTGATCGGCTTCCGGATCCATTGTGGTGTAAAGGGGGTAGCCTGGTCGATATGGTGTGCCCTGTCGGCAGGTGCAACCTCAGCGTGGTGTACCTGGTTGGGGAGGAGTTGCATGAATAGTCCTATCACAACCTCTCGCGGGGTGTCGTTGTGACACGCCGACACATGGGAACGTGTGTAGGGTTGTGTCTTGTGGGTACAGTTATACACCTCTGGCTAGAGTTAAGATCTATTTGAATAGCCATGCCTGCGGTTATGGGCGTTTGGTCAAGACTCACCGTGATTAGTCCCACTATAATAATTTGACCTAAAATATTATGTAGGGATAGGATGGATGGTTTGGGCCAAGTCAACAAGGTGTAGTGTTGATCAGTGATGATTTAACATTGTGTAATTAAACAACCATGTTTCCCATTTCTGAACTACTACTGTTTGCAACTGCTTTATGCAAATGAACCCAAAGCCTTCTTTGTCTCCCGTGCATTGTGCATAATTGCGGGTGTGACTTGTTGAGTACCGTGGGTGGTACTCAATCTTGCTCCCTTCCCCCTCTTAGAGATGGAGTTCTACTTTGACGAGGATCGCTAGGAGGAGTAGGCTTGGTTCACCGTCAAGCTGCCTGCGGAGTGGAAGCCTCTGCATGGCTTAGTTTGTTTATTTTATCGTTTTCCACTGCATTTCTGTAAGACAAATTTTATTCTATTTGTAAGACGTACTCTGTATGGCAACTTGGTATTCGTGTACCCTGGATTTCCTGGATAGGGATTTAATACACAAAATGTTCAGAATTCTGGTTGTGAATTTTTGGGTGTTACAACCGCCTTGCGCCTCCATCGCAAAAAAACAAGTTCGCAACAAATGATGTCAAATCCTGTGGAGCCCCGTCCACCTTCTCGTGTCCCCGCTTCGCCGCCAGAACGCCGCTGCCCCGTGCGGGGTGGGTTTCGCCACCGCTTTTTGGCTTCGGCCGTGTTTTCTCACTGCTCGGCTCGGCAATTTCTGCTCCTAATTGCATCTACACCTTCTCTAGGTCCCCCTCGTCGCCGTTCCAAGCCCTGTCGCTGTTGGTCATCATCAGAACGCACTCCTTGCATTGGACGGTTTGGGCCTGATCAACGTGGTGTAGCATTGGCCAAAGATGGTTTAATACTGCTTAATTTAACAACCGTTTTACCTATTTCTCAACTACTACACTTTACAACTGCTTTATGCAAATGAGCCCGAAGCTTTTCCTTGTCTCTTGTGCATTGTGCACATTTATGGGTGTGACTTGTTGAGTACTGTGGGTGGTACTCAGTCTTGCTCCCTTTCTCCCCCCAGAGATGGAGTTCTACTCTGATGATGATTGTCAGGAGGAGTAGGCTTGTGCTGCCATCAAGCTGCCTATGGATTGGAACCTTTGCGCGGCTTAGTTATTTTATCTTTATCATTTCCGCTGCATTTATGTAAGACAATTTATTCTATTTGTAAGACGTACTCTGTATGGCAACTTGGTCGGTGTGTACCCTGGCTCTCCTAGGCAGGGATTTAATACACATACTGTTTAGAATTCTGGTTGTGAATTTCTAGGCATGACAACAAGCAAGTCCTAAAAGTAGTGGATTCTCCAAGAAAATTCAGACCATCAGCATATAACATCTACTCAACAATGCAACTAGTGCTATTGATTTTTTCCATGGTTTTTGTGCATATCCCACAACCATAGTGAATTGTAATAGGCTCTCTCCAAAAGTTTGAAATTTTGAATGGAGATATGTATGTATCCTAATTTTTTGATTAAATAAGAACTATTTTGTCGGGTACCCCAAATATTATATTACTAGACATTCTTTTGCATGTCACTGCGATATCTAATAGGTGGGATCCATACGCGCATAATAGCCACCTATCGTCACGTGTACATGACAGCACTCAAATGTCCACCAATATAACACCTGAAGTATTGAGTAGTGAATAGAAGAAATACTTGACAAGGTAACTCACTAGTCACACCCCTGTATTCTCATCAAACCATTCGATGACGGCGACGAGGAAACTACATACAACAGGGACTAATCTATGGGGAGTTTACCAAGTGAGGATTTAAATTGTTTAAAACCCGTATTGATGCAAAACTAGCCCCAAGAGAGAACTAGTCCTGCACTTTCATCTTAACTAAGATATCACACATATATGGTATATAAGGATACATGAGTACAGATAGATAATTTACAACTAGTACAGGTACATAGGCTGACAGGCCAAATTTATTTAGAGTTTCGCAGAAGCTTGTCTACCCAAAAGACCCACAAGAATAACGACTAGGGTAACAACTAGTATGAACCATCCTGGAAATCATTGTCACCCGCAACGTAGCACTCATCACTAGCACATGCATAAATCAAGTTTTAGTTGGCAAAAATTTTTCAATAGGCTTTATAGAACAATTTCATCATAACTCATAGTAAGTTGTCGTGACATAAGTAAATACATACATAGAGCAATTTTACTATCCTCCATGATAGTAATTTCATAATTCCAAATCAAATTTCAGATCTCATATTTTAAAGAATCAAGTTTAAATGCATTTAGAAATATTCAAAACTATACTCCTGACACTTCACTATGCCGCCCATAACCGGGGGCATGGCTAACCAATTAGTTTCTACTCTGCAGAGTTTCATCTTTACCCACATGACACATAATAGTAATCATGTAACAACATGCCATACGATACCGAAGAGTACCCATTTTACTATCTGCGACAAAGCTAATCCATTGCCTTTGGTCTAACCTTGCATGAGCACGGTGAGTGAGAACTCCACACAAAGTCCAGATCCTTAATGTTGTCAGGACGATTGGCCTACCGAACCTGATGCCATGGCGAAACAACCCATGAGGCAGTACACCCTTATATTGGACATACTTAGACGCTCATGTTGCTAAGTGAACACCCGTTCCTACACGATATAAATGAGTAGTTCCTATAAACTATCAAGCAAGACTTGCTCATACTACAACGGCCTCCCAATGCAAGGTTAGATCACAAACAACTTCTCAACTATGGTTATCCATACTAACACATGTGGATGTATTGTAAACACAGATGGTGACAAAGAGTTTAGTCCCTAATCAACCCAGGCGAACACTCCCCCTATCGGTATACAACTATCACATATGTATATCACTTGCCGCCCGAGTTTAATTTGGGAGTATACCCCTGATTGGAAAATTTAAATCCTCAAAAGTTCAATTTAAAGTTTGCCATAACATTTAATAGAAGTATCTAAGAATGGCTAAGCATATACCACATATAAACTTGTATTTTAACCCAATTGAGTACAAGAAAAGTACATTAACCGATCCTATGGTTACAATGGGGAAAAGTAATTCTCTAGAAGATATATGCAGCAATAGGTTAACTCGACTATTTTTAAACAGTTTAAATATCAATACTTCAATTAAGCATGCACTTTATAAATCAATACATTTTGCCCCAAATCATAGTTTGCAACATGGTCAAGGGAGAGGGGAAAAACACTTGCCATGCGGAACCTCTTCTCCCTGGTCAGTGTTGAGATCAACTTCCTCACCGCCAATCCCATTTTCCTCTAAAAATAATTTCCAATATTGAGTAAACACCAAATTATGCAAAAATTCAAATATTTCTAAAATGCATGCAATTTTCTATAGTAGTTAGGTACTGTGTTTGGATGAATTTTAGTGAAATAACATTCACTTTATTCTACTGTATGAAAATGATATTCATTTATTAGGTTTTTATATGAACTTTATTTAAGTATTCTATTTTTAAGGATTTTTAGATGGCAGTTTCTATCAATTTACACCTTGCAGAATGAAAGAGGATAAAATTATGAATTTATAAAAAATTGATTCACTGAATTTGGAGCTTGTATGAATCTTTTGTGAATTTTTGAATGAGAAACCCATTTTTCAGTTTAACAGAAAATCCTAAAGTCTAATTTCCTAATTTTTCTTGGATTTTCAATTCCTAGGCCCACATGTCAGCGAGTGAACTTTTATAAAGAGGTCCTCCGGCTATCTAGGATTCAATCCCGACGTCCCTAGCATGTGGAATTTCAAAATTCATTAAGAGCGCTCCAATTTTTATTAAATCACCAATTAGCCCTTGGGTCCAAATGTAAGTCTAACTAGTTTTATAGTTTTAACCTTACAAGTTTTAAACTTTCTCTAATATCGTCCTTAGCGTGTTTAACCAGCGGTCCCACATGTCAATGGCTCGGCATGGCAAGCGGCAACGGTGAGCGGCACCGGTGAACTTCCAGGCGGCGGCGACGACGAATAACGGCGAATTTTGAAGCGCGGCCAAAAGCAAAATTGTGCAGCAGCTCTAGGCAATGGTGGCTTAAACATGCCCTGAGGTGACCGGAATAAGTGGCAGCGGCAGTAGAAGCGGCGGCTCGTTTCGGCACAGAAGTCAGTGTATGCATCTTGGTCCTAAGGCTTCCAGAGTGCTCACCAAGTGTTGGATCGGCGTTGGCGAGGTTGGAACGGTGGCGTTGTCCCCTGGAGTGGCTCGGCAGTGACGGCGCCTTCGGGTGAATGGCGTCAAGGAGTTCTAGCCAAGGATTCACAGAGCCAAGACATGCATTAGTGATGTCCTAAGATTGCTACTGGTGCAAGGAATCGGCTTGGGACTCACCGAGGCGACGCGAATCGAGGTTTTGGCCGGCAGCCAGAGTTGGAGAAGAAAGCCTCAATCTAGCGTCTCCGGGGTCCTTAGCTCCTGAGGCTAGGTTTGCAAGGTTGGTTAGCTCTTGCGATAGTGGTTTCCGAAGGCCACGATCGGATTCCAGACGAGCGACGAGAACAGACTAGCGCAACGGTGGACCTCTAGCGAGGCAGAGAACATGAACCACGGTGACACCAGGTGCTTGACGTGCACCACATGGGAGATAGAGTGTATAGAGATGTTAGGCATGAAGAGGAGAGCGTGTTCCGGGGGTTGGCTTGTGGCGAAGCTCACCAGAGACAAGCAGCGGCGGCGACGAACCTCGCCAGCACCGGAGAAGATGTGTCCGTTCCCTGAGCTCCCGAGGATGTGTCTCCATTTTTCTCTGCTAAACACGATGAGGATGAGAGGGTGATTAGGGGCGAGAAGTGGCATGGTGAGATGTGCAGGTCGAGGAGCGGCGCTTGGCACAGTGGCTTGCAGACGTCGTGATGCGTGTTCTAGCACGTGTTGTGCATTCTAGGAGCGGTGGCTGAGTGAGCAGCTGTCCTGTAGCTGACAGGTGGACCCCACAAGCCCTGGGCCCCACTTGTCAGCAAAGGAGAAGGAATTCTCGAGAGAAAACTGTCTGGAAGTTATTGCAGTGAGCTGTTTTGCACTGGGGTTTAATCCTATCTCCCAACTGAGTTTAGGTGTGGAAAAATTTCTCTAAGCAGATGGTTATGTGGTCTACATACCTGCCAAAAATCTAAGCCTAAAGCCTTACAGATTTAATCTGGTAAACATGTGAATTGGGCTCGGCAGCAGCAAAATCTGCAGTTACCAGGTTTTCAGTGACTTTGCACCTATCATTTTACGTAGAAATCTAGTGAGTTTGATATTTTCCAACTTGTGTGGTGATAAACATTAACATGCTAAACCTTCTGACAAAAACTCAAAGGTTTATCAATTAAGATGAAATTCTGCCAAAAATGCGAAATTACTATTAGATTAGATTTGTACTGTTTTTAAGAATTTTAATTGGAGCACCAAATCAAATGATAAAATATTGAAATTTTTACAGTAGGTTCCAGATGCTGTCTAGTTCTTATTAAATTTTTCCCAAGAGTTTATTTATCTAAATTTTATGTCTAGCCCTTCCTTATATGCACTTATATGCATAAAATTCCTATTATGCATAGCAAAGAAATCCAAAGACATGGAAGTTATGAGATGCACCCCAAAGTATAACATTTTATTTATCCCAACTTTTGCTCACAAGGTTTTGTTAATATAAACAATATTTGGTACGTTACAGCTCCTCTATAACACCCTGAATTTATCCCCATATAAAAATAATTGTGAAAAAGGAATTTCAGAAATTAAATTAAAAGCCTCAAGGAGTGAAAATAATAAAATCAGAGAAAAATATATAGCAAAATGGGCTTGGAAATGATTTTATAAAATTATTTGCTTAATTATCTATTTCCTAGATTTTTTGGGATTTATTTGATTAAGGGAAGTATTTTTGGTGAATTAAATAGTGTTCACAGCATTAAAATAAACGAAAAGAGTTAAAAACCCCTCCCTGTGCACTTGCCTTTTTTGGCCCGTTACTGTGCACTTATCGCCTCTCCCCTCGTGGGCGCGGCCATGGCTGCGGCCGCCACGTCACTCGTGCCTCACCGATAGGTGGGCCCCACCTGTTGGTCGTCTTCAACCTCTCACCAGGGAAAGTCCTGTTCAACCCCAAGTGCCGCCGCCGCAATCCCGCAGATTCCGCTCGCGTCGGTTAGCCTCGGATTAAATTGGTTCAGGGGAAACGGAGCCCCGGTCCTCCTCTACCTTATCCCCAAGGAAACTGGAGCCCTATCGTCGTCAGTTGAGGAGACCCGAAGATTCCCGACTTGGACCTTTATCCCTAATCCGTCTCCTCTATGTATCTCGCTGAACCCAAGCCGGACTCCGCCCCGCTCCCCGCCTTAAATAGCAAGCCCGAGACCCCTAGGAGCTATCCCGTGCAATAGATGCAAAACCAATAGAATCAGGCACAACAACAGGCGCCTCCTCCTCCACCACAGAACAAGCTCGTAGAGTTTTTGCGAGTGAGGCCTCCTACTTTCTCTAGCACAACTAATCCTGTGGAAGCTGGGGATTGGTTGCATGCCATTGAGAAGAAATTGGACCTCCTACAATGCACAGACCAGGAGAAGGTCTCTTTTGCTTCACACCAGCTGCATGGTCCTACGTCTGAATGGTGGGATCACTTCAGAGCTAACCGAGCTGATGGACAGCCTATCACTTGGGCTGAGTTTGCTATTGCCTTTAAGAAGACGCATATTCCTGCTGGAGTAGTGGCATTAAAGAAACATGAGTTTCGGGCACTGAAGCAAGGGAACCAGTCAGTGACTGAGTTTCTCTATGAGTTCAACAGTCTTGCCCGCTATGCACCGGAGGATGTTAGCACTGAGCAGACCGACAAGAGAAGTTTCTGGATGGATTGAATGCTGAACTCTCAATTCAACTACTCTCTGGTGACAACTCGGATTTCTAGAAATTGGTGGACAAGGCTATTCGCCAGGAAGACAAACACAACTGAATGGAGCAGAGGAAGCGCAGGATGGCAAGCTTTTGGGCACAGCAACCCCCTAGTCAGAGGCCACGTGTTGTGGGACCGTCCCAGACCCAGCAAGGTGGATCTTCATCGGCACCTTGCCCATAGTGCCAGTTCTACACCAACACCACTGGCGGCAACACTGGAGTAAACCGTCCTCCCCCTCGGCCAGTCATGGCCCTAGCAACCTACCAGCCCGACAAGAAGGAAGTTGGAGGAAAGCCACTGACTTGTTTCAACTGTGGAGATCTGGGGCACTTTTCAAACCAGTGCCCTAAGCCTAAGCGCACCAAGCAAGCCGCACCAGGACAAAACTCCATGAGCGTGGTCAAAGCTCGAGTGAACCACGTCACTGCTGAGGAAGCTCAGACTACACCAGATGTCGTCTTGGGTATGTTCCCTGTTAACTCAGTTCCTGCTACAATATTTGATTATGGTGCTACACATTCCTTTATGTCAGTGGGGTTTGCTAATAAAAATGGGATACCCATAGAAAGGATGAGGAACACCATGGTGGTGAATACTCCCGGCAGCCAGATGCCCACTACCCTTTACAGTCCATCTGTGACTATAGAAATTTTGGGAGCCTCTTTTCTAGCCAACCTGTTTTTAATAGAATCCAAAGATATTAATGTCATCCTAGGGATGGATTGGTTAACCCGGCACAATGGAGTTATTGATTGTGCCACCAGGACTGTGACCTTAACTTCTAGCCTGAGGAAGAAAGTGATCTTTCATGTCCTCACTGCCTCATCTTCTCCAACCTCTTTGAACTAGGCAATCTTAATCGAAATCCCTGTAGTACGTGACTATCTAGATGTTTTTCCAGATGACCTACCTGGAATGCCACCTAAGAGAGATATTGAGTTTAGAATAGACCCAGCCCCAGGCACCGCCCCTATCCACAATAGACCGTATAGGATGGGAGCTAACGAGTTGGCAGAAGTGAAGAAGCAAGTTGAAGAGTTGCTTGCTAAGGGATACATCAGACCTAGCACATCGCCTTGGGGAGCACTAGTCATTTTTGTGGAAAATAAAGATAGAACTCAATGGATGTGTGTTGATTATCTTGCACTCAACGAGGTCACTATCAAGAATAAGTATCCTCTACCCAGAATCGATGATCTGTTTGATCAATTGGAAGGAGTCACAGTATTCTCCAAGATAGATCTTCACTCGGGTTATCATCACTTAAGGATTCGGGAGGAAGATATCCACAAGACTGCTTTTACCGCTCGGTATGGGTTATATGAATGCACTGTTATGTCTTTTGGGTTGACTAATGCCCCTACATTCTTCATGAATTTGATGAATAAAGTGTTCATGGAATACCTGGATAAGTTTGTGGTGGTTTTCATCGATGATATCCTCGTCTATTCCAAGACTAAGGAAGAACATGAGCAGCACCTTCGTATCATTTTGGAGACCCTTCGGCAACATCAGTTCTATGCCAAGTTTAGTAAGTGTGAGTTTTGGCTTTCGGAACTGAAGTTTCTCAGACATGTCGTCACCGTTGGAGGGATTGCGGTAGACCCAACCAATGTGGTGTCAGTAACCAAGTGGAAGCAGCCACAAACGGTTCCGGAGATTCGGAGTTTCTTAGGATTGGCGAGATATTACCATCGATTCATAGAGAATTTTTCCAGAATTGCGAATCCTATGACCCATTTACTCCGGAAGGATGTGAAATTTTCATGGACACCAGAGTGTGAGTGGAGTTTTCAAGAGTTGAAGAAGAAACTTGTAACCGTACCTGTGTTGATCATGTCGGATTCTCGGCAAGGTTTCGGATGTGTGTTGATGCAAGAAGGGAAGGTTGTGGCATATGCCTCACGGTAGTTACGGCCTCATGAGAATAATTATCCTACTCATGACTTGGAATTGGTAGCTATAGTGCATGCCCTAAAGATTTGGAGACACTATCTTATTAGCAACCGCAGTGAAGTTTATACAGACCAAAAAAGTTTGAAGTATAGATACCTAGCCAGATCAGAACCTTAGACAACGAAGATGGTTAGAGCTGATCAAGGACTATGTCACACCCTGATTTTCCCACTTAATTAGAGCCACACAAAATATATTAAATAAAAGCCCCAAAGAAATTATTTTAAAAGGCCAAGGGAAGTAATTAAATAAGTAAAATGCAAAATAATAAAATATCATGGGCGACAATATTTTTCCTATATTCTCCTTGCCAAAATACACTAACAGGATTTTTATGAGAATTTTTAGAGCACTGGAAGTATTTTTAATAAATCAAAAAATTTATCGAAATTAAAATCCTTCTGGAAATTCTCTTTTTCCTTTTCTTTCCTTCCTTTTCTCCTTTTCTTTTTCTTTCTTCCCGCCGGGCCGCAGCCCAGCACTGTTTCTTGGCCTGCCGTGGCCCCCACGCGTGCACGCCTCCCCGCTAGGCCCCACCTGTCACCCGCTCTCCCCCATGCCTCCTCTCTCCCTCGGTCGTCGCCAGCTAGGGCCTGCTCTCCAGTGTCTGCTCGCCCTGCCTCCTCAATCTCCCGCTGACGTGTGGGACCGGGGCCCACACGTCAGGGCCTTCGTCTTCCTCTGTCCGAATCGGGCATAGGGGAAAAATTTTCCCCGCCGTCCGATCTCTACCTTCGCCCGCCTCCTCGCACACCCATTCCATGTTCAAACCCGCGACTAGGTCGCCGCCCGTTTCCCCACCTTGTCCGCCCTCTTGCCCACAACCGTGGGTTGAATCGCGCCCACTAGCCGTTGCGGCACACCCCTCAATCCATGAAATTGCGCCGCCTCGACCACAATCTCTCCAGCCCGAGTCCTTAAAAACCTTCACCGTCCTCCCCTCTCTCTTTTCCCTCAAATGCCGACGCCTCCCGCGCCTCCTAACCCTCTCCACGCCATAAACTCGAGCCACCACCGTGCTCCGCCGACTCTAGCCACCCGCCGCCGTCACTATAGCCACCGCCAGGCCGCGCGCTCGCCACTGCCAGCTCCGCCGCACGCCGGAGAAGCCAGGCTGCCGCTCCCGAGAGCCCCTACACCGCCGGAGGCCAATCCTCTCCGTCGTCCTTCTCGGTGCATCTCTCCGCTAGGCTTCGGCCGCGTAATCTCGTTGTCCTGTTCGGCAATTCCTACCCTAACCCACTCTAAACTTTCCCCAGGTCCTCCGCACCTGTCCGCACCTCCGTTGCCCTTCTGCGCCGACGGAACCCCGTTGGCATCAACATCCCGAATCTTCACCGCCGCCAATCTCCTCTGTTCATCGCCGTTCGCCATTCTCTAGTCACCGCAAGCCCTCGGTGAGCATCCCATCGTCCTTCCTATCTTCTCCACCACTCGCCGCTGCCCTCCACCATGCCGGATGGTCGTCGACGGCGACCATCGAGCCGCTCGCCCTGCCGCGGCGTGGCTGTGCAGGCGGGGGCGAGCCCCTTTCGTCTGGGGCTGTTTGATCTACCCCTGGGTAGATCTGGACCGGCCGTGTGGCGCCCCCGTGGACGCCCACTCCTTTGCCACATCAGCGCCACCTCGGCGCCGCGTTGTCCTCTTGGTTCGACGTGGCTGCCGTGTCAGTAGCCACGTGGCCAGCTCCCGTCGGGCTATAGTGGACACAGTCCACCGTGTGCCATCCCCTCAGCATCACTGACCCATGGGTCCCGCCTGTCAGCACTGGTCCCGCGGTCCGCTGATGCCATAATACGATTAATTGCGTAGTAAATCATTATGAAATTAATTCTGTATAGCAAAATCACTATAAAACTTCAATAATTCATAACTAATTCATACAAGCTCCGATTAATTCCATTCAAATTTCAATAAATCTAGAAAAATGCCAAGAATTCATTAAAAATACTTTCAGCCCCTGTTTGAGTGTCCACATGTATTTTTTTAATTGTTCATGCGTTGTTTGCTATAGAATCCGACGCGGTCGACCCTCTAGTTTACTACAAAGTCATTGCCGAATTTGCTAAGCCAGAGCAAGGTAAGTCGCATTGTTTTCTTGATCATTTTGTACCCATTTATTGCAAACTATTTGTTTTAAATTAGTAAACATGCATTATTTCATCATTTCATGTGGGAAGGGTGACCTATATAAATGCAATTTTAATTGCTCTGATTTTATTCCACCTGTACACCTTTGTAGCTGGGTAATACTATCACTAGAGGCTATTGTTAGGATGCTTAGTCCTGCCTAGAAACCTTTAGCTCACATGGGGATTTAAATACTTTAATTTACATTTATGGTTCGACTCATTGTCGGAAAATGGAACTTTGGATATGTTGATGATAAATTACTAAAATTTAACCTAAATGGTGGGCTGTGGGTGCATAGTTTTGTTGGTCACGCCCATGGCAGTTAAGGACCAGTTCACGAGACCCCCTTGGGCAATTAATCATACATTCCACAAGCCAGCGTGGGCAACGGCTGGGCTTATAGCGTTTCTTCTCCCTCTCCTAGGCACCGTTGGTGAGAATGGGCATGATGGAGTTGGGTCGCTCGGGGTCGGGTTGATCGGCTTCCGGATCCATTGTGGCGCAAGGGGGGTAGCCTGGCCAATGTGGGGTGTCTTGGCGGTAGGTGCAACCTCAGCGTGGTGTGGATGGTTGGGGAGAGGTTGCGTGAACTGTCCTGTCACAGCCTCTCACGGGGTGTCGTGGTGACACACCAGCACACAGGAACGTGTGTGGGGCTGTGTCTTGTGGGTACAGCTATACACCTCTGATCAGAGTAAATCTATTCGAATAGCCATGCCCGCGGTTATGGGCATTTTGGTCAAGACTCACCGTGATTAGTCTCACTTTAATAAATTGACATGCAAATTTTGCTATAGTGTTAGGATGGATGGTTGGGCCTGGTTAATGTGGTGTAGCATAAATCAGTGGAGGATTAATATTGTTCAAATTAATCAACCTTTTTACCGTTTGTGAACTACTACTATTTGTAATTGCCTTTACGCAAATGAACCCTAAGCCTATCTTTGTCTCCCGTGCATTGTTTATTTGTGGGTGTGATTTGTTGAGTACTGTGGGTGGTACTCAGTCTTGCTCCCTTTCCCTTCTCAGTGGTGGAGTATATGCCCGACGAGGATCATCAGGAGGACTAGGCTGGCTCCGCCGTCAAGACGCCTGTGGAATGTAAGCCTCCACTTGGCTAGATGTATATAGGCTTTATTTACTTTTGTTGCTGCCTTTATGTAAGACAATTTTATTCTGTTTGTAAGACACACTCTATATGGCAACTTGGTATTGTGTACCCCGGCTTTACTGGATAGGGATTTAATACACAGGAATGTTCAGAATTCTGGTTACGAATTTCTAGACATTACATACTATGACATCAGAATCCATTATCATCTAGGAAAAGCCAATGTGGTGGCTAATGCCCTTAGTAGGAAAAGTTACTACAATGCCATGGAAGGCCAGTGGTTATCTTTGGAGTTGTGTGAAGATTTTGAATGATTAAATTTGGGTATAGTCAGTCAAGGATTTGTGTCAGCCTTAGAAGCACAACCTACTTTGGTGGATCAGGTCCGTGAAGTGCAGAGAGATGACCCAAATATTTTGGAGATCAAGAAGAATATGAAGAAGGGGAAAGCTACTAGATTCTTGGAAGATGAACAAGGTACTATGTGGTTCGGAGAGCGAATCTGTGTACCAGACAAGGAGAAATTGAAAAGGCTAATCCTGGATGAAGCCCATGGGATGCAGTACTCCGTCCATCCTGGCAGCACTAAAATGTATCAAGATCTTAAGGAGAAGTTTTGGTGGTCTAGTGTGCAATGGGAAATAGCTGAGTATGTGGTGGTTTGTGATGTATGTCAACGTGTGAAGGTTGAACATCAAAGACCAGCAGGATTGTTACAACCCCTTAAGGTTCCTGAATGGAAGTGGGAAGAAGTAGGGATGGATTTTATCACTAGTTTACCAAGGACCGGTCAAGATTCAATTCTATATAGGTTGTGGTAGACCGACTTACAAAGGTAGCCCACTTCATACCAGTCAAGACAACCTACTCCGGTGGCAAATTGGCAGAGTTATACATGGCTCGAATTGTGTGTTTGCACGGTGTGCCACGCAAGATCATGTCGGACAAGGGAAGTCAGTTTACCTCTAAGTTTTGGCAAAGGCTCCAAGAAGAGATGGGTACATGGTTGAACTTCAGTACCGCTTACCACCCGCAGACGGATGATCAGACCAAGCAGGTTAACTAGATTTTAGAAGACATGTTGAAGGCTTGTGCCATAGACTTTGGTGGAAGTTGGGACAAAAGCCTACCTATGCTGAGTTTTCCTACAACAACAATTACCAGGCAAGTCTGAAGATGGCCCCGTTCGAGGCTCTATACGAACGGAAGTGCCGCACGCCCCTACTTTGGGATCAGATGGGAGAACGTCAGGTATATGGAACGGATATCCTCGGAGAAACAGAAGAAAAAGTGAAGATCATACAAGAACGACTTCGAGTAGCTTAGTCTCGTCAGAAGAGCTATGTGGATAACCGCAGGAGAGATCTCAGTTTTGAGGAAGGTGACTATGTATATTTACGAGTCACGCCACTCCGGGGGAAACACCGGTTCCAAACAAAAGGAAAGTTGGCACCACGTTACGTGGGACCCTACAAGATATTGGGACGAAAAGGAGAAGTGGCTTACCAACTAGAGTTGCCTCCCACCTTGACGGGGGTACATGATGTCTTTCAAGTGTCTCAGTTGAAGAAGTGTTTACGAGTACCAGATGAAGAAGCTGGTCCAGAACAGATCGAGATTCATGAAGATCTAACCTACATCAAGAAGCCTATTCGTATCCTAGAGACCAGTGAAAGGAATACTCGGAATCAAGTGATAAGGTTTTGCAAAGTACAATGGAGTAATCACTCGGAAGAAGAAGCAACAAGGGAACGTGAAGATGAATTGAAGTCTGCTCACCTGCACCTCTTCACCTGATCTCTCGAATCTCGGGACGAGATTCTGTTTAAGGGAGGTAGGTTTGTAACACCCTGAATTTATGCCCTTATAAAAATAATTGTGAAAAAGGAATTTTAGAAATTAAATTAAAAGCCTCAAGGAGTGAAAATAATAAACTAGAGAAAAATCTATAGCAAAATGGGCTTGGAAATAATTTTATAAAATTCTTTGCTTAATTATCTATTTCCTGGAATTTTCTAGGATTTATTTGATTAAGGGAAGTATTTTTGGTGAATTAAATAGTGTTCACAGCATTAAAATAAAATAAAAAGAGTTGAAAACCCTCCTTGTGCACTTGGGCCGTTTTCAGCCCGTTACTGTGCACTTATCGCCTCTCCCCTCGCGCGCAGCCCACGGCCTGTGGCCACCGCATCGCTTGCGCCTCGCCGATTAGGTGGGCCCCACCTGTCGGTCGTCTTCAACCTCTCGCTAGGTGTGGAGGCCATGGGCCCCAGGTACCTCATGACAAGCATATGGGTCACTCGGAAAGAGGATGGGCCTAGCCTTCTAATTAAAGATATGATAGAACTCGGCAGGCTTAGCCTTATACGACGAGGAAAATACAGTCTTAGTCGGGTACGTTATATCTCTAAAAGCAGATCCCTTGGTCGTAGTCCAACTAGGACTCCTACTTTGTAACCCTGTCCCCCAGTATATAAGGGGACGCAAGGCGCCCCATGAGGGCAAGTTTAGAAGAATCATCAGAGAATCCTCAAAGGAAATACACCACAACTAGACGTAGGGTATTACCTCACATCGAGGGCCTGAACCAGTATAAACTCTTTGTGTTCCTTTGCAGTCCACCGAGTTTCGATCCGACAAGTAGCCCTATATTCATATTGCCGGTTTAAAACATCGACAATTGGCGCCCCAGGTAGGGGCTTCGGTGAGATCAACCTCAACAAGATCGATGGATTTGACAACCGGAGTCGACGGCAGCAAATTCTCCCTGGGAGACACAATTACATTTGGGAGCCTCGACTTCGTCACCGGCAAGTTTGGAAACCTCACCTTGGCTGACTCAGGCTCGATCCGATTTGCCAAGGAACTAGCTGATTCCGTGCCAGTCGGCCTACTCGGCACTGCAGCAACCCTCGTCGACTTGCTACGGCGATCTTCTACTTGCTCGGGTCTCGGGACAACTCTCTCCTTTGGCGTTCGACTCGGGCTCGGCCTTGAGCTGACCGGGATTGGGCTAGGAAGGGGAGAGGTCGTCAATCTCCCATGCAGACTCGGCAATGCCGCGGACATCCATGATCTACATCCCACGTGGCAAACCCGATCCCCCACGGTTCAATTCGGACACGGCCCAGAGCCGTTCGAGATTGGATCTAGGGAGGTAGGAGTCGTAATTACACCCATCAACTACTTTGATTCTGACTCCAAGTCGGACAGAAGTTCAAACATCAATCTGGCAAACCTTCTACTGCCCCATGAAATCTTCATGGCGTCCAAGGGCGATACTCCCTCTCAAGAGGCACGCCGACTACGCGAGCAGCAAGACGAGGAGGCCCGCCGAGTGCAACGCTCGCAATGACAAACTACGTAGGGCTGGGCGAATTGCCCAGCAACAAATCCTCCAAACACTAGTCAGCGACCATGATGTCTTTGTCACGCCTCAGTAGAACGCTGTGGCCGCTGCAACTTTGCTGGATACTCTCCAGTTTGGGCCTGATCACTAGGCCACCTTGACTATTGCAAGAATCAAAGCCATGATTACCGCTGCCGCATGTCAGCAGCACCCGCAGTCGGGCAACACCCTCATACTGACCCACTGGTTGGGTTCTCCAACAGTGGTCTTGTCCGCGTGAGCATGACGTTGGGCGGCTGGCTCCAGTCAGACGCACGCGGAGTCACGCCTGATGTCTCTCGGCAACCCTAAAAACAATAATCCGCCATGACAATCAAGATCTCTGAAGCCGTTTGCAACGCAATCTCCTCCAGGACATCAACGCTCGGCGCCGCGAACGCGAAGAGGACGAGCGCCGCCGATTGGAGGACAAGAACGAGTGCTTCGGCCTCCACCATGAGCAGTTCCACCGTCGTAACCGGAGCCGAAGCCCTCTTGCAGATGAAGGCGTACCAGCCTTCACCGAGGAGCTACAACAGGTCGACTGGCCGTCAGGCTTCAAGCCTACAAGAATCAAAAAATACGACGGCAAGACCAATCTTGAGTCCTGGCTTATAATCTACACTCTGGCAATCCGAGCAGCCGGAGGCGATCACAAGGCCATGGCTAACTACCTCCCGGTCGCTCTACCCGACTCAACGAGGACATGGCTAACAGAGCTCCCAAAGCAGTCAATCGGCTCCTGGGGAGAACTCCAGGAACGCTTCATCGCCAATTTCTAGGGGACTTACGAGAGGCCGTCTTCCAAGCACGATCTTTATCAGCTGCACCAAACGAAGAACGAGTCTCTTCGCAAGTTCATCAAAAGGTTTTCCGAGAAGTGGAACTCGATCCCAATGATCAAGGACAAGGTCATCATCGCCGCCTTCCGCAAGGGAGTCAAAGACACCCTGTTCATCGCTAAATTCACTCGGAAGCCTCCTGCCTCTATCAGGGCTCTCTTCAACATGGCAAACATGTATGCCGACTCGGCCGAAGCGGTCGCACAGGCCCTCGACGACAAGAAAGAGCCCCGGTAGAAGGACCAGAAAGCCAATGACGAGCCAGCACAGAACAAATCTGGCAACCGCAAGCGGAAGTCGGACAACGTGGTGGCTATCATGGAGCGTACTCGGTCACGACCCCCAAGGAACAACGAATACTAGAAAGTAATGAACGGGCCCTACCCCTTTCATCCCAAGGGTAGGCACGTGGCCAAGGACTGCTTCAAGCTCAAGAAGTTTGCTTCTGAGCAGGCTTCAACATCTAGCGCCGACAAGGACAAAGACAAGCCAGATTCGGGTGCAGCCGGTGATTATCAAGATCCCCAAGCTGAGCTCAACCATATCTTCGGAGGGCCGTCTGCATACGAGTCCAAGAGGAAGCAGAAGCTAATAGCACGCGACGTCAACTCGGTCTCCACAGCAGACGCCCCCCAATATTTGCACTGGTCAGAGACGCCCATCACATTTGACCGCCCAGATCACCCCGATCAGGTTACACATCCAGGACGCTATCCACTCGTCCTAGACCCGGTCATCAAGAGCATCAAGTTGAAGAAGGTGATGTTATCCACTTGTCCTAGACCCGGTCATCAATAGTATCAAGTTGAAGAAGGTCCTCATAGATGGAGGCAGCGCCCTCAACATTATGTTCGCCAAGACGCTAGATGAGATGAAAATTCCTCGTTCAGAGCTACGGCCGAGTACGGTGCCCTTCCACAGGGTAATCCCCAGCCTATCTTCAACATCTCTCGGACAGATAACTTTGTCGGTCACCTTCAGCATGCGGGATAACTTCCGCACGGAGAACATCTGCTTCGAAGTCGCCGACGTCAAGACTGCGTATCATGCAATACTTAGACGGCCGGCGCTAGCTAAATTCATGGCAGTGCCCCACTATACCTACATGATGCTCAAGATGCCTAGGCTAGCCGGAGTTCTTTCCCTTCGCAGTAACGTCAAGTAAGCCTTCACCTACGACAAAGAGAGCTACGAGTTGGCTCAGTCCCAAGAAGCGACAGTCGGACGCAACAGCATTCGGCAAGCTATTACAACCAAAGTCGAGGACGATCAAGTTCCAGTGAAAAAAGCAGCAAAGTCAGGAATTTCAGCAGACTCTGACACAAAGAAGATCCCCCTGGATCCTTCCGACCCCTCCAAGATTGCTCTAGTCGGGACTGGACTCGACCCCAAATAGGAACACACTCTCGTCACCTTCCTCCAGGAAAACAGGGATATTTTTGCTTGGAAACCTTCTGACATACTTGGGGTACCAAGGGAGGTGATTGAGTACGCCCTCAATGTCAAGACAGAAGCCAAGCCAGTCAAGCGACGGCTATGGCGCTTCGCACAGGACCACAAAGATGCCATTTGGGAGGAGATAACCAAGCTCCTCGCAGCCGGGTTCATCAAAGAGGTCTACCACCCGGATTGGCTGGCAAACCCAGTCCTGGTCCAGAAGAAGAACGGTAAATGGCACATGTGCATCGACTACACCGACTTAAACAAGGCGTGCCCCAAAGACCTATTTGGTCTACTGAGAATAGATCAGGTGTTGGATTCAACTGCGAGGTGTGAACTTCTCAGCTTTCTCGACTGCTACTTGGGATATCATCAAATTAGCCGGAAGGAAGAGGACTACCTGATGACTTCCTTCATCACGCCGTTTGGAGCATACTACTACATCACCATGCCATTCGGTTTGAAAAACACTGGAGCAATGTATCAACGAGCAATTTAGCGGTGTCTACACACTCAGATCGGGTGCAAGGTGGAGGCGTATGTCGATGACGTGGTGATCAAGACAAAGTCCAAAGAAGACCTCATCGCCGACTTGGAGGAAACCTTCCAAAATTTTCAAAGATTCAAGATGAAGTTGAACCCGGAAAAGTGTGCCTTCAGTGTGCCATCCGGAAAGCTACTCGGCTTCATCGTTTCACATCACGGCATCGAGGCCAATCTAGAGAAAATCAATGCAATCATGAACATGGCACCCCTGACTAGCCAGAAAGATATCGAGAAGCTGACATGCTGCATGGCGGCACTCAGCCGGTTCATCTCCCGACTGGGCGAACGGGGTATGCCCTTCTTCAAATTACTGAAGAAAGCAGACAATTTTCAATGGACTCCCGAAGCCCAGCAAGCCTTCGAAGACTTCAAGAAATTTCTCACATCACCACCAGTGTTGGCATCACCCATGCCTTAGGAGCCACTAATGTTATATCTAGCAGCAACCAATCAGATAGTCAGCACGGTGTTGGTGGTCAAGCAATTAGAGCTAGGTCATATACAAAAAGTTCAATGGCCGGTCTACTTCGTCAGCGAGGTCCTAGCCGACTCAAAGATGAGATATCCTCAGGTCTAGAAGCTGCTATATGGCCTACTCATCACTGTCTAGAAGCTGGTGCACTATTTTTAGTCGCATCAAGTCACGGTGGTCACATCGTATCCACTCAAGGACGTCCTGCACAACCGCGAGGCTACCGGCCAAATCGCTAAATGGGCGCTCGAGTTGATGGCGTTCGACATCACCTTTCAATCACGGATAGCAATCAAATCTCAAGCTCTAGCCGACTTTGTGGCCGAGTGGACAGAAGTTCAGATGACTACAACAACAGACAAGCTAGAGTACTAGATAATGTACTTTGACGGTTCTCTACGGATCGGCGGCGCTGGGGCCGGCGTCGTGCTGACGTCACCCACCAGCGAAAAACTCAAGTATGTTCTCCAGATTCACTTTCCGGCTACCTTTAATGTCACTGAGTACGAGGCACTCATCCACGGTCTTTGCATTGCTATATCACTCGGCATCTGCTGACTGGTTGTACATGGAGATTCTCAACTCGTGGTGAACCAAGTCATGAAAGACTGGACATGTCTCGACGATACTATGGCGGTATACTGTCAGGAGGTCTGAAAGCTGGAAAACAAGTTCGACGGGCTGGAGATAACCCATGTACTACAACAATACAACGATGCTGCTGACGAATTGGCAAACATGGGATCCAAACGAGAAGTGGTCCCGACTAGGATCTTCGTGGAACAACTATTGTTGCCATCAGTCAAGAAGAAACCAGTGCAAGACAAGTCGGGGGATGAACCTACCCCGGCAATAGACGAAGTACTGATCATATCCCAAGATTGGCGGGCTCCATTTCTCAAATTCCTCTTGGATGATGAACTCCTAGAAGATCGCAGCGAAGCCGAACAAGTCAAACGTTGAAGCAAATGTTTCTTAGTAGTCGGAGAAGACCTGTACCGAAGAAGTGCATCCGGAGTCCTCATGCGCTGCATCACAACCGAGGAGGGCAAGCAGATTCTACAATCGATCCACTCGGGCATATGTGGCAACCATGCCGCATCCAGGACGTTAGTCGGAAAGGCTTATAGGCAAGGATTTTTCTGGACAACAGCAGTAACAGATGCTAAAGACATAGTTCACACATGCGAGGGTTGTCAGTTCTATGCAAGACAAACAAATCTTCTAGCCCAAGGACTTCAAACCATCCCTATCTCTTGGCCCTTTGCAGTATGGGGGCTTGACAAGGTCGGGCCTTTCAAGAAAGCGCCAGGAGGGTTCACACACTTGTTCGTTGCAGTAGATAAATTCACAAAGTGCATTGAGGCAAAACCCGTGGCTACCATAATAGTAGCACGAGCAAAGGACTTCATCATAAGTATACTATACCGATTCGGGGTTCCTAACCACATCATAACGGACAATGGTACTCAGTTCACGGGCGCCGTATTCCAAGATTTCTGCGACGACTTCGGCATCAAGATCTGTTATGCTTCTGTGGCACACCCACGGAGCAATGGGCAGGTCAAGCATGCTAATGGCATGGTCTTACAAGGTATCAAGGCTAGGATATTCGACTGACTACATCCATATGCAGGGCGGTGGGTACAAGAACTCTCATCTGTTTTCTGGTCTCTAAGAACCACGGTTAGTCGGGCAACAGGGCAATCCCCTTTCTTTCTAGTCTATGGTGCCGAGGCTGTGTTACCAACCGAGTTAGAGTTCGGCTCTCCGCGAGTTTAGGCCTACTCAGAAGACAAATCCAACGAAAACCAACTAGTTCAACTCGATCAGTTGGAGGAAGCTAGGGACATCGCAATTATCTAGTCGGCAAGGTATCTTCAAGGCCTGCGTCGTTATCACAGCCGAAATGTCTGTGGCCGTGCCTTTTTGATCAGGGATCTCATCTTGAGAAAAATATAAACCACCAAAGACAGGCATAAACTATCCCCCTTGTGGGAAGGGCCATTCACTATCGCTGAGGTGACTCGGCCAGGCACCTACCGACTGAAGACTGAACACGGTGCCCTAGTCAGCAACTCATGGAATATAGAACAGCTACGTCCTTTCTATACCTAAGTCTTGTACTTTCTCACATACATATGTAAAGTTTTTCTCTGACTCACTACGTTGCTTGTCTCAACCGAGTAGTGAGTCGGGGGCTGCATGTATTATATGTGCTTTGTTAACAACATACGAGCTTGGTTTATCTAAGTTATGAAGTTTTACACCGATTATGTCATGTTTGCCCAAGTACAGCTTTTCTAAGGTGAACGATTTTTATTAAGTTCCTACCGATCCACTCGATGCAGACTATATAGTTGGATAAAGCTAACGATAACTAAGGAAAACCGAGAACTCGGCAGCATTGTACATATATTTACACATGACTTTACAAAAGCTACACACCGATTGCATGATGGTTTGTTTTTACATTCCCAGGTCTTTTGCGATCGCCTCTGTAGTCGGCCTCGCCTAGGTTATCAACTCCAATGCCTCCTCAGGTGTTGTCTCTTCGGCAAACCCCTCACCGATGGCCTCAAGATCTACCCCAGGGTAGATCGACTTGGTCATGGCAAGGGTTTGGGCCATGCCGACGGTAACCCGCTCATCCAAGTACTTTTTCAAGGTACTCGGGGCTTTGTTAAGGTGCGCCTGCACCTAGGAGACTGTATTGGAGATGGTCCCAATGTAGTGAGGATCCAAAATGTCAAGGAGCCATTTCACAGATTTGGCAAGAATTTCCCGTGACTCCTTGATGACCTTAATCTCCTCTGCAAAGGCTTGGAACTGGATTTGGGCATTGGCTCTCGAAGCTGCTCAGATTCATTGGCAAGTATACTTGTTAGCCAGAATTGCAGTCGGAGTAACAAAAGGATTGGTTAAGGTTATTGTCAGAGAGAAGGCTTACTTTCATAGTTGGCCTCTACTTTGGCTTTGGCCTTCTCCAATTCAGTTTTATCTTTCCACTTTCTTCAGCTCAACTTCCTGTCGATGTTTCTCCTCTATCTGGGTCTTCAACTCGGCTTCGAGGGCTGTATATCAGAATAGTCAAGAACTCAAGATTACAGTCAAGACTCAACCGGGCAGTTGGGAAACAACAAAGCTGGAGAAATATCCTTGGGATTTATTCAGGAAGACAAATACAGGAGACTCACTTCTGAACTTCCCGGCTAGCGCCCAATTTTCAACCCTGAGCTAGTCAACTGCTCCCTTTAGCCATGTCTCCTTCTCCTGACTGGACCATTCCAGGTTGGCCTTGGCGGCCTGGAGCTGGCCCAATCTTTGGAGATGGGGGGTGAGCTGGGTCAAGACCTTGTTCATTTTCTCTGAGTGGTCGACTATCTTCTGCTCGGAGCAAAAACAGAGCAACAACAGAGCAAAATAGAGTCAAGAGGCAGAGAACTAATACCAGGAAGGCTGTCAAGAACTCAATATGGCGAAAGTCATACCTGGACTCCCTGGGATGCGGTGATTGCAGCATGAAGAAGAACTTCGCTCTCCCTCTCCGCTGCTTTCTCATCATGCTCGTAGCTTTCCGCGACTCACTCAGGGGATACCAAGTGGAATATTCTCGGGAACCTGCAGGGAGGCGCTTCAAGCCTGGGGAGATCCACTTCATCTGAAGACGATGATGATATGGATGGCGACAAGGTCTTGGCTCCTGACTCGGTGGCGGTTGGGGCATCAGGGCTAGCTCAGGGGCTGGAGCAATGGCTTCAACACTTGCCCTTTGGTCAGCCGGCGCTAGCGGTCCTGCTGTCGGGACAGCTTCAGTTTCTGCAACTGAAGCGATCATTGGCTTAGCAGATGAGCTTGTTGGTGTTGGCTCAGCAGCGGGAGCAGTCAGCACAGCCTTCTTGAAGTCTATGTTGACTTGCCTCCTGCACAATGAGCCAAATATCAAGACACTACAACACTGATCAAGATTTTTAGAAGATTCAAGATTATTTACCTCTTGGAGGTCTTGAACCTCCATGAGGGGGCTCCAGATGTCGGCGGTGGAGAGCCGCTGGCCGACGGGCTAGTCGGTGCTACAGTTGGCAGTGGCGCTTTGCTCTTGGTTGGCCTAGTTTCTGCAACGGCCGACTGGGGCGTCGAAGCACTCGGTAGTGCCACTCTTTGGCTTGATGTTGCTAATCTTGTACTCGGCGGCACCAACCTTGGGCTCGATGTTGCTAAGCCTGCTATTGTTGGTCTCAGACTTGGAGACAATGGCCTTGGACTCGGCGGCATGGGGGCTACGCTTGTGGTGTCTTTAATCTTCAAGCTCCTGGCTGCGGCACTCGGCTTGCTAGCTCTCTTCTTGCCTGGGTCTTCTACAAATTTCTTCCCAGCTTTCCTGGAGCTAGGCTGGGCAATAGAAGGACTCAGAGGCCTTTTCTTCGATTTGGTGGCCGACAAAGTTTGGGAGTCATCATCAAACACCTCACATTCCTGCAAGTGATTCAAGCAATATACATCATACATTGCAGAGCAATCGAAGATATACATTCACAGACATTCATCATAGATAGACAGTAGCTCAGCAATCAGCAAGTCAATATTACCTCTGGACAAGGCCTTTTCTGACTATAAGCTGCGGTGGCACGCTTTGCATCTCCAGTCTCAATCACCCCACTGGCAAAATAGCTAAGCATGATATCAGTCACCTTGTGCTTGTCGGTCAGATCTGGGTATTCTCGGCTGGGATCATTTTTTCCCTTATAATCCCAGCCGAAGTGGCTTCTTAGCTTCAGTGGCCTGATGCGGTGGTGCAGGAAACATCTGACCACCCAGGGACCAGTCAATCTAGAGCTCTTCAGCTTGTTGATTCTATCAATCAGCTGATACACTTGGCCCATCTCCTCGAAGTTTGGCACCGACGACCAATTAGGCGAGACCACCGGAGACAAGCCAGTGAACAGGGGTAGAGAGGGTTCAAGATTAGAACAATAGAACCATTCTCTGTGCCAGCCCTTGAGGGAGGTTTTCAAAGGAACATGAAGATAGATTCTCTTCATTTCATTCCTAAGCTGGAGACCGGCTCCCCCTATCACTTAGACTTTGTTTTTGGAAGGCTGAGGTTTGATGTGGAACAAGTATTGGAACATATTGAAGTGGGGCTGCACACCCAGAAAGCAGTCACACAAAGTTGCAAATATAGAGATTTGCAGGATGGAGTTGGGGTTTAGATTTACTAGCTCTAACTGGTAGAAGGAAAGAAGTTGGTGAAGAAAATCCAAGGAAGGAAGCGCAAGACCCTGGTCGAAGAAAGAAGCAAAGACTACAGTCTCACCAGATTGGGGCACCGGAATCGATTCCCCTTCAGCCGGACGCCAATGGATGACTTCACGGCTCTGCAATCTCAGCAACTTCTCCTAGTACTTCAACTTAGTCGAGCCGCAATCCAAAGTCGGCCAGGTCTCATCGGATACCTCCAGGATTTTCGAAGCTCTCAGCATGGCTTAGGGCGAGAAGATCTGGGGGAAATGCTATTGGGGGCTTGGAATGGACACGAAGGAGCGGAATCGCCCGAGTTTCGAGTGGGAAGAGCTAGCAATTGCGAACCCTAGCGAGGTGAGGTGCGAAATTTCAGTGTGGAAGTTGGAAGACAAAGCGATTGGTGGATTGAAGAAGATGAGGGAATCTTTTCTCTCTCTCCCCACCTTTATAGAGCCTGTGCTGATAAGTAGGCTTGGGCCTGTGAACTCGGTATTGGGCCACAAGATATGAGTTTCTACAGTAGCATGCTCTATCTGGGCCACTCGCTGGCTGTGTTAAAATCATAGTGCTGGTGTTACTCACAGAAACCGATTAAATAATCAGATATGCTTCATGCTAAGCCTACAGCCGGATGTATACATTCGGGTATCTGCATGATTTACTAGGTATTGAGGAAATATCCTTATAAGGGTCACAAGCTGGTCTCCATTAAAATTGGAGATGCAAGTATCTCTCAAGAACACCTGACCACATATTGGGGTAAAATCCATAAAGTGGTACTCGGCCTACATGCTTGGCCAATATTCGCCATGAGCTAAAATTATTTCAGCTGACATGATGCTAAAGAGTCTAACTTCCAAGTGATATACTACTCGGGAAAGACTTAAAAATACTCCGGTTGACATGATACCAAAGAGTCTCATATACCAGTAGTGCACTACTCAGGAAAGACTACAAGGTTAAAGATCTTTGACTTTATGTTTAATTGTTTCACAATTAAGCACAAAGTCGGGGAATACACCTAATAGGTGCGCCTATTCGATGCACACTATTCATATTTCAACATGAAGCCCTTCATAGCCTCGTTGCCAGCTGACATGAAGCAGGACTCGGGAGAAGAAGCTCTCGGACAAAGAGTACTTGGCATCAGCTGTGACTCAACTATGAAGGTCTTAGGGGCTGGTGTGGAGGCCATGGGCCCCGGGTACCTCATGACAAGCATATGGGCCACTCGGAAAGAGGATGGGCCTAGCCTTGTAATTAGAGATATGATAGAACTTAGTAGACTTAGCCTTGTATGACGAGGAAAATACTGTCCTAGTCGGGTACATTATATCTCTAAAAGGAGATCCCTTGGTCGTAGTCCAACTAGGACTCCTACTTTGTAACCCTGTCCCCCAGTATATAAGGGGAGGCAGGGCGCCCCATGAGGGCAAGTGTAGAAGAATCATCAGAGAATCCTCAAAGGAAATACACCGCAACTGGACGTAGGGTATTACCTCACATCGAGAGCCTGAACCAGTATAAACTCTTTGTGTTCCTTTGCAGTCCACTAAGTTTCGATCCGACAAGTAGCCCTATATTCATATTGCCGGTGTAAAACATCGACACCAAGGAGGGCCCTGTTCATCCCCGAGCGCCGCCGCTGCAATCCCGCGGATTCCGCTCACATTGGTTGGCCTCAGATCAAATTGGTTGAGGGGAAATGGAGCCCTAGTCCTCCTCTACCTTATCCCCAAGGAAACCGGAGCCCTATCGCCTTCAGTTAAGGAGACCCGAAGATTCCCAACTCAGACCTTTATCCGTAATCCTTATCTGCCGCTATCTCGCTGAACCCAAGCCGGACTCTGCCCCTCTCTGCCTTAAACAGCAAGCCCGAGACCCCTAGGAGCTATCCCGTGCTCTAGATCGAGCCCAAGCTAGCCCTAGCTGCCTCCCCACATCCCGAGCTCGCTCCACCGCCACCACCGAGCACCGATCGCGTGTCACCGCTGCTTCGGTCGCTGTTAGCATTTGCTGCCGCCTCGGTGAGCTTCGCCGGAGCCCAAGGAAGCTAAGCCACCGCCCCTAGACCACCGGAGATCACCGGAACACCATCGCCATTGGGAACCTGAAGACTGCCACTGCTAGAAGCTCACCGTCGGCCTCTCTCGTCGCCAATCCTTGCCGTTCAGCCCTTGGTAAGCATCGCCATGATCTCCTCTACCTGTTCCCATCCTCGCCACGCACCGCCGTGCCACTAATCGCTGGTGAGCATTGGTCCTTGTGCCGCCGCCGTCACCCGTGCTGACTCGGAAGTCGACGTGGCTGCCGCATAGGTGCCAGCTCAGATCCGCTCGGATCTATTCCGAGGCATCGATCGCCCGATCTGTTCTCGGCCGTTCGATCTCCTCGGTCGAATCCCAGCCTTAGATCTGTTAGATCAAACCTCAGCCGTCCGATCAAACTTTGCCTAAACCTTTGCCCTTAGATCTATTTAAATCGCAAATCAATCGGGACCGTCCGATCTGATCGCTTTATATCCTAGCCGTTGGATGGATCCGTGGACCTGGTCCACCGTGGACCGGAACCCCTCCCTCTCGCTGCCTATGGGTCCCACTGGTCAGCCGAGCCCTCTCTCTCTGATGACGTCAGAAAATCTTTTCCTGAATTAAATTAATTCACTAATGACGTAATAAATCGGTTTAATTATTTTAAAAGCTTTTAAAAGTGGTTTAAACTTCTAAAATTCATAACTAATTCATCCTAACTCTGTTCGGGGTGATTCAACTTGCAAAATTCTTTAAAAATCAAGATCTACCCATTAAAAATATAATATTGTACTGTTCATGTGTGTTGATATACTGTTTCGCTCAGTTTTGTTTATTGCCTTTAGCCGCCGACGTTCCGGAAGAGTCGCAGTTTCTCGAGGAGAGTTCCAAGGCCTGTGAGGAGCAACAAGACAAGTCACACAGATTCCTAAATCCTTTTGAGCATATTGTTCCTATGTTTAAAGCTATATTTCCTTTCAACTTTGCATTTATTTTGGAATGTCATCGGAAATGGGAAACCCTAATCTTTGGTTAAGACCTCTGTGACTTGATTACTTGACATTGTACCTATGGGATGTGACTAGCTACCTTTATTTACTGGTTTGCTAGAATAACTCTAGGACCCTGCTTAGCCATGCTTAACAACTGTAGAATAATTAATGGGATATCACTAAAGGCTTGACAATTGCTATTGACTCACATGAAATAATGGTTCAATGTATGACTGTGATCGTGCAAGGATGGTTTAATGGTCCTCTAAAACTTGATTAAATGGTGGGTTGTGAGCACTAGGGTTGTGAATGTTGCTAGCAGTGATTGTGGTAGTTGAGGACCGGTTCGTGGACTACTTGTTGTGAAGCGACACTCGTGCTAACCACAAGCTAGAATGGGTAATAGCAAGAGCTAAAGTGTAGCCTGTTCAACTGGAGACCCCACGGTGTGTTGTGGCTGTGTTAATAAGACCACCATAGCTGTGTCAATAAGTCCATGTCTTGGGTGTTGGGCCGTCTCCCTGTTGAGGAACCTGATCAACTCTACCGGAGACTAGTGGTCCAAAGGGTGGCTCTCTTGTTGTACGGGTTACATGGAGGGTCCTGTCACAACTCTTTTCCGAGATACCGTGGTGGTATTAAGGCGCACAGTGATGTGTTGTGGAGTTGTGTCTTGTGGGTAAATTGGTACACCTCTGGCCAGAGTAAAACTATTCGAATAGCCGTGCCCATGGTTAAGGGCAAGCCAAGCAATGTTTTCTGTGATTAGTCTCATATTACTTAAAATTTGACTATTGAATGGTGGAATATGTTTAGCTCTAGGTTGGAGTGGTTGGGCCTATACCATTTGGTGAATTGTATAGCGTTGGATAATATTGATTAATTATTGATGTTTTACTACTGTCTTAAATGCTTTATTAAATGCTTTTTATGCAAATTGAGCCATATTATGCCATCCTTGGTTACCCTGTGCACTTGCATACTTGCTATGTGGCTTGCGGAGTATTTCATGTACTCACCTGGCAATCAACAATCATCATTCAGAAGAGTACTTCAGTGAGGAGGACTACTTGGAGGATTGAGCGGGAGCCTGGTCAGTTTGTGGAGTGGGTTTTGTCACGTCGTCTTAGTTTATTTTCCGCTATTAGAACTTTATTGTTTTTGAGAGGTATCATTCGCCTCTGTAATAAATACTTTCGATATGTAAACAATTACTTTGATTATCAATGATGTCATGTGTGTCTCGGTTGATTCCTGGATGAGGGTTTACACACAATAAAACTCCAGAATTTTGGATGGAAATTCTGGGCGTGACATCCTCGCCCCAACTGAAAATCTCGTCCCCAAGATTCAAAAGCTAGAAGAAACTAGGGAATTTGGCTCTAAGTTGATCTTCTCGTTCCCATGTGGCTATGAGTACTATGCCCAGCTTCTTCAAATATGCAAATCGGATGGTCTTGGTAAGACAGATCAGGTTGAAGATTGATATGTTCTATTGGAGTGAGCTCTGCAGCGACTCGAAGACACTTGTTTAATTGAGAAACATGAAATACATCATGTACATCTGACAATTGAGGTGGTAGCTCCAATTTATATGCAACTTGTCCCCGTTTTGCAACAATTATGTATGGACCGATATACCGAGGAGCTAGCTTCCGTGCACTTGGAATCTACGAGTGCCCCACAAAGGTGAGACCTAAGATAGACATGGTCATTTACTTCAAAGCTTAATTCATGACGACAACGATCAGAGTAGCTGTTCTGATGTGATTGTGCCTCTTTGAGCCAATTTCGGATAAGTGCAACATTTCTCTCAACTTCCTAGATAAGGGTTGGTCCAAAGAACTGTCTCTCACCCACTTTAGACCAGTATAGGAATGTTCTACATTTCCTCCCATATAGTGCCTCAAAAGGTGACATTTGGAGGCTTGATTGGAAACTATTGTTATAGGAAAACTTAGCAAACGATAAACATTTCTTTCAATTTACATTTTATGCTAATACACAAGCTCGGAGCATGTCTTCCATAGTTTGATTTATACGTTCTGTTTGACCACTGGTTTAAGGATGAAAAGCTGTGCTAACAAAGAGTTCAATGCCAAGCAGCTCATGCAATTTTTCCCAAAATCTTGATGTGAATTGAAGGCCACGATATGAAACTATGACTTTTGATACACCGTGAAGCCGTACAATGTGAGTTAGGTATAGCTCAGCTAGTTTTGCCCAACTATATGACACGTGTACAGGAATAAAATGAGCCACTTTAGTTAAACAATCCACAATGACCCAAATTGAGTCATGGCCATTTGGTGTTCTGGGTATGCCCGTAATAAAATTCATCCCTACTTCATCAAATTTCCACTCAGGAGCCTTTAATGGTTGAAGTAAACCTACTGGGCGTTGATTTTCTGCTTTGATGCATTGGCATACGTCACAGATAGCTACATATGCAGCAATATCTCGCCTCATGCTAGGCCACCAATATTGGGTGCGAATATCTTGATACATCTTTGTATAGCCAGGATGAATGGATAGTGCTGAACTATGTGCTTCACTTAAGATAAGCTCTCGAAGGCCTTGGTTATTGGGAACAAACAATTGCTTTCCCTGGACAACCATCCTATCTGAATTCAAGGAGAAGATTGTTGGTGCACCCTTCCTTATTTCACTCAAAATTTTAGCCACTTCTTTATCTGTGAGCTGGGTGGCTTTAATACGAGAAAAAAGAGTAGGTTGCAGCGCTAAGTCTGCAACAAAACCTTCTTATACTAATTCCAGATTCAAGTTCTGACATTCTTGATGCAACTCCGGACTATTTGCTAACATAGAGGCTGTGATATGATGAAGTTTTCGACTGAGGGCATCAGCTATAACATTTGCTTTGCCAGGGTGATAATGAATACCCAAATCATAATCTTTGATTAGCTCAAGCCACCTTCTTTGCCTTAGGTTCAGATCTGATTAGGTAAAAAAATATTTCAAACTTTTATGATTGGTGTAGATTTCACATCATTTCAGATCTAATAATGGGGCCAAATCTTTAAAGCATGAACTAGAGCTGCCAATTCCAAATCATGTGTTGGATAATTGACTTTATGAGGCCATAGTTGACGTAAGCATAGGCTACCTCTTTGCCCTCTTGCAGTAGCACACAACCAAAACCATGATGTGATGCATCACAATAGATGTCAAAGTTTTTGTGAATATCGGGCATCACCAGCATTGGGGCTGTTGTGAGCCTTCTTTTCAACTCTTGAAAATTGAATTCACATGTGTCAGACCACACATATTTGTGGTCCTTTTTGAGGAGTTGGGTCATTGGCTTGGAAATTTTTGAGAAGTTTTTAATGAACCAACGATAATATTCGGCTAGACCAAGAAAACTCCAGACTTCAGATACGTTCTGAGGTTGCTTCTAATTGAGTACATTTTGTATTTTACTTGGGTCTATAGCAATTCCTCCTTCAGACAGCACATGGCCAAGAAATGAAACTTCCTTTAACCAAAACTCACATTTGGAGAATTTTGCATATAGCTTATGCTCAGGAAGTTTATCAAGCACCATTCACAAATGTTGCGTGTGCTCTTCTTCATTCTTGGAATAGATTAGAATATCATCAATGAAAATTTGTCCAAATACTCCATGAAGATTTTATTCATCAGATTCATGAAAGTAGCAGGAGCATTTGTCAGTCCAAAAGGAACCACGGTATATTCAAATAAACCGTAGCGAGTAGTAAAAACAGTTTTCGAATATCCTCCGGTCTAATTTTTAATTGGAAGTAACCTAATCTCAGATTGATTTTAGAAAAGACTCGGGTACCAGTCATCTGATCAAATAGGTCATCTAGAGGTTGATAGTCTACATACATATGCATGGTTCCATCCTTCTTTGGTGCAAAAAGTACTGGACAACCCCAAGGAGAGGAACTAGGACAAATGAAGCCCTTTTCTAACTGTTCATTTATTTGTTTCTTAAGTTCTACTAACTCTTTCAGATGTCATACGATATGGTCTCCTAGATATAGGTGTTGTCCCAGGCATCAAATTGATGAAAAATTCTATGTCTCTGTCTGGTGGAACTCCGGATAACTCATCAGGAAATACATCTGGATATTCACATACTATAGGTACTGTTTCAAGGCCTAGAGCATTATAGAATGGAGCAGTGGTGGTTGTGAGGTGGAGGTATGATTAGATGTGAAGCAGACATGATTTCCACCGGTTGTAGTTAAAGAGATAGTCCTATTAGCACAATCTATTTTCCCTTTGTGTTTAAACAACCAATCCATGCCTAAGATGACATCTAACCCAAGTGAATCAATTTGAATAAGATTAGCTGTAAAACCTACCCCATTTATGGAAATTTTTACATTTTTGCATAAGTGCTTGGTTCTTAAATTTGACCTAGGTGATTGGACAAGCATAGCTATATGTAGCAAGTGTGTCCAAATATTTTGTTGTTCTACAAACTTGGTTGATATGAATGAATGAGATGCTCCAGAATCAAAAAGAACAGCCATAGGGACTGAGTGAACGAGAAACGTATCCAACACCACATCGGGTGCATTATCAGCTTCCTCAACAGTCACGCGGTTAAGACGACCATGACCAGTAGCTTGTGCGGGCTTAGAAGCTGGACGACCTCCCCGTTGTATTCCATGACCTGGAGTCAGTGCACGAGGCAGTGGTTGGACAACACGAGGCTGAAGAGATGAAGCTTGCTTATTTGGATAAGGACACTTGTTAGAGTAATGCCCCAGATGACCACAATTAAAACAGGCGATACTTGTTGTCTTGCTTTGATTGGTGGGCACTGTCTTCCATGTTATACTATTGATTTGAAAACATCAGGGAATGAGGTGCACTAAACTGAGGCCTTCAGGCTGGTGAAGCAGCATAACAAACAGTAGGTTGGGCAACTTGAGGATGGGATGAGCTACCAATTATCGCCTTCCTTGACACCCATTTATGCTTACGGTCAGCCATCACTTCCTTCTTGCTCTCTTCCACTCGAAGGGCCTTGTTGTCACGCGCGGAATTTCCACCCAAAATTCCAAACACTTACCTATCTATTAAATCCTCGTCCAGGAATCAACTGAGGTACACAATAACAAATTTGATAACAAAGTACAAATCTATATTGAATAAAGTAACGAATGTATAATTATTACAAAGGCAGATGGAACCTCTCAAACAATTAAAAAGTCTAAATAACGGAATTAACTAGCGATAGCGACGTCTCCATAATCCACAGGCAAACTTGACTTGGACCCAGCTTAGTCCTCCAAATCTTCTCCTTCCCTATAGTATTCTTCTTCTGATGATTTGATATTGCAAGGTGAGTACATGGAATACTCAACAGGCCACACAGCAAATATGCAAGTGCATAGGATAGCAAAAGATGGCATATATGGCTAATTTGCATAAACAACATTTAACTAAACAGTTAAGAGAGAATTAAAACAGTAGAACAGTTACGCAGTATTAAATCAACACTATACAGCCTACCTAGCTACACAGGCTCAAACCATCCCAATCTGGATGTCTCATATCTCATTTAAACATTAATTAATAAATGGGACTAATCATGAAAAACATCATTCAGCTCGCCCATGACCGCAGGCACGACTGTTCGAACAATTTTACTCTAATCAGAGGTGTACGTCTTTACCCACAAGACACAACCCCACAACATGTCTCCATGGGCCTTGGCGCCACCACGGTATCTCAGAAAGAAGTTGTGATAGGACTCTTCGCATAACATGTCCAACAAAGTGACCACTCGTCAAGTCCCCAGTAGAGGTGGCCCAACCTCCAGGCTAGAGAAACTCTTGGCTCCCAAACATATGGTCTTATTGGCACTGCCATTGTGGATTTATTGACACTACCATCTATCAACTAAACACACCATAGTGTCTCCTACTGGGACATGCTAAGGCCAGGTTTATTGACACTACCATCTATCAAGAGGCTAAGGTTGCAGCAACAGTGCGTCAAGTCATTCATCGGCGCAAGAATTTGAAGACCATCCCGGGCTCCGATGAAGATGACATCCGTGCTATCAACGAGATTGACCAAATCCGCCTGCGTGCAATCGAAACTATCCAAAAATTCTTGTAAATCTTAAACATTTGTAACTGATGGTTCTCTGGAACACACCGATTAACCTCGTGCTATCATATAATCTGATCGGCTCTGTTGCCTATTCCTTTCAACCTTGATAATATTTTTGCTTGTTTGATCTAAAGGCGATATCAATCGATATCGGCTATCTTTAGGCAATGCAAAAACATCGGCTTTCTGAACTATTTTAGAAATCGGCTGCACTTAACCGATTTAAGAGTTGATACAAACGCTAGGATAGTATTTCTTGAGATATTTCCCGTTAAGTGCTTTAGCAAACTCCGTCCCGTCAAGATCCTCTAACACATAGGCATTACCAGGCACACAACGATTAATCCGATAGGGCCCTTCCCAATTAGGCGACCACTTTCCGAATCTACTATCTCTGGACCCGATCGGCAAAATCAATCTCCATACAAGATCTCCCTCGGCAAATGACTTATTCACCACTTTTTTTGTTGTAATGCCGAGCTGCCTTAGCCTTGTTTTCCTTGATCCTCTCTAATGCCCTTAACCGATTTTGAGCCAAGTCTTCAAGTTCATCTGTCATCAAGTTATAATAATCATCGGCTATTAATTGATTTTGCAAAGAAATCCTCCTAGAGCCGATGTTAGTCTCCTAAGGCAAAACCGCCTCATGTCCATATACTAGTTGGTAAGGAGGCACCCGAGTAGATCCATGATATGCCATCCGATAGGTCTGTAGTGATAGCTGCATCGATTTTGGCCACAAGAGCTCATAGAAGGGCGCAGCAAGAAAGAAGATGAATCGACTAATGAAGTATGCCATCGTCGCGGCTATTCATCAATCTTCCGCTTGATCAACTTGATCAAACTCTTGTTAGAAGCTTCCGCCTGTCCATTAGCTTGAGCATAATAAGGCGACGAATTTAACAACTTGATTCCCATACTGGCAGCAAACTGTTGAAACTCATCGGACGTGAAGACAGATCCCTGATCAGTAGTTATCGTCTAGGGAATTCCAAACTGATAAATTATATGCTTCTTCACAAATTCGATCGCTTCCTTGGACGTAACTTTCTTCAGAGGAATCGCTTCTACCCACTTGGTAAAATAATCTGTCGCCGCCAATATGAACTTATGCCCTTTACTCGACGGAGGATAAACCTGGCCGATCATGTCAATTCCCCATCCTCTGAACGGCCACGGTTTGATGATAGGATTCATAGCCGATGCTGGTGCTCGCTGTACATTTCCAAATTTCTGACAATCTCGACATCCTTTATAGTACCTGAAGCAATCTTCTAGCATCGTCGGCCAAAAATATCCTACTCTTCTTAGCAACCACTTCATCTTGTGAGCCGATTGATGAGTCCCACAGACGCCCTCATGCACCTCGCACATAACCACTTTGGCTTCTTCCAAATTCAGGCATCTAAGCAGAACTCCCTCAAAAGTCCGATAATATAACTCCCCATCAAGCAGCACATACTTTGTAGCTTTGTATCGAAGTTTTCTAGAAACCGATTGCGACGGATTTTGTAGATAATCTATTATCTCCTTTCTCCAATCATCGGCTTCACCCTGAATGTCATTATCGGCTATTTCAACCTCAACCTGCCTACTCAGCCGATAACCAGAAGCAATCTGTGCAAGATCATTGGCTTCTAAATTCTGCTCCCTGGGAATATGATCCATTGATACCATCTTGAAATCCTTTAATAAATCTGTACATTCCTCATAATATGATCTCAAAACATCATCCCTGCACTCATACTCCCCAGACAACTGCTTGATCACCAACAAAGAATCGCCAACAATCTCTATGATATCGGCTCCGATCTCCTTTAAAAGTTGAAGTCCTTTTAATACCGCCTCGTATTCCGCTTGATTATTAGTCCGATAAGGTTTAATTGTAAAAGCAAACTCAAAACTTGCCCCCCGAGGCGATACAATGACCAGTCCGATACCAGATCCATGCTTGCAAACCGATCCATCAAAAAACAAAGTCCAAGGGATCGGCTCCACATAATCTTCGTGAACCCCTCTATGTTGTACAATGAAATCGGCCACCGCCTGTCCTTTGATCGCTTTAGCCGATTCGTACCTCAAGTCGAACTCTGTCAAGGCAAAAACCCACTTACCAACTCGCCCTTTTAAGACTGGAGCCGACAGCATGTATTTCACCACATCGGCTTTGCAAACCACTGTGCACTCAGCCGATAGGATATAATGCCTTAACTTCATACATGAGAAATACAAACAAAGGCATAACTTGTCCACCGCAGGATATCTCGTTTCAGCATCCAAAAGCCTTCTGCTTAGATAGAACACAACTCGCTCCTTCCCTTCAAATTCCTGTATCAAAACAGATTCGATGGACTTCTCATCGGCCGATAAATATAACTTGAATGGCTTTCCTCTCTACGGCGGAATTAAAACAGGTGGGGAACTCAAATAGTTCTTGATCTCATCAAATGCTTTCTGCTGATCTGCCCCCCACACGAATTCCTGATCGGCTTTCAACTTCAACAATGGAGTAAATGGCTCAATCCTTCCTGACAGATTTGATATGAATCTCCTTACAAAATTAATCTTGCCGATCAATGACTGTAGCTCTGTCTTGTTGACTGGTGGTTCTGTATTCTTGATGGCTCTGATGCTCCGTTGAATAACTTCAATTCCTCGCTCATGCACCATAAAGCCTAAAAACTATCCAGCCGATACACCAAAAGCACACTTATTGGGATTCATCCTTAGTCCGTATTTCCTTGCCCTATCCAGCATTTTCTGTAAATTGGCTATATGGCTCTCATTACTCTTGGACTTAACCACCACATCATCGATGTAAATTTCTACTAACATGCCGATGAGATCATGAAACATATAATTCATCGCTCTCTGATAAGTCGCACCAGCACTTTTCAATCCAAACGTCATTACTACCCACTCATATAAGCCGATAGCTCCAGGACACCGAAACGCAGTCTTGTGTATATCTTCCTCTACCATAAAAATCTAATTATATCCTGCATTGCCGTCCATGAAGCTGATAATCTTGTGGCCTGATGCGGCATCTACCAACAGATCTGCTATCGGCATCGGGTATTCATCCTTGGGGGTAGCTTTATTCAGATCCCGGAAATCAATATATATTCTCAATTTTCCATTTTTCTTCTCCACCAGAACAATATTAGAAACCCACTCAGCATATCGGCATGGCCTTATAAACTTTGCATCATATAACCTTGTGATTTCCGCTTTGATTGGCTCATACAACTCTGCTTTAAACCTCCTTGGAGCCTGTTTAAATGGCCGATATCCCGGTTTAATGGGAAGCCAATGTTCAACAATTGATCGGCTTAATCCTGGCATCTCATGATATTCCCAAGCAAAACAATCCCGATACTCTTTTAACAGTTTAATCAATTCTTCTCGAAGTTCGGGGCATAACTTTTTGCTTATGTACGTCGGCCTTGGTCTATCGCCTGGTCTGATATCGATCTCCTCCAAATCATCGGCCGACGTAAATCCTTGCCCCAATTTTCCTTCAAAATCTTCATTGGAGCCCATCAGAGTAGTAATTCGGAGCCGACTTGCTGAATCGGCTGTGTCCCTTGGCTGGTGACTTTAAGATAATCTGCTTCCCAAGATTTTCCAGACAAGCAATCTACACCATCTGCTTCCCAAACCGGCAAATCGGTCATTGCAATGTTGGTTGACCGATCCACTGGGACTACCTCGACTTGATCTCCTTGCCATTGTATCAAACATTGATGCATCGTCAAGGGCACGCAACAGTTTGCGTGAATCCAATCCCTGCCAAGAAGCAAACTGTATGATCCTTTTCCGTCGATAACGAAAAACGTGGTTGGCAATGTCTTGTTCCCTATTGTTAACTCCACGTTCAATACGCCTTTCGCCTCCGACGAATTCCCACCAAAGTCTTTTAATACCATATTCATCTTGATCAAATCTTCGGCAGTTTTCCACAATTTCCGAAATATAGCATACGGCATTACATTAACAGCTGCTCCCCCATCAACCAACATCTTCGTCATCGGCTTTCCATTCACATAGCCCTTTATATATAGCGGCTTCAAGTGCCGATGCTTGGATTCCTCAGGTTTATCAAATACAGCCTGATCGGGTTGCAGCGTTAGCTGAGCGAAAATTTCTTCATTGCCCTCTTCGTCCGATGATAATGCTTTATACTCCCGAGGCAAGAAGAAAACCATGTTTACCGAAACCGATGTATCAACTTCATCGTCTTTTCTCTTTACTCGCCATACTTGTTTAGTCCTCTTGCGACGATGGTCGGCTTCTTCCTGGTCTTGTCGTTGCTCCTCCTGTTGCTCCCGGTGCCGTAGCCGTTGTGCCCTTCTCTTCTGATTTTTTGTGAATATTCCACTAGGACACCACTGAGGATTCTGGATTTGCTGGTTTTCATGCACTTCCTCATCGTCTTCTTCAAAGAATTCTTCATTGATCGGCCCTAATCGGCTATGAGCCGATGCTCGTTTTTTGAGTGGCCTATCTGGCGAAAATCTCTCCTGTCGATCCTGCCGAGGCTGCAGATTATTACATTCAGGGCAATCTTCAATTGTCGGCAACCTCATCCCTTGATCCCAGCAGAATCGGAAGAATGGACAAGTCCAATGCGGATTAAATCTTTCCATGTCCGGCTCAATCCGCTGTTCTTCGCGCTTCGAATATTTCTCTATCATGTCCGATGAAGTAACCCGAGATTTATACCCTTGATACCTTCCTTCATCGGCTTGGTTTCTAGACAACGATCCCGCATAAACCATGTTTACGGGGAACGGGTGTCCATCAATCTTCATTGGCTTTTTGTCTTCAAACTTAATCCTTCCTTGTTCGACAGCCGATTGGATCTGTTGCCAAAAAACTTTGCACTTGTTGGTATGATGCGATATAGTATTGTGCCACTTGCAATATTTCTTCTTCTTCAGTTCTTCGGCTGATGGAATCATGTGATTTGGCGGAAGTTGTATCTGTTTCTCTTGTAATAGCAGGTCGAAGATTTTATCGGCTTTATTGATGTCAAAATCATATCGTTCCTCTTTGCCGATATCTTTAACCCATGGGCATGATACTGATTTTTTGTTCCTAGCCCACTCTGCCAACCCAACCTCAGCATCGGATCCCTCATCGTCTGAGTCCGATGAATAAATCTGAACCTGAGCAACCCTTCTCTGATATTTTTCCTTTTTCGCCTCCTAAAACCGGCTTTCATCAGCCGATACCTTCTGTACCAGGTGCGCTAAGGACTCGAACTCCTGTGATGAAAACCTCTCTTTGATTGGCGCTAAGAGACCCTGGAAAGCTAAGTCGGCTAGATGTCCGTCACTCAGATTCAAGCTATAACATTGGTTTCTAACATCCCGGAACCTCTGGATATATTCCGGTACCGTTTCATCTAGTCTCTGCCTAACCGATGTTAAATCCGTCAGTCTCATCTCATGGATTCCAGCAAAGAAGTATTTATGAAACTGTTTCTCTAGATCGGCCCATCCCCGAACTGAATTCGGTGGCAATGAAGAAAACCACGTAAAAGCCGATCCTGATAGCGACAAGGGGAAAAACCTTACTCTCAGAGCTTCCTCAGCTGATGCCTCTCCGCACTGTGCTAGAAATCAGCTGACATGTTCTACCATGGATGTGCTGTCTTGCCCTGAGAACTTAGAGAAATTTGGGACCCTGTATCGGTGTGGCAATGGGACTCTATCGAACCACTCAGGATATGGACGCCGATACATAAAGGTCTGCTCCTTTGGTTTGATCCCAAACTGCTCCCTCACAATTTCTGCAACCCTTGTCGATAAATTCACTTCCCTCGGGTTGTCCTGCTGATACTGTATCGGTGGAGTTGGTTGCCGATTTTGTCTAGGGTATTCTCTCTGGTAATTTCCTGGATCGGCAATACCACCTGGGTAATTCTGTTGATATCCCCCATAATAAGCAGACTGATGGTATCCAGTAGGATTATCCTGTTGCCCCCTAGCCTGGTTCTGTGTAAACAGGTTCTCTGGTATGTCTCTGTGTACCCCATAAGCAACCTGATTTGGCTCTATCTTCGGGGGAAGATATACAGGACCCCGAGTAGGCTCTTGAACAATTGATCCATCCACCGTCTTCTTGATAAGGTTATGAACTGTGTTCACCAGGATCCCGGACTAATTGATGAGCGCGTGGTGTACTGCTTCATTCACCATCTTTTGTAGGGGTTTTACTGGTGGACTTTCCGGTGGTGTGCGGCTCGATTCACCAAACAGAACTGGTTTTGAAAATTGTGTCTTCTGAATCGGCCCTTGCCGCGTCATGCCAAACGACTCCAAGCAAAGCTTCCGGAAATTGGCCATAGTCTGTTCGACTTGCTGTTTTTGCTCTTCGGTCAAATCTTCCATGGTGACCGGAATCACGTTGTCTGTCCTGACCTCTTTTCCGGCCATGTTGAGATTCTGATTTAAACTGTGTCAAAACTTCGGGTCCCACCAGGCGTGCCAAAAACGTGTTGACACCGAAAATCGCCTACAGCGTCAAAGACGAGCCGATGATCTGGTTCGGCGTCTGGAGACACGCGAAGGCCTGGGAGATCTGCTTAGCTCCAGTGCAGGTCCTAAAATCTTGAGGTTCGTAGGCGTGCCAGTCAATTTGACCCTGCAATTGACAAGGGGAGAAAATATTAGATCCATGAGCCAATCGGCTGGAAGCCGATCTGGACTCGTCTCATGGGCCGATGGCCGATATGAACTGTAGCAGTTATACACCGACTGGAAGCCGATGATGGCAATGAGCAGTAATACAATAATAAGCGAGTATCGAACTAGCCGATTGCCGAAGGGATATTCAAGAATCAGCTATAAACTGATAAAATAAATAAGCAAAGTGCGTAAATAAATAAATTGAATGAATTCCAGCCGATTGTGAGTGAAATTACTAGCGTCGTCGCAAAGGTGTCGCCCGCACCAATGCCCGGGTCCTTGCTCGTGCCCGCGCCCGGGTATTCGCCCGTGTTAGTGCCCGGGGCCTTACCTGTGCCCGTGCCCGGGGTCTTACTTGTGCTCGTGCCCGGGTCGGCGAAGTAAACTAATCGGCTAACCTTTAGCCGATCATGATAATAGGCAAATATAGATAATAGAACAAGCAGTATAATCGGCTGTATTAAATAAAAGATACCTTATCGGCTAAGCACTCCGATAAAACATCGCATAAAAACCTATTGACTCAACAAGGATAAAATTATTACTACCAGTCTAGTAGGTCGGACCCAACCGATGTAGCACAGACCGATAATGATAAAAGAACCTTGAGGAGCCGATAAATCTAATGCAATTGTGATGTAAAATAAGATAACTTATCGGCTATACATTCCGATAAGACGCTTGCACAGAAAATATCAACCTAGCAGGAATAACTTATCGGAGGCAGTTTAGTAGGTCGGACCTAACCGATGCAGCACAAACTGTCGATAAGCTACACCCAGTAAGCCGATACGATCTATGCACGCGTGATGTGATATAGCTAATCGATCTATGAGGTCAAACTAAACTGATGCAGCCATAGATAAAGCAGATATATCATGGTAAGCCGTCCACCGTAAACCGAATAGAATGTCGGACCTAACCGAGGAAGTCCTAGCCGATGCGGTGTCCGGGGTGATGAGACTTACCCTCTCGCTGGAGGTCGAACTTAACCGATGCAGCCTGGCTCGAGAAGCAAGAACCCGTCGAAAGGGTGGCGATGCGCTGAATTTTATTGATCTGATTGTAGATGTCTTACACAGTACCCGGGCATACGTATTTATACCCTGAGTTAACACGAGTCCTTATTGGACACAGTATAAGGTTTCCTAATTACAGAAGGAAATATTGACAAGACCTGGCCGGACACGAGGTCTGGTTTCCTAAAGATAAAAACTAATACTGCCTAAATAGTAGGCACGGTAAATAACTGCCATACTACGGTCTTCACGGCTCCTTCCTGGATTCGGTCCCTTCTAGATCAATTTCTGTTAGTTGACTGCAATTGTCTTCTTGACCGAATCAGATACAGGGCCTTACCAAATTTTGGCGTTAACAGCACTGTGCAAATTGCCGTTTCACAGTATATAGTCCAGACCATCCTCACCCTGTTCGGACGGTCCGGACTGTACAAATTGCCGTTTCACAGTATATAATCCGGACCATCCTCACCCTGTTCGGACGGTCCGCACTGTACAAATTACCATTTCACAGATATAGTCCGGACCATCCTCACCCTGTTCGGACGGTCCGCACTGTACAAATTGTTGTAACGCGCGCTACCTACCTTAAAACAGTCATAACTTTTGTATACGGTCTTGGAATCGGGCAAATAAGTACTCTGCGGACATCTACAGAAAAATCTTAGCAGCTGCGTATCCAAGCAGGAAAGCATAGCATTGCACACCAGACAAGTTCACCTTCCAATGTACGCATGCTGAAGAAAACAAGGATGATAGAACAACTTGCTACATCGATTCCATCACGAGTCTTTGCAAACATTTGCAGCCAAATTTTGCGCTACAACATGAGCATATTCATCAGCAGCTAAACATTGTCACTGGAAATTAGGAAAAGCGACATTAAAGTGCTGGGACAACAGCCTTTCTCCAATCTCCATGTCCTACCATATCACTAATACAACAACCGGCCAATAAAGGTGCTGCGTTGGTCGATGTAGACATCACTTCTCAACATTTCATTTTGTGACGATCAATGCTTAACACGAAATGATCTTACCTTTCATTACATCCAGATATGAGCGGAAGAGAAAACTAGGTCCTGAGTTCAAACTTGAACAGAATAGTTGCTGCATCAGCTCGATGGGAGGTTACTGCTGACAGGAATCACAAGTGAACTATTTGTATTAAGTGTCTGTCTCTTGCAAGCAAGCCTGACAGTGGTATCGATCTCAGAAGGCTCAGCCATTGCACCATTACCATAATCACCACAAGCCAGCCTTTTGGTAATGGGAGGGCCCAGAGATATGCCTAGCTGGTTGATTGTCTCAAGATGACGGTTGGTGAACGGGTTGTTCCACATGAAGGTATTCATAGCTGGGGCAACAAAGTGTGGTTTACTGTAGTCCCATGCTCTCACTATGCACGTCAAGAGGTTGTCACAAAAGCCACCAGCAATCTGAAAAACTAATCTAGTGTCACTTTTTGTAGGGGAACAAAACAAGTTGCTGTTGTCAAACAGATTCAGGATTCAACATCAATATCTATGGTTCACACCAGAAAAGGCATACCTTAGCCAGGGTGTTAGCTGATAATGGCGCAATCACCATGGTATCTGCCCATTTTCGCAGCTCAATGTGTAAAACGTCATCTCCTATCTTCTTCCAGGTAGACCATTCGTCATCATCAGTGTAAAGAATAATATCACTAGGCAGGGATTTTCTATCAACAAAATGTAACGAAGCCTTGGTAGCCACGGCTCTGACTTCTGCCCACTCCGAGAAGCTCTGGCAAAGGCTCTCAAATTTTATAGCAGCAACACTTCCAGAGGCAGCAAGAAGAACTCGAGGTCTAGGTTGAGGGAAGTCCAGCGCCAAAGTGTCCTGTACCGGCTCTGATGTAGTCATCACCTCCTCACCTGGACCACTCTACTATATTAGAACTACGGGAACACAAAGGATTTATGATGGAATATGGTTACATGATCCACAATGCAAATTTCTTGAATGAAATGAAAATAACGGGGGGGTGGGTTTAGTATCAGTTTACAAATTACAGATTCCATATTACAGCAACTGGCAACATAAATACAATCGTTTTATGTTTCTGATTCTCAAGATAGTGTCAGAATGGTAGATGCATTAACAGACTAGTTCTGTTCCTAAATTGCATGCTGTTGGAGAAATTAAAATTACAGTGTTGAACAGAATTGATTCACTGAGTTTATCCCCTTAGAAGTTCAATCACCTATGCGGAAAATTAATTCTAATCACTGACCTGCTTGTGAAGCCATCTCGATTTGATTTCTTCTTCTTCTCTGTTTCCTCTTCTTCTTGATGCTCCTCTGTGCCGATGTGTGCCAACGCCGACTTGATCAATCTTGGTCGCCGGTGTTGAGACGTAGAAGGACCTCACGAACCCCTTCTAGTGCGTTTGTGGATCGGGCACAGTAGTTAGGGTTTTAGTTGGAGACAGAGCGAATAGCGTCCCGTTCTTCTCCAAATTCTCTTTTTATATGTGCACTAGTGGGGCTCGGGGGTTTCCTTTTCGGTTTAGGAGGATCGGTTGAATCCACTGATCACAGATTCTATCTCTTATCTTGTTTCTAAGCCGATAAAACAACCAACATTCTCCCCTTGATTTAGAGGCTTAATTAATTTCTAAGTCTATTAGGTAAAACAGCTCCCCAAGGCAATGTGTCATAACAACTTTAAACGTCATTAAGACTACAAGACCTATAGTTCACTATAATACTTAAATAAACTCATAGCTTAACATCTTAACTTAGTGGGTGTTGATTGAAAAATTAATCCCCTGTTTCCAGGATCTTAGTCAAAGGCAATCACTTAATCCCATGCCGGCCACATGTTCATTAAATAGGTTGGGAGGTAAGCCTTTGGTTAGCGGATCCGCAAGCATAAATTTAGTATTTATGTACTCAATCTTAATTGTTTGATCCTGGACTCTATCTTTCACAACATGATATTTAATGTCAATGTGTTTGGCAGCTTCACTTGACTTGTTGTTACTCGTATAGAATACTGCAGCTTCATTATCGCAATATATAACAAGTGGTCTCTCAATGCTGTCAACCACTTTTAATCTTGGGATGAAATTCTTAAGCCATACGGCCTGCTCCGTCGCATGGTAACATGCTACAAATTCCGCTTGCATTGTCGACGATGCAGTAAGCGTTTGTTTAGAGCTTTTCCATGAAATAACTCCTCCCGCAAGGGTGAAAATATATCCTGAAGTGGATTTCTTTGTGTCTACACACCCTGCGAAATCAGCGTCTGAATAGCCAAGGACTTCAAGCTTATCAGACTTTCTGTATGTGAGCATGTAGTGTTTAGTTCCTTGTAAATAACGCAGAACTTTCTTTACTGCCTTCCAGCGGTCCAATCCTGGTTTAGACAGAAATCTGCCAAGCATCCCTGTGACGAATGCTAAGTCTGGTCGCGTACAGACTTGTGCATACATCAAGCTTCCGACAGCTGAAGCATAAGGTACCTTGTCCATTTCTTTAGATTCTAACTCATTTCTTCTACTTTGGAATAATCCGAATTTATCGCCCTTCATTATTGGAGCCGGTGAAGAGGCGCATTTACTCATATTATATCTTTCTAAGATTCTTGAGATGTAAACTTTCTGAGATAGTCCTAGCACTCCTTTGGACTGTCTCGGTGATCTCAATGCCCAAAACATAAGATGCTTCACCGAGATCTTTCATATCAAACTTTGATGACAAGAATTCTTTAGTTTCTCGCAGCATGTTCTTATCGTTGCTTGCTAACAAAATGTCATCAACATAGAGTACTAGGATGATGAATTACCAACTTTACATTTAACATAATACAGTTGTCCACCTCATTCTCCTTAAATCCGAACTGTCTGATGATCTGATCGAATTTAAGGTTCCATTGCCTGGACGCCTGTTTAAGTCCATAAATGGATTTATTAAGTTTGCATGCTAAATGGCCTTTTCCTTCCATAACAAAACCTTCCGGTTGTGTCATGTAAACATTCTCTTTTAGGTCACCATTTAGAAATGCAGTCTTTACATCTATCTGATGGAGTTCTAAGTCAAAGTGAGCCACTAGTGCCATGACAATTCTAAATGAGTCTTTCTTAGAGACAGGAGAAAAAGTTTCATTATAGTCATTCTTCTCTCTGTGGAAAAACACTTGGCACTAGCCTTGCTTTGAATCGTTCGATGTTCCCTCTAGAGTCGAGCTTAGTTTTGTAGACCCACTTACAGCCTACTATTTTGACTCCTTTAGGAACTTCTACTAAATCCCATACTTTATTATGGCTCATTGATTTTAGTTCATCTTCCATAGCTTGAAGCCACTTAGATGAAATCCTTGCTGTTTATTGCTTCTTTAAATGAGGTGGGATCGTCTATCCCCATGTCTTTCTTCATTCATGTATACTTCATAATAATCAGGGATGGCAGATCTCCTCACCACCGCTGTGACTTCTTATTTTGAGTTTCATTGTTTGTCACTTGAGGTTGAGGGATCTTCATGTGGAGGTTCTTCTTCATTATGTGTCACTTCAATCTGTTGAGGCTCATCATTTTATTACTCTCAATACTTTCCTCACAGACGGTGTAGCCCCAGACGGTCCAGAATTACCCGCTGGCGGTGCTACATCGCGTGGCACATTAGGAATTATGGGGGATGTTCTGAATAATTGGAATATCAGTCTCTCGGAATTCCGGAGTTTTTGAATATTAGCCCGAATTTCCTCAAGATCGTTTCCTTTCCTGTGAGCTCCCCATTTATGTCCTCAAGAAAGACAGCATGTCTAGTCTCCACAAATTTAGTAACCCCGGTCTGGGCAATAAAATCGGTATCCTTTGGATCTCTCGGGATAACCATATAAATGATAGCTCACAGTCTTAGGATCTAATTTCTTTAATTGTGGATTAAATATTCTGACTTCCGCACGACAGCCCCACACACGTAAATAATTGAGTGTCGGTTTTTCTTCCGGTCCATAATTCATAAGGGGTCTCTAGGCACTGATTTACTAGGCATCTGTTGATTATGGTGTGCAGTTGTTTTTAGTGCTTCAATCCACAGCTTAGGTGACATAAAAAAAAGAGTAGAGTGATCAGCATACTGCGCACCATATCCAATGAGTGTGCGGTTGCGTCGCTCTGCTACTCTGTTCTGCTGAGGTTCTCCAGGCATGGAATATTGGGCAATAATCCCATGTTGCTAGAGATAAAGGCAAATGGACCAGGAAATTTGCCAAATGGAGCGTGTTTCTCGTAGTATTCACACACGGTCGATCTCACAACTTTAATTTTAGCATTATGCTGATTCTCCACTTCAGCTTTAATATCTTTAAATTTCTCAAGAGATTCGGAACGGTCGCTTATGGGGTATGTAACCATAACGGGAAATAATCCATCTGTGAATGTTATAATGAATCAATCCATCCCAGATGTCACCGGGAACGGTCCATCAAATATCAGTGTGAATTATTTCTAGTGGACTTGAAGCTCCTAGTGGCTCCTTTCTTTATTGTTTTAGTGAATTTTCCCTTAATGCAATCTATGCAATGGTCCGCGTCAGAAAAGTCTAAAGGGAAGGAGTATCTCTTCTCTTATGAGACGTTCAATTCTCCCCTAAGAATATGGCCTAAGCGACAGTGCCATAAATTTCGACAACGTCTCATTTATCACATTTATTACTTTATCATTGCAGGCATTATTAACATTCAGGACATATCATCCAAAGAGAGAGCAAGAATAGCTATCTCGCACGAAGGCGAAGCCAATCACTTTATTTATCTAATTTATGTAGCATGTTCTCTTTGAAAAATGACAGTCATAACCAGTTTCTGTCAACACTCGAACAGAAATGAGGTTTCTCTTAATTGAGGGAGCAAATAAACATTATTCAGAATTAAATTGTAGACTAGGGAGTCTAAGTGCTAGGTCCCAACGGCCTTCACTTCGATCTCCGCTCCATCAGCTACTCTTAGGATTCGCTCCCCTTTGCTACCGCCTGGACAGTAGTCCAATCCTGCAATGAGTTACAGACGTGCATAGTGGCACCTGAGTCAACACCAGGTATTAATGGAGAGAATTCAGAGTAAAATAACTCATTAACATTAGATATTTCATCATTCATTTATACTTCTTAGCTAGCCACTCTCGGAAGCGTGGACAATCCTCTGCCAATGTCCCATCTTTTACCGCAAAACTTGAAATATGGACTTGCAGTGGTGGAGGCAGCTAAAGTTGAGACTGAGGATGCGGCTTTGCTTGAGCAGCGTTACTCCTCCAGACTTATGAGGGTGATATGGCTTCTTTCTGCACTATGAGCTTTGACTTGATTTGTCTTCCTCTTGCTTTAGTATTGGATGAGGTTGAGCTGATCTTTAAGTTTTCTGCTTATCAGCCTTTTGTCTCTCTTCCTCTTCACTGAGTGGGAGATCATTCTGCTATGGTCCACTCTCTTCTGAGTATTATAATTAATCTTGAAGGGACTATAGTCAGGAACAAGAGAGTTCAATATGAAATGCACTAAGAAACCTTCAGACAATTCATGTCCATGGTCTTTAGTGTATGTGCCATATGAGTCATCTCAAGGATGTGCTTTCTTACACCACCTTTGCCATCATACTGGCTGGTGATCAGCTTACTTATTAAGGTACTGGCATGACTCTTAGATGAGTCTTAAAGTTCTCTTCAATGTTTGCCAAGTACGTCTTAACATGTTTGAGTTCGTAATCCTCCAATAATTCTGGAGCGATAGTACTCTTGATGTACATGAGAGACATTCTGTTGGACTTTTCCCAAGAGGCTACTTTTTTTCTTCGTAACTCCACTTGGTATTATCATAAACTTCTGACTCATTTCGTCAGTGTACATGGGCTCCTCAGGGAGTCCTCTCTTAGTGCTAGTCATAGTCCAACATGCCAAGATTAGTAGCACATCGTTCTTCACTCAGCGAAATTTGTCCCATCGGGGTGTAACATTTTAAGCTGCCCAATGCTGAAAATACCAATAGGAAAATATTAGTAAAATATTGCTATGATTATTTGCGTTGCTCATTAATCACATGCGATGATAGGCTCCTTTTCTAAATTTAATCACCGTTGGGCAGAAAAATTTAGAAATATACGAGTGACAAAATAATCCTTAATTACATCACGTTGGCAGAAATAATTAAGGAAATTATTATTAATTTATTTGACATGAAATTATAATTAACGTTGGTCAAAAAATAATTTCACATCATAAATACTTTCCAGCAAAACTTCCCGTTGGTTCCATTTAGCTAGAAATAATTTTCTGAGTCATCAAAATAATTTTCCATAATTTCTCAGCATTTTTAATGGCCAAGAAAGCATACAAAAGGATTTCTGAAAATAATAAATGAATTAAAACAGTGGGAATTGATTTAATTTCAATTTGGCTCAGCAAGGGGCCCGGGCAAGGGCCCGGGCGCGGGGCGAGCACGGGGCGCGGGCGTGGGGTGGGCGCGAGCGCGGGCGCGGTTAGCGCCGTCCGATCTCAATCCGACGGCTGAGATCAGTATTTCACCGGATTAAACAAAATCGGCGGCGGCGGCCGAACCCTAACCCTAGGTCAATCCCGATCCCCTTTCTCCTCGTCTTCTTTCCGACGCGCTCGACGAGCAAGCCGCGGCGGTGACGGCGACGGTGATGGTGACGACGCGCCGAGCGAAGCTGCGACGACGATGGCCAATGCCCGCCTTTCCTTTTCCCCTTCCCACCCCAGTTCTCCTCCCTGTGCGCAACAGCAACACCGAGGCGAGCCTCGGTCTCGCGCGGCCGAGCGATGGCGCGAGACCGGTCTGGGGCTGCGGGGTGGGCTTAGTGGCGTGAGGCGGAAGGGAGTTCCCGAGGCACGCACACAAGCGGCAACAGCGGCTACCCGACTGCAACGCACGGATGCGAGCACATAAGCGAAGACGCGAACCGGGTTAAGATAATCCCGATTTCATTGAATTCGCGTTGATTTTGGTCTTATTCAAATTAGGGTTCATTCAGATTTGGGGATTTTGGGGATTTAGGGTTTCACCGAGTTAATTGATGATGGCTTTACTAAGGGATGGAGATTTTGGGATTAATTTCTAAGGGGCTTGGCTCTGATACTACAATGTTGGAGAAATTAAAATTACAGTGTTGAACAGAATTGATTCACTGAGTTTATCCCCTTAGAAGTTCAATCACCTATGTGGAAAATTAATTCTAATCACTGACCTGCTTGTGAAGCCATCTCGATTTGATTTCTTCTTCTTCTCTGTTTCCTCTTCTTCTTGATGCTCCTCTGTGCCGATGTGTGCCAACGCTGACTTGATCAATCTTGGTCGCCGGTGTTGAGACGTAGAAGGACCTCACGAACCCCTTCTAGTGCGTTTGTGGATCGGGCACAGTAGTTAGGGTTTTAGTCGGAGACAGAGCGAACGGCGTCCCGTTCTTCTCCAATTTCTCTTTTTATATGTGCACTAGTGGGGCTCAGGGGTTTTCTTTTCGGTTTAGGAGGATTGGTTGAATCCACCGATCACGGATTCTATCTCTTATCTTATCTCCAAGCCGATAAAACAACCAACACAAGCATCTAAAATATACCTCAGCAGCTCAGCTAATATACTTTAATATCACTTTGCTAACAGCGTCAGAACTAATGCAGGCCATGATTTTCAGCTGAACCCCCAATTTTTTTTAGAAAACAGACTGCTACCCTTTGAACCGAGATGGAGGGCCGGCCGCGTCGCCTCTGGCTCCAACCCGCTCGCCGGTCGTGTGCGCGAGGAGCACAAGGGAGAAGGCTAGGGCGGCTTGACAATGAGAGGGGGCCGCCCCACCAACGTGCCTCCGGGCCTGTTCGCCGGCCGCACGTGCGCGAGGAGGCGAGGCGCGGGGGAGCAAGGAGGAACACGGAAGAGGCGGAGACTAACCGAGAATTTCTAGGGGAGGAACGGGGGCCCACCGGCGGTGAAGATCCGGGTGAGGAAGGGGACGCGGCTGCGGCGGAGGGCGCTGGGTCCTCGGGAGCTCGAGTAGCTGGCGCTGTCCGCTGCGGCTTTGGAGGGGGAAATGGAAATTTTTTTTATTTTTCTATTTATTTAATAAAATATTTACAAAACTACATTTTCATTTCAAAAATTTACAAAAATATACTCCCACCACCCTTTGCGAGGGCGATTTGATGACGTGGCTGACGGCTGTTGGGCGGCGGCCGACGGCCGTCAGCCATTTTGCAGGCGGCCCACCCAGCCACACAAAAACCGCCCTCTGAGAGGGCGCAAGGGCCGCTGTAAAATCGCCGCCCCCCGGCGGATTTTTACAGGCGGCCCCTTGCCGTGCTCTCAGAGGGCGGTTTTGTGTGGCTGGGCGGCGCCTGCAAATGGCCGACCCACGGGCCGGCTATTTTGCAGCGGCCCCCTTGCCTGTCGGACGGTCCGCCTCTACACGGACTGTCCGGACTGTACAAATTGCCGTTTCACAGTATATAGTCTGTACCATCCACATCTTGTTCGGACGGTCCGCACTGTACAAATTGCAGTTTCACACTATATAGTCCGGACCATCCTCACCCTGTTCGGACGGTCCGCACTGTACACATTGCCGTTTCACAGTATATAGTCCGGACCATCCTCACCCTGTTCGGACGGTCCGCACTGTACAAATTGTTATAACGCGCGCTACCTACCTTAAAACAGTCATAACTTTCGCATACGGTCTCGGAATCGGGCAAGTAAGTACTCTGCGGACATCTACAGAAAAATCTTAGCAGCTGCGTATCCAAGCAGGAAAGCATAGCATTGCACACCAGACAAGTTCACCTTCCAATGCACGCATGCTGCAGAAAGCAAGGATGATAGAACAACTTGCTACATCGATTCCATCACGAGTCTTTGCAAACATTTGCAGTAATACAACATGAGCATATTCATCAGCAGCTAAACATTGGCACTGGAAATTAGGAAAAGCGACATTAAAGTGCTGGGACAACAGCCTTTCTCCAATCTCCATGTCCTACCATATCACTAATACAACAACCGGCCAATAAAGGTGCTGCGTTGGTCGATGTAGACATCACTTCTCAACATTTCATTTTGTGACGATCAATGCTTAACATGAAATGATCTTACCTTTCATTACATCCAGGTATGAGCAGAAGAGAAAACTAGGTCCTGAGTTCAAACTTGAACAGAATAGTTGCTGCATCAGCTAGATGGGAGGTTACTGCTGACAGGAATCACAAGTGAACTATTTGTATTAAGTGTCTGTCTCTTGCAAGCAAGCCTGACAGTGGTATCGATCTCAGAAGGCTCAGCCATTGCACCATTACCATAATCACCACAAGCCAGCCTTTTGGTAATGGGAGGGACCAGAGATATGCCTAGCTGGTTGATTGTCTCAAGATGACGGTTGGTGAACGGGTTGTTCCACATGAAGGTATTCATAGCTGGGGCAACAAAGAGTGGTTTACTGTAGTCCCATGCTCTCACTATGCACGTCAAGAGGTTGTCACATAAGCCACCAGCAATCTGAAAAACTAATGTAGTGTCACTTTTTGTAGGGGAACAAAACAAGTTGCTGTTGTCAAACAGATTCAGGATTCAACATCAATATCTATGGTTCACACCAGAAAAGGCATACCTTAGCCAGGGTATTAGCTGATAATGGCGCAATCACCATGATATCTGCCCATTTTCGCAGCGCAATGTGTAAAACTTCATCTCCTATCTTCTTCCAGGTAGACCATTCGTCATCATCTGTGTAAAGAATAATATCACTAGGCAGAGATTTTCTATCAACAAAATGTAACGAAGCCTTGGTAGCCACGGCTCTGACTTCTGCCCACTCCGAGAAGCTCCGTCAAAGCCTCTCAAATTTTATAGCAGCAACACTTCCAGAGGCAGCAAGAAGAACTCGAGGTCTAGGTTGAGGGAAGTCCAGCGCCAAAGTTGTAACGCCCAGAAATTCGCACTGAAATTCTGAACATTAATGTGTAATAAATCCTTGCCCAGGAAAGCCAGGGTACACAAACCAAGTTGCCATACAGAGTGTTTTACAAACAGAGTAAAATATATATTACATAAATGCAGCAGAAAAAGGTAAAACGGAGTCTATAAACATCTGGCCAAGCAGCCGCTTCCATCCCACAGGCACCTTGACGGAGGAGCCAACCTATTCCTTAGGATGATCTTCATCTGACGCGTTCTCCAACAGGGGGGGGGGGGGGGGGGGGGGGGGAAATTGGAGCAAGGCTGAGTACCACCCACAATACTCAACAAATCACACCCACAATTATGCATATGCATAGGGTACAAAGATGGGATAGGGTTTATTTGCGGAAAAGCAGTTGCAAAAGGAAGTAGTTCGCAAACAGTAAAAAGTTGATTTAATTAACAATATTAACTTCCACTGATTAACGTTACACCACGTTAACCAGGCCCAACCATTCCCAACTGATTGACGCTAAACCACGTCAACCAGTCTCCACTGATGAACGCTACACCACGTTCATCAGGCACCTCCGGGCACCGCTACACCACGTTACCCGGACTCCACTGATTATCGCTACACCACGTTAACCAGTCACCACCGGAAAACGTACCACGCTGACCAGTTTTTCCTGATCAACGCTACACCACGTTGACCAGGCCACGCTGATGGAAGTTACACCACGACCACCAGGCGTAACTGATGAGAGTTACACCACACTCACCAGTCTCCACCGACTAGCGTTACACCACGCTAACCAGTCACCCCCAGTCAGCTCAACCACGCTGACCGGACTCAACACCTTCCACACACCAGTTTTGATAAAACCAGATTATTTATCTAGGGTGAGACTAATCACGGTGAGTCTTGGCCAATGTGCCATGACCGCGGGGGCGGCTATTCGAATAGTTTTACTCTAATCAGAGGTGTACAACTATACCCACAAGACACAGCCCCCACACACGTTCCCGTGTGCCAGTACATCACCACGATGTCCCGTACGAGGCTGTGACAGGACCGTTCACGAAACCCTTCCCTAACCATCCACACCACGCTGAGGTTGCACCTGCCGACAGGGCACGCCATATTGGCCAGGCTACCCCCCTTGCGCCACGGTGAATCCGGCAGCCGATCAACCCTACCTCGGGCCGACCCAACTCCATCACGCCCACCCTCTTCTTCGGTGCCTAGGAGAGGGAGAAGAAACGCTTCAAGCCCAGCCGTTGCCCAAGCTGGCTTGTGGCAAGTACGAGAAGTTGCCCAAGTGGTTCCCGCGAACCGGTCCTTAATTGCCATGGGTGTGACAAGCAAAACCATACACCCACAGCCCACCATTTAGGTCAAATTTTAGGAATTTAACAACAGCCTATCCAAGGTTCCATTTTTCCGACATTGAGTCGAGTCATACAAAAGAAATAGTATTTAATTCCCATGTGAGCTATGTTGCTAAGCATGGCTAAGCATCCTAAGAACTGTAATCTAATCACATTATTACCCAAGTGTTAACGCCAAAATTTGGCACGATTCATATCCATGTTCGGTTAAGGAAAGAAGCCATGTCAGCCAATGGAAGCTCATCTGGAAGAGACCAAGCCTGGAAGGAATCGTGAAGACCACGATATGGCAGTAAAATACCTTATCTATTAATTAGGTAGTTTTTATACTTTTTAGATAAACCTGATCTCGTGTCCGATCAGGATTTGTTAGTTTTCCTTTTCTAGATAGGAAAGTTCTGTTTCGTGTTCGATCAGGACTGTGTCAACTCGGGGTATATATACGTATGCCCGGGTAGCTTGTAAATTATCACAACGATCAATACAAACTTCGGCGCATCGCCACCCCTTCGACGGGATCCTGCTTCTCGAGCCGGGCTGCATCGGTTAGGTCCGAACTCCTGCGAGAGGGTAAGTCTTGTCACCCCGGCTACCTATCGGCTAGGACTTCCTCGGTTAGGTCCGATATTCTAGTTGGTTTATGGTAGTCGGCTTACCACGATATATTTAGTTTATCTATGGCTGCATCAGTTCAGTTTGACCTCATAGATTGATTAGGTATATCACATCACACGTGCGTAGATCGTATCGGCTTACTGGGAGCGGTTTATCATCAGTTTGTGCTGCATCGGTTAGGTCCGACCTACTAAACTGCTAGCGATAAACCGATCCTGCTAAGTCGATGCTTTATGCGCAGGCGTCTTATCGGGGTGTATAGCCGATAAGTTATCTTCATCACGATCGTATCATATCTATCGGCCCATCGAGGTATCGTTATCATTGTTGGTCTGTGCTGCAATGGTTGGGTCCGATCTACTAGACTGACGATAATAGCTTTACTCTTGATGAGCCGATGGGTGTTATGCGATGTTGTTATCGGAGGGCTTAGCCAATAAGTTATCTGTTGAAGCCGACTATATTTATTCATTGTCTTATTTTATAATCATCCTGTTCGATAGTCGGCTGGCTCATCAATTATCTATCATTTATGTTGTTGCATGCTTTATCATATATTATTGTCTGTATTACTGTTACGATCGGCCATGGGTTAGCCGATTGGTTTATTCTGCCGATCCGAGTACAAGTACAAGCAGATTCCCTGGCACGACCCAGGTAAGGACCCGGGCACGGGCCGGACAGCGGGTGAAGATCGGGAGCCGATATGAGCAAGAGTCCGGGCACGGGCATATTTTCACGGCAATACCAGTAACACTAAACTATGATCGGCTAGGATTTATTTAATTTATTTACTTATGCATCCTGCCTGTTTATTTTACCAAGTTTATAGCCTTTTTTGAATATCCATTCAATGATCGGCTAGCACGATACTTGTTTATTATTATCCTATTGTTCCTGCCATCATCGGCTTAAGCCGATGTATAAGTGCACGGTACGTATCGGCCATCGGCCGATGAGATGAGTCCAAGCCGGCTTCCAGCCGATTGGCTCACGAATTTAACATCCCCTTCTCCTTGTCAATTACAGGGTCAAATTGACTGGCACGCCTGCGAACCTCAAGACTTTAGGACCTGCACTGGAGTGAAGCAAATCTCCCAGGCCTTCGCGTGTCACCCAGGACGCCGGACGGCCCTCGGCGGGTTTCGGCGTCAACACCAGGTGACAAGGGTTCAGGTTTTCAAAACTATGGCTGAGTCCTAACATTGCATAGGTAATGATCCACCCACATGAAATATAGAAGTAATGCAGTTTATTTGATCAAACAAAGCAATTTAGCGAAAAATAGGTACAAAGTGATCAAGGTAACAGTGCGACTTGCCTTGCTCCGGCTCAAGGTACTTGGCTACGATCTCGAAATACGCAGGAGAATTACCGGCGTCGGATTCTACAACAAACAATGCATAAACAATTAAAAACAGTACATGGGGCAATCAAACATGGGCTGAAAGTATTTTTAATGGATTCTTAGCATTTTTCTGGATTTAATGAAATTTGAATGGACTTAATCAGAGTTCGTATGAAATAGTTATGATTTATTGAAGTTTTACTGCTATTTTCAGAGTAAATATAATTAACCAGTGATTTAATGCGCATTAACCGATTTATGACGTCACCAGACTGGGAAGCCGGCGCCGATAGGCGGCTCACCAGCCAGTGGCGTGCGAGAGGCAGGCGCACGGCGGACCCAGTCCACCGCGGCCGAGAGTGGGCGCACCACGTGGCGCCACCACGGGCAACCACGCAGGCGAGCGAGCGGGCGGCCCCGATCTGCCACCCGGTAGATCGGATGGCACCGGGGAGCGCGGCGGCCGAAGCCAGCCGTCCCGAGCGGGAGGCGGCGGCGCGTACGCGACCCGATGGTCGACGACGGCGACCACCCGGCGCGGCGGCGACCACACAGAGGGGCGGAATGGAATAGGCAAACAGAGGGGGTTCTCACCAGCGGCTCGTGGCGACGAGCGGTGGCGCGAAGACGATGGTGGCGACGAAAAGCGGCGGCGGCCTCGGGACGACGTCGGCGACGAAGCTCCGACGGCAGGGAATGGGCGAGAGGCGGTTACCAAGGCGTCCTGGAGGATGAGGAGGACGGAAGAGGAGTTAGGGCGAAGAATGGAGACGCAGCGCGGCGGGAATCATCGGCCGGAAAGGAGGCGAAGGGCCAATACTCACCGTGCCGCGGGCGGGGCGGTCTGGCGAGCTTCGGCTTCCACGGAGTGGCGGCCGAGGTGCGGCGCGGCGCGGCGGAGGTGCTGGCGGTGGCGGAGTGGCCTGACGGCGTCTAGAACGGCGGCGAGCAGTGGCCGGAGGCGGCGAAAAATGGTGGAGCTCGGGTGCGCGGTGGCGACGGGGTTCTGGGGCACTGGAAAGCTCGGTGTGTTGGGGAAAAGATGGAGGAGAGGGTGGAGATGGTTTTTATACAGTCGGCCGGGAGAGATCGAGGCCGAACAGCTCCAATCGTGCACGGGAGAGTGGATGGCAGCATGGGCATCGTGTGCGAGATTCTGGGGAGAGAGGGGACGTGGACGCCGGAGAACTCGGGGGAGTGGGGCGGACTCGGTCCGTGACCGTTTGAATGAGTGGAGAGCGCGGGGGAAAGGCGGGAGGCGGCGCCGGATCGGACGGCTCCGGGGGTTTTCCCCTCCGCCCGATTCGGACGGAGGAGGAAGACGATGCTGACAAGCGGGCCCGGCCTGTCAGCGGGAGGTGCGGGGGCGCGGGTGCGAGCGAGGGCACGGGCGCGGGCACGAGCACGGGCACGAGCGCGGGCACGAGTGCGGGCGCGGGCGCGGGCACAGGCACGGAAGAGGAAGAGGCCGGGGAGGAGAACTGGCCTGCGGGCGCGCGGGGAGGGGACCGGCACAGGAGCGGGCCACCGGCCCAACAGAAGAAAAAGAGAAAGGAAAAAAGGAAAAAGGATTTCCAGGACGATTTAAATTCCGATAAGCGTATTTGATTTATTAAAAATAGTTCCTATGCTCTGTAAATTCCACTAAAAATTCAGTTAATGTATTTTGGCACAGAGAATACAAGAAAAAATATTCCCGGCCATGGTAATTTATTATCTTGCATTTTACACCATCAATTAATTCCTCAAGCCTTTTTAAATTTATTTTCTTGGGTATTTTTCACAGGTAATATTTAGTGTGGCTAATCTCAGGGTGTGACAAACCTACCCCCTTAAATAGAATCTCGTCCCCGAGATTCGGAGGTGCTGGCGAAGAGGTGGGGATAGGCGGACTTCAGTTCGTCTTCTCGCTCCCAGGTGGCTTCTTCCTCTGAATGGTGGCTCCACTGTACCTTGCAGAATCTGATTACCCGGCTCCTGGTGTTTCTTTCACTGATCTCCAGGATCCGAACTGGCTTCTCCACATAGGTGAGGTCTTCCTGGATCTCGATCTGCTCCGGATCTGCCTGTTCTGCTGGTATCCTCAAACACTTCTTCAGTTGTGACACGTGGAACACATCGTGTACGCCTGTCATTGAAGCTGGGAGGCTCAACTGATATGCCACTTCACCTTTACGGGCTAGCACTTGGTAAGGTCCCACGAAGCGGGGTGCTATCTTCCCTTTGGTTTGGAACCTGTGTACTCCGCGAAGCGGTGTGACACGAAGGTACACGTAGTCTCCTTCCTCGAAGCTTAAGTCTCGGCGACGGTTGTCAGCATAGCTTTTCTGTCTGGATTGAGCCGTCTTCAAACGCTCTCGTATTATGGCCACCTTCTCTTCTGCCTCTTTGAGTGTGTCGGTTCCGAATACCTGACGTTCACCTGTCTGATCCCAGAAAAGGGGGGTGCGGCACTTCCTGACATACAGAGCCTCAAACGGTGCCATCTGCAAGCTGGCCTGGTAGCTGTTGTTGTACGAGAACTCTGCGTATGGTAAGCTCTTATCCCATGTTCCTCCAAGTGTCTCGTGCGCAAGCTCTCAGCATGTCTTAAATATCTGATTGACTCTTTCAGTCTGACCATCTGTTTGTGGATGATATGCTGTGCTGAAGTTCAGTCGGGTTCCCAACTCTAACTGTAGCTTCTGCCAAAACTTGGAAGTGAACTGGCTACCACGATCAGAAACGATCCTCTTGGGTACTCCATGTAAACACATTATGCGAGCCATATACAGTTCCGCCAGTTTCTTACCCGAGTACGTGGTATGCACGGGGATGAAATGCGCAACTTTGGTGAGTCGATCCACGATCACCCAGATTGAGTCATTCCCCGATGATGTCCGGGGCAACCCGGTGATAAAATCCATCCCGATCTCTTCCCACTTCCACTCTGGGACCTTGAGTGGCTGTAACAGTCCTACAGGCCGTTGGTGTTCTGCCTTGACTCGCTGACACACATCACAAAGTGCCACAAACTCGGCGATTTCCCTTCTCATGCTGGCCCACCAAAACTTGGTTCTAAGGTCTTGGTACATCTTGGTGCTTCCTGGATGAATGGAGTACTGCATCTCATGGGCTTCCCGGAGTATTAGGTCCTTGAGTTCTTTGTTCTCTGGAACGCACAAACGTTCCCCCATCCATACCGTCCCGTTCTCATCTTCCGTAAAATCTTGAGCTTTTCCGACTCTCATGTTCTTCTTAAGTTCTTCGATTTCTGGATCGTTCGCTTGTGCCTTGCGAACTTGATCAAAAAGCGTGTGTCGGCGAAATGGGACTGTGGGTCCCCTAGTCCCCGGGGACGCGTGGGTCTCCTGCCAGGTCAGCTACTCTGGGGCCGCATTCTGCACCGGTGACGGTCGACTACGGCCTTCCCCTCTGAATACCTGGAGCCTGGGCACCGTCCTGTCCCAAGTGCCCCATCCCCGGGTACGCCACCCGAGTCCCGGGAACCATGAGCCCGGCCCCTGGTCCTCCCGGGTGCCGACTGCCTCGGTCCCGGGTCCCGGGCGCCGAATAGCTCGATCCCGGTCCCGGTGCCGACTGGCTCTCAGTCCCGAGTCCCGGGTACGAACTTACTTGGCTACACATGACGGCTGGTGACGGCGCCCCGTGGGCCCGCTCCCGGCCTCGATAAGATCGGCTTCCCCTGGTCGCATCGGCTTCTCCAGGTGATCGGCCTCTCCCAGTGATCGGCATCTCCCGGATGATCGGCATCGGCTTCTCCTGGCGATCGGCTTCTCCCGGTCGGACCAACTCTCCAACTACCAGCATTAATGACGAGGTGATAGGGCCTGTCGCCCCTGTCGCCTACTCTGCCACGCGTGGGCGCCTCGTGATGGCCCCCCGTGGACACCCGATTGTGCTGTCAGAAGCCTTTTGACTTCGGTGGTGAGGGCGTGCGCCGAAGTCCAAGCAGCAGACGACCAGACCACCTGACACGCCGAACCTACTCCGGCGTGGGCTCAGCAGGCGGAGACGTGCGACAAGACGTAGCATAGCTAGCTCTCTCTCTCTCACCACGTATGCCAGGCACTGTGGACTCCCCTTAAACAATAAAAGGAGGATCCATGCCTCAGGGAGAAGGGGACTGAGGGCTTCGGAGGTGACAGCTTCGAAGGAGCAACTTGACTCTCTGGCTCTAGCGCTCGAGCTCACACTCTTGCTACTGTTCTTCCTCCTCAGCGCCGGCGAGCGGGCTGAGCTCATCTTGTAACAGTCCTACCACATTCATCCCCACATAGCATACACACAGGAGTAGGGTATTACGCCTCCGAGCGGCCCGAACCTGTATACTTCCTCCTGTCTCCTTGTGTGCCATTCTTCCAACCATCCATCGACTTATCATCCACCAGACGCCGCATTCACCTGAGAACTACTCCCCTGGCCGAATCTCAAAGGGGGGTCTCCGGACTTCCCGCAGTCGAGGTTTCATCCTTCTGACAGCTGGCGGCCAGGTGGGGGAGTTTCCTTTTCAGGTGTCACGCCGCGTCTCTGACACCGCGCACTCCATGGCAGGAGGCCATCGTCCGCGGGACTCCGACGAGGAGTCCGACGGCTTCACCCCGCCGGGCGACACAAGCCTTGCGACGCGCCCGCCACACTTCCCCTCCTAGTATTCCTGGGGGCGTGCGGCGCGCGCCCTGCGGGCCGAGTTCGCCCAGTGGCGGCCTGGTTGCGCAGCCTCGGCACCTTCCCTTGCGGAGGGAGCGGTAAGTGCCTGCCGGTCCGCCGCAGCCTCATCCATGAGGCGCGAGCAGGCGCGCCGCTCCACGGCGCACCGCAACCTCAACTTCCAGCCTGCGTCGCCGCAGGGAGCCCTCCTGGCGGCGGAAGCCCTCCTGCGCCACCCCCCGGTGTTTACCGGGGCCGGAGCTGGAACGGCGCTGGCCTCAACCAAGGTCACCCACCTCGTGGGTGCGGCTCATCGCCAAGTCACCGCCGACAGTAGTGCAGGGGCCGGGAGCGCCGGCCGCACGACTTCTAGCACGAGCCGGCCCACTGCCCCGAACCAGCATCAAGCCCGGGGCACGGTGCCTCACACTACGCCGGGGGCCAAGAATGGTGCGGGCGACCTCCGTAACCGGCGAAACCGGGTGTGAGCTCATGAGGACGCCCAGGTCACAATGGAGCGGCAACGCGAGCGGCGCGCGGACGCCGCCAAGCGTTTCGAGGCCCAGGCCTCCAGCTCCAACCCACTGACGGGAAACCGTCATCCATCGCTCGAGCCTGCTCAGTATGGCAGCTCGGGTTGCCTGGCGCTCTCCCCAGGCCTTCGGCAGGTGCGCTGGCCGGCTAGGTTCCGGCCCAGCTGCAGGAGAAGTATGACGGCTCTCCGTTGACCCACGGAGTTTCTGCAGACATATACCACTGCCATCCAGGCGGCTGGCGGCGACGAGAAGGTAATGGCGAACTATTTCCCTGTCGCTCTCCAAGGCCCAGGCTCGCTCCTGGATGATGAACCTCCCCGAGGGGTCCATTTACTCGTGGGAGGACCTCCGCCACCTGTTCGTGGCAAACTTCTAGGGCACTTTCCTGCGCCCTGGGACGGAGGCGGACCTCCACGACTTGCGTCAGGGCAGGGACGAGTCCCTGAGGCGTTTCCTGCAGCGTTTCAGCCAGGTCCATAACACTATCCCCCACATCGCTCCTCACGCGGTTATCCACGCGTTTTGCTCAGGTGCGCGCGACAAGTGCATGCTGGAGAAGCTAGGCACCCGCGACGTCCAGGCCACAGCAGAGTTGTTCAACCTTGCCGACCTCTGCGCCCGCAAGGAGGAGGCCCGGGCGTGGAACAGGCCACGCCCTGGGGCCCCTGACGAGGGCCCTGAAGAAGACGGCGAGTCCTCACGCTCCGCGTCGCGTCGAGACAGGAGGTAGCGCCAGAAGTCCAAGGCAGCCGCCGGGACCTACGCCTTGGCTGCAACGGGCACCCCCCGGGCCGACGCGCGGGACGACAACGGCGACAAGCGGCGAAGGCCCGCACGTACGCCTCCGCCGGCAGTGGCCCCGAAATGGTGCACCGTCCACCAGACGGATTCGCACGATCTCATAGAGTGTCATGCCGTCCAGAGCTTGGCCGAGCAGGTCAAGTACTTCCGGCAGGAGCCTTAGCAGGCCAAGCCCGATCGAGGTGCATCGGACGGACCGGTCCCTCGCCAGACGGTCCGATCGTAGGGACTCAGTTTGTCCGATCCCTCGTCGGACGGTCCGAAACCCGCTCCTGACCGGAAACGACAATAGAGGGCGCGACCACCCGGACAACGCCGCCCCGGCGAGACCAAGTCCGGGGAAGTCACGCTGATTCATACTATGCCTTAGTCCGGGGTCCCCGGGCCCCGGGCGCATATCCAGAACATCTAAGTGGGGCCAAGGGTCCCGGGACCATGTCCCGGGGTCCACGGCCGTGCTCGACTCTGGGGAGCCGGAACCCAGGCCGCCTCGCCAAGGCGAGCGCGAGTCTTGGACGTGGCACCCGGAACATCCAAGCCCAGGCCTCCGGATCCCGGCATATATCAAACCATATTTTAGTCAGGCCCTCGGATCCCGGGGCCCCTTGCCCGAGGAGGGTGTGGCCCGGGATCCGTCTGCTGGGCCTGGCACCGTGGAGCCCGAACCAGGGTAGCCTCGCCAAGGCGAGTGCGGGCCTAGGAACGTGGCGCCCGGGACAACTTTAAAATTCTCACAACCATATGGGGCGCGGCAACCCGGAGACCATTGCCCTGGCGAGAGCGGATCCGGGGAGCTCGTCCCGATTCATTCCACATCTTAGCTCGGCCCCCCCGGGACCCGGGGCCCCTTGCCCGACAAGGGCGTGCCCCGGGATCCGTCTGCTGGGCCCGGCACCGTGGAGCCCGAACCGGGGCAGCCTCGCCAAGGCGAGTGCGGGCCTAGGAACGTGGCGCCCAGGAAAACATCAAGATTTTCATAACCAGATGGGGAGCGATAACTCGGATAGCTTCGCCCTGGCGGGAGCGAGTCCGGGAAGGTCATCCCGACACATTCCATATTCAAGCCCGGGGCTCCGGATCCCGGCATATATCAAACCACATTCCAGCCGGGGCCCCCGGGCCCCCCGGGTCTGTATGTACCCCTGGCCGCGAAGTGCTCGCTCCCTCTCGGGGGAGTTGAGCCTGGGCCTATGTGTGCTCCCGGCCGCGAAGTGCTCACTCCCTTTCGGTGCAGTTGAGCCCAGGCTACAGGCCCCCGTCGGGCCGAGATCGGGAAGCGCGCAACAAAGGCAGGTGTACTTCGTCAGCAAGGTACTCTGCAATGCTACTCCGCGTCGAATCGTCACCAACAACGGCGCACAGTTTCACGAGCGAGCTCTTCCGCGAGTACCGATCCGACATCGGCATCAGGCTCTGCTTCGCTTCCCCCGACCACCCTGCGAGCAATGGGCAGGCTGGGCGGGTGAACACGGAGATCCTGCGAAGCCTCAAGACAAGATCCTACAGCGACCTCAGAAGGCATGGCATCAAGTGGAGCAACGAAGCTCCCGGCGCTCCTGAGGGCGGATCGTGCCACTCCAAGCCGGGCGACCGGGGAGACCCCATTCCTTCCCGGTGTACGGGGCCGAAGCCGTTCAGCCGTCAGAGCTCACCTTCGGCTCTCCCCGGGTACAGCGCTACATCGGCGACATCAACCACGACAACATGCAGCTCGACAACCTCGACTTCCTCGAGGAACGAAGACGGCGCGCCCCGCTCCGCGTCGCTCGTTACCAGCAAGGCCTCAAGCGCTATCTTTGGCGTAAGGTTCGGGCCCGATCACTCCAGGTTGGGGGCTTGGTTCTCCACCGTGTCCTAACACGTGCCGGAAAGAAATAAACCTTCCCCCCGTGGGAAGGCCCCTTCCTGATGATCGGTGTTTCCCGACCAGGCTCGGTAAGCCTGGGGGCATCTTCACAAATTTCATCTATAAATACATCCTATAAGTTCCGGTGTGCCCGGGCCAGCGCCGGATTTCTCAAAATCTTGGCACTGGCCGGGCCCCCCATGTGTATACACTTTCATATAAACAACATTTTAATATCTTTACCGGTGTCGTCCCTTTCGTCTGTTTCCATGTGTTGCGCTCGTGGCTGTCTCATCCCTTGGGGGCATAATCGGGCCGCGCCCGTGTGACGGTTGGGGTTCGTGCATTGTCATCAGTCCCCTACCGATGAGTAATCGTATCCCGACGTGCTAGGTCCAGGGCATTGTCGAGCTCGCGGGGACCTAAGGGCGCCCTCCGGGAGGCGCCCCGGGTCCTGGCGGCTCCGGCGCCTTGCCTGGCTAGCTTCGGGGTCGGTTCTTTCCAGAGGTAGGAGGTGAAATGGTTATGCGTGATCTTTTCCTCCGCACGGTCGCGACTCCGAGGACGCCATCGGGAGATGATCGACGCCACGATTCGTAGCATGGAGTGGACAAGGGAACGAGCCAAATGCTCTCACAAATCTCTATGCGCAGATTAGGCCTTTCCTCGGCAGGCTTAAGTAGGGTGCTCGGATTAGCAACCCGAAAACATGCCCCGGGACCAGGACGGTGCTCGGGGCCCATCCTAGATGCACTTCTGGCGCCTCCCCGGCCACCGCCGAGGCGCCGGATGCTCCGTCGCCTGGCGACCCCGTCTCCGGTCAAGCTTGTTCCCGCGGCACCGCGGTGCTCCCAGGGCCAATGGTGCCCGGGGGCACGGAGGGCCCCCGGACCCGGAAGACGGGAGGGGTCGCACCTACGGACCCAATCGTCCCGCCAGACTCGTCCCCGGGCCCCTCGCAGCCGTCGAGGACCGAGCTCCCGGGGCAGGCGACTGCTCCAGGCCCCGGGAAGGGGACCTAGGCGCGACGGCGATTCACGGCGGATCGGTCTGATACTCGGCATTCCCGGGGGCGAGCAACGCTCCCGGCCCCGGGATTGTGCTCGCAGAGCCATGCCGCCCTTCGTAGTATCCAGATACGTAACCTTATCTAATTTTACATATTGCTCGATTTGTATTCTCCCCCCTTTTTGTATGGCCAGCCTAGACTCCTGGGGCTGGCTGTGGTGCCCGGCCTGGACAGCTCCTCCCCGGCCACCGCTGAGGTGCCGGGTGCTTCGCTGCCTGGCGACCCCGTAGCTAGTCAGGGTCAGTTCCCGAGGGACTCCCTGTGAGTCGAAGGTTCCTTCTCGCGGCCTCGCTGTGCTCCCTGGGCCAACAGCGCCCGGGGGCACGGAGGGCCCCCGGATCCGGAAGACAGAAGGGGCCAAACCTACGGACTTTGTCGCTCCGCAAAGCTCACATCCGGACTGCTCGCGCCCCCGGGGACCGAGCTGCCAGGGCGTTCAACCGTCGCGTTCGCTGCCCCTGGGGACCGAGTTCCCGGGGCAGGCGGCTGCACCAGGGCCCGGACAGGAGCCTTAGGCCCAACGGCGGTTCGCAGCTGCTAGATCTCACTGTCGGATGACGCCCGGTATTCGGTGTTCCCGGACACGAGGCCCCGAACACCAGCAACCTTCGAACAACACAATAAACCAAGGTATGAAAATATAAACATGATCATATACATATGCAAATATCTCTCTTTGTACAAGACAGGCAAACCGGAGCGCAAGCGTGAGCGAGGCCCAGAGATGTCGCCGCACGGGGGGAGGTCACCGGTATACTTCGTACCGGACCCCGGGCGGCGTCGGAAGGGGAGCGCTCGGGGGCATGGAGGGCCCTCGGGCCCCGAAGGCGGCCGCGGATGGTGCCAGAAGGAAACCGGCGTCTTCCCCGGACTCTTCGTCGGCCATCGGCTCCACCAGATGCTCACGCCCAGAGACGCCGTCGCACGGGGAGAGGTTGCTGGCCTTCTTCGGACCGGACCCCGGGCGGCGTCAGAAGGGGACCAGCGTCTTCCTAGGACTCTTCATCAGGCATCGGCTCCACAAGGTGCTCGCCGCGGTCGAGGAACCCTGCCCCCGGGGCTACGGTCTCGGCCACGGCCATCCGTGCCTCCTCGCGAACCACCGCGACTTCCTCGCGCGCGGCAAACTCACACCCCCGAGACGCGGGCCCGGCCTCTTGGGCCCAGACGCTTTCCTCTCGGGAGAGTGTTTCCTTCTCCCGCGCCTCCATCTCGGACCAGGCGCGGGAGGCCTCGTCGGCGGCAGAATTCGGTGGCGGCCTCCGATCGGACGACGCACCTCTCTGCTGCCGCGGTCTCCGGCCAGCGGGTCGCCACGAAGAACTCGGTGGCGACGGTACGAGTGGCGAGCTGCTGCGTCGCCATCGCGACAGCTGCCGCCAACCTTCCTCAACACTTCATTCCATGTTTTCAGCCCGGGTCCCGGGCACATATCCCATCTAAATCAACAAGTCGTTAAGCTACACCAGTCCATGGCGAAACAGGTGCGCCCCGCGCCCCCTCTTTTCTTCAAGACGTGGCCCTGTTCCTGCCCGGGGCTGATCCCGGCCGAGCAACAGGGCCAGGGGCCACTTTCGGCGAAATGGGACTGTGGGTCCCCCAGTCCCCGGGGACGCGTGGGTCTCCTGCCAGGTCAGCTACTCTGGGGCCGCATTCTGCACCGGTGACGGTCGACTACGGCCTTCCCCTCTGAATACCTGGAGCCCGGGCACCGTCCTGTCCCGAGTGCCCCATCCCCGGGTACGCCACCCGACTCCTGGGAACCATGAGCCCGGCCCCTGGTCCTCCCGGGTGCCGACTGCCTCGGTCCCGGGTCCCGGGCGCCGAATAGCTCGGTCCCGATCCCGATGCCGACTGGCTCTCGGTCCCGGTCCCGATGCCGACTGGCTCTCGGTCCCGAGTCCCGAGTACGAACTGACTCGGCTACACATGACGGCTGGTGACGGCGCCCCGTGGGCCCGCTCCCGGCCTCGATAAGATCGGCTTCCCCCGGTCGGCATCGGCTTCTCCCGGTGATCAGCCTCTCCCGGTGATTGGCATCTCCCGGATGATCGGCATCGGCTTCTCCCGGCGATCGACTTCTCCCGGTCGGACCAACTCTCCAACTACCAGCATTAATGACGAGGCGACAGGGCCTGTCGCCCCTGTCGCCTGCTCTGCCACGCGTGGGCGCCTCGTGATGGCCCCCCGTGGACACCCGACTGTGCTGTCAGAAGCCTTTTGACTTCGGTGGTGAGGGCGTGCGCCGAAGTCCAAGCAGCAGACGACCAGACCACCTGACACGCCGAACCTACTCCGGCGTGGGCTCAGCAGGCGGAGACGTGCGACAAGACGTAGCATAGCTAGCTCTCTCTCTCTCACCACGTATGCCAGGCACTGTGGACTCCCCTTAAACAATAAAAGGAGGATCCATGCCTCAGGGAGAAGGGGACTGAGGGCTTCGGAGGTGACAGCTTTGAAGGAGCAACTTGACTCTCTGGCTCTAGCGCTCGAGCTCACACTCTTGCTACTGTTCTTCCTCTTCAGCGCCGGCGAGCGGGCTGAGCTCATCTTGTAACAGTCCTACCACATTCATCCCCACATAGCATACACACAGGAGTAGGGTATTACGCCTCCGAGCGGCCCGAACTTGTATACTTCCTCCTGTCTCCTTGTGTGCCATTCTTCCAACCATCCATCGACTTATCATCCACCAGACGCCGCATTCACCTGAGAACTACTCCCCTGGCCGAATCTCAAAGGGGGGTCTCCGGACTTCCCGCAGTCGAGGTTTCATCCTCCGACAGCGTGAGTTGATCCTCTAGGGCTGCCACAAATCCGTGTTCAACAATGCCCAGATTCAAGCGTTCAAATTCCTGCTGCATTTCCTTGCACATTGCCTCTGCCCGAGCGGTGTTGCAGTAACTTTTCCTGCTCAAGGCGTCTGCCACGACATTGGCTTTCCCCGGATGGTAATGTATCCCCACATCATAGTCCTTAATCAGTTCCAGCCACCTTCTCTGGCGGAGGTTCAGATCAGGCTGGGTGAATATGTACTTCAAGCTCTTGTGGTCCGTATAAATCTCACTGCGGTTACCAATGAGGTAATGCCGCCAAATTTTCAAAGCATGGACCACTGCGGCCAATTCCAGGTCGTGTGTTGGGTAATTGCTCTCATGGGGGCGTAACTGACGCGATGCATAGGCTACAACCCTGCCTTCTTGCATCAACACGCACCCTAGCCCTTGGCGGGATGCATCACAATACACTTGGAAATCCTTCTTGGGATCAGGTAAGATCAAAACCGATGCTGAAACCAACTTCTTCTTGAGTTCTTCAAAGCTGTGATTGCAGTCAGAGGTCCAGACAAACTTAACATCCTTCTTCAGTAGCTGAGTCATAGGTCTGGCAATCTTTGAGAAGTTCTCGATGAACCGGCGGTAGTACCCCGTAAGTCCAAGAAAACTCCTTACCTGTGTCACTGTCTTAGGCGGTTTCCAATTGGTGACCGGTTCCACGTTCGTTGGATCCACGGCGACTCCTTGAGTGGTGATGATGTGTCCGAGGAATTGCACTTCTCTCAGCCAGAAGTCGCACTTGCTGAACTTGGCGTACAACTGGTGTTCTCTCAACTTTTCCAGAACCAAACGAAGATGTTGCTCATGCTTTTCCATTGACTTCGAGTAGATCAAGATGTCGTCGATGAACACTACCACAAACTTGTCCAGGAACTCCATGAATACCTTGTTCATCAGATTCATGAAGAAGGCGGGTGCATTGGTCAGTCCAAAGGACATAACAGTGCACTCATACAGCCCGTACCGCGTGGTGAAGGCTGTCTTTGGTATATCCTCTTCTCGAATTCTAAGTTGATGATAGCCTGATCGCAGATCTATCTTGGAGAAGACGGTGGCACCCTCCAATTGATCGAACAGATCATCAATCCTCGCCAAAGGGTACTTGTTCTTGATGGTGACATCGTTTAGTACGCGATAGTCCACGCACATCCGTTTTGTCTTGTCTTTCTTTTCCACAAAGATGACTGGTGCTCCCCAAGGTGATGTGCTTGGTCGGATGTAACCCTTCTGTAGCAGGTCGTCAACTTGCTTCTTGACTTCTGCCATCTCATTCGGTGCCATTCTGTAAGGCCTCTTGTATGTTGGTGCTGTTCCAGGTGCCAAGTCAATCCTGAATTCAATCTCCCTTACTGGTGGCATCCCTGGTAGGTCCTCTGGAAACACATCCTGGTATTTCCTTAGTATTGGAATATCCTGTATTTTCCTTTCTGGCTTTGTTCCACTTTCTGGCGGTTGCTCTGCTGCGACCTGATTCAAGCTTGCTTCCCGATGCAACGGCACGGGTGACTTGAAGCTAACCAATTCTCCTTGTGTTCACCATCTGAAGGGGAGAGCAAAGGAAGGGGAGAGTAGAGGGAGGGGAGGAGAAAAACAGGTGGCTCAGAAACAGGGGTGATAATTAAGTGGCTGAATTAAATTCACTGATCTTTTTGGTTTGGAAACATAGGGAAAAACAATTCAACTCCTAATTACGGTGAACATACCACAACAGACGGTATGCCACCACTAACCCCAAACAAACAAACATTCCTAACATTACAACTAAGCAGGAAATCAAACTAAGAAAAACGACAAACTAAGGGTAGCGCGTCTAATGCTCCGAGCGGCTTCGATGGTCATCCGAGTCGTACTCTGGCTCCTGCTCATCTCCGGCCTCATCGTCTGTGCGGCTCCTAGATCCGCCCACATAATCCACACTCCCATGGGCCGAAGAACTGGCCTCGCTGTGGGTGCGGGACCCGCTGAAGGAGCTGCTGTCGTCCGTAGAAGTGAAGCCCCCATGGATGCTGGTGCCTCCCTGAGAGTCATCGTCACCAGACGATGCGCTGATCCATCCACCCGTCGGTGCTGGTACTGGGGCTAGAGTTGGTGCAGGCGTTGGAGCTGGTAGGGGTGGTGGTGCGTCTACAGATAGCAAAAGGGGGGAAATCAATGTATGCTCAGATCCAAATAAGTAAACAATAAATAATTTGGAAACAACAACGATTTTATGCAGTAAATAGTTTTGTGAGTAAAAATTTTGGGACCGACAAAATACCACTACGAAAACAAATAATACCAAATAAGATTCACATAATAATTTCAACACAAATAAAGAGATTTTATGCATGCTGTAAATCAAACCTTCCCCAAGAATAACCAATGTTTTCCCAAAATTTGGACACCCATACAAACCCACGAATAAAATTTTTAACCCCAGATTTAACTTGACTCAAATTCTTTTTCGAGTAAACGGCCAAGATTTTATCCTAATTTAAGAGCGAATTCCCACTTTTCCCGAAACAACTCCAAATGTGAGAAGCATATGCAAATGGGAATTTTAGAGGGCTCTTAGGGTTTCCATTTGGCTGGTCCTACGGTCAAGCTCGGCTCTGATACCAACTTGTAACGCCCAGAAATTCGCACCGAAATTCTGAACATTAATGTGTAATAAATCCCTGCACAGGAAAGCCAGGGTACACAAACTAAGTTGCCATACAGAGTGTCTTACAAACAGAGTAAAATGTATATTACATAAATGCAGCGGAAAAAGGTAAAACGGAGTCTATAAACATCTGGCCAAGTAGCCGCTTCCATCCCACAGGCACCTTGACGGCAGAGCCAGCCTATTCCTCAGGATGATCTTCATCTGACGCGTTCTCCAACACTGGGGGGAAAATTGGAGCAAGGCTGAGTACCACCCACAGTAAATATAATTAACCAGTGATTTAATACGCATTAACCGATTTATGACGTCACCAGACTGGGAAGCCGGCGCCGACAGGCGGGCTCCACCAGCCAGTGGCGTGCGAGAGGCAGGCGCACGGCGGACCCAGTCCACCGCGGCCGAGAGCAGGCGCACCACGTAGCGCCACCGCGGGCAACCACGCGGGCGAGCGAGCGGGCGGCCCTGATCTGCCACCCGGCAGATTGGACGGCCCTGGGGAGCGACGGCCGAAGCCAGCCATCCCGAGCGGGAGGCGGCGGTGTGCACGCGACCCGATGGTCGACGACGGCGACCACCCGGCGCGGCGGCAACCACACGGAGGGGCGGAATGGAACAGGAAAACAGAGGGGGTTCTCACCGGCGGCTCGCGACGACGAGCGGCGGCGCGAAGACGGCGGTGGCGACGAAAAAGCGGCAGCGGCCTCGGGACGACGTCGGCGACGAAGCTCCGATGGCAGGGAACGGGCGAGAGGCGGTTACCGAGGCGTCCTGGAGGATGAGGAGGACGGAAGAGGAGTTAGGGCGAAGAATGGAGACGCGGCGCGACGGGAATCACCGGCCGGAAAGGAGGCGAACGGCCGATACTCACCGTGCGCGCGGGTGGGGCGGTCCGGCGAGCTTCGGCTTCCACGGAGTGGTGGCCGAGGTGCGGCGCGGCGCGGCGGAGGTGCTGGCGGTGGCGGAGTGGCCTGACGGCGTCCGGAACGGCGGCGAGCGGCAGCCGGAGGCGGCGAAAAACGGTGGAGCTCGGGTGCGTGGTGGCGACGAGGTTCTGGGGCACTGGAAAGCTCGGCGTGTTGGGGAAAAGATGGAGGAGAGGGTGGAGATGGTTTTTATACAGTCGGCCGGGAGAGATCGAGGCCGAATGGCTCCAATCGTGCACGGGAGAGTGGATGGCGGCGTGGGCATCGTGTGCGAGATTCTCAGGAGAGAGGGGACGTGGACGCCGGAGAACTCAGGGGAGTGGGGCGGACTCGGTCCGCGACCGTTTGAACGAGTGGAGAGCGTGGGGGAAAGACGGGAGGCGGCGCCGGATCGGACGGCTCCGGGGGTTTTCCCCTCCGCCCGATTCGGACGGAGGAGGAAGATGATGCTGACAGGCGGGCCCGGCCTGTCAGCGGGAGGTGCGGGGGCGCGGGAGCGAGCGAGGGCGCAGGCGCGGGCACGGGCGGGAGGGCGCGGGTACGGGCACGGGCACGTGCGCGGGCACGAGTGCGGGCGCGAGCGCGGAAGAGGAAGAGGCCGGGGAGGAGAACCGGCCTGCGGGCGCACGGGGAGGGGACCGGCACAGGAGCGGGCCACCGGCCCAACAGAAGAAAAAGAGAAAGGAAAAAAGGAAAATGGATTTCCAGGACAATTTAAATTTCGATAAGCGTATTTGATTTATTAAAAATAGTTCCTGTGCTTTGTAAATTCCACTAAAAATCCAGTTAATGTATTTTGGCACAGAGAATACAAGAAAAAATATTCCCGGCCACGATAATTTATTATCTTGCATTTTACACCATCAATTAATTCCTCTAGCCTTTTTAAATTTATTTTCTTGGGTATTTTTAAATTTATTTTCTTGGGTATTTTTCACAGGTAATATTTAGTGTGGCTAATCTCAGGGTGTGACAAAAGTGTCCTGTACCGGCTCTGATGTAGTCATCACCTCCTCACCTGGACCACTCTACTATATTAGAACTACGGGAACACAAAGGATTTATGATGGAATATGGTTACATGATCCACAATGCAAATTTCTTGAATGAAATGAAAATAACAGGGGGGGTGGGTTTAGTATCAGTTTACAAATTACAGATTCCATATTACAGCAACTGGCAACATAAATACAATCGTTTTATGTTTCTGATTCTCAAGATAGTGTCAGAATGGTAGATGCATTAACAGACTGGTTCTGTTCCTAAATTGCAAGCATCTAAAATATACCTCAGCAGCTCAGCTAATATACTTTAATATCACTTTGCTAACAGCGTCAGAACTAATGCAGGCCATGATTTTCAGCTGAACCCCCAATTTTTTTCAGAAAACAGACTGCTACTTTAATATCAGCCGGCCGCGTCGCCTCTGGCTCCAACCCGCTCGCCGGTCGTGCGCGCGAGGATGTCACGCCCAGAAATTCACCAGAATTTCCAAAGCTAATTTGTGCAAGAAATCCTCGTCCAGGAATCAGCCGAGGTACACAAATCGACAATTTGATAAACATAACCAAAATGAAATAACGATAAATACTTACAACAGAGGCACTTAGTCCTCACACAAAAGAAAACAGCAGCGAAACGGCAACTAGCGTAGCTTCAGCTCCAAGCCACAGGCAGCTCAACTGGGATATAAGCCAAACACCAACTTCTCCTCCTCGCTAAGGCTTCACTCTAAAGATTGCAATAATGCAAGACTGAGTACCACCCACCGTACTCAACAAGCCACACTAGAAAAATACAATGTAATACAACAGGATACCAAAGAAAAGGCATAATATGGCTTATTTGCTAAAACAGCATTTAAAATATTTGCACTTTAAAATCATTAAAAACAATATAGTTTAATTATTAATCAGTATTGAGTCAACCACTGAATAGCGCTCCAACGCAGTTCAGGCCCAAACCATAACTTCTCCAACCAGGAGCTATCAATATTCCATCATTTATTTCCATTAATGAGTAGTGTGGGACTAATCACAGAAACATTGCTAGGCTCGCCCTTAACCGTGGGCACGGCTATTCGAATAGTTTTACTCTGGCCAGAAATGTACCAATTTACCCACAAGACATAACTCCACAACACATCACTGTACCCCTCGATACCACCACGGTACCTCAACACGTGGTACCTTGGAAAGGAATTGTGACAGGATCATTCATGTAACTCGCACAATAGGAGAGCTGTTAACGCCAAAATTTGGCACGGTTCGCATTGGATTTGGTTAAGGAAAGAAGATATATCAGCCGTTGGAAGCTAATCAGAAGAAGCCAGATTCAGGAAGAAATCGTGAAGACCATGACATGGCAGTCAATTACCTTATCTACTAATTAGGTAGTTTTGATGATTTTTAGGAAACCTGATCTCGTATCTGATCGGGGTTTGTTAGTTTTTCCTTTTATAATTAGGAAACTTCTGTTTCGTGTCCTATTAGGACTGTACCAACTCAGGGTATATATACGTATGCCCGGGTACCTTGTAAACTATCAATCGATCAATTAAACTTCGGCGCATCGCCAACCTTTCGACGGGTTCTTGCTTCTCGAGCGGGGCTGCATCGGTTAGGTCCGAACTCCTGCGAGAGGGTAAGACTCGTCACCCCTTACCCAGGTGTATCTGCCCTGTCTACGGCTGCATCGGTTCGGTCCGACCTCTTAGGCTGATCAGGTATACCACATCACGCGTGCGTAGATCTTATCAGTTCACTGGGGGCGATTTATCATCAGTTCGTGCTGCATCGGTTGGGTCCGACCTACTGAACTGCCAGCGATAAATCGTTCCTGCTAGGCTGATGGTTTTTGCGCAAGCGTCTTATCGGAATGTATAGCCGGTAAGTTATTTTCATCACAGTTGCATTAGGTCTATCGGCTCGTTGAGGTTCCTTTACTATTATCGATCTGTGCTGCATCAGTTAGGTTTGAACTACTAGATCGATAATAATAGATTTATCCTTGTCGGGCTGATCAGTGTATATGCGACGTTCTATCGGAGTGCTTAGCCGATAGGTTATCTTTTCATCAAGCCGACTGTATTATCCATACTGTTTTGGTCATCTATATTATCATCGGTTTTCTAGCCGATGCATATGTGTTTCCTCGGCAGTCGGCTGGCTTACTATTTTGCTTATCTATTGATAATCGGCTCCTAGCCGATGCACATGTTATACTGACATCTTGTCTATTTGCTCATAGCACTATCGGTTTCCTAGCCGATACACAGGTGCCATCGGCTATCGGCTACGAGGAGCTTATATCAGTCCGTATCGGCCGATAGCCGATTGCGCAATTGCTGCCGATCCGGGCACGAGGACCAACAAGGACCCGGACGCGAGCACGAGACCCGGGCGCGAGTACAGGCAGAGGCCCGGGCACGAGCATAGCGGCATCGGCTGGAAGGAATCCGTATCGGCTTGCTGGCCGATTGGATCAGTAATCTAATTTCTTCATCTCCTTGTCAATTGCTGGGTCAAATTGACTGGCACGCCCGCGAACCTCAGATATTTTAGGACCTGCACTGGAGCTAAGCAGATCTCCCAGGCCTTCGTATGTTCAATCGCATCAAACCAGATCATCAACAAGCTTCTTGGCACACTCGGTGGTTTTTGGTGCGAACAAGAGCCTCCCGCCGAACCTCCGGTCTCCGGTAGGTGTGACCAAATACCTCCCCGCAAGACGGTCCGACGAAGCATGGTCTTATTGTCACTGCCATGTGTGGACTTATACCAGCCACAAACACGCCCTGGAGCCTCCTATTGAACTCGGCACACTTCAAACTCCTGCTAGCCCATACTAGCTTGTGGTTAGCACGAGTGTTGCTTCGCAACAAGTAGTCCACGAACCGGTTCTTAATTGTCATGAGCACCGCTAGCAACATTCCAACCTTGCTGCTCACAACCCACTATTTAGTCAAGTTTTAGTTATCACATTCAATTAATCAACCACGACTCACGGTCGTGAAAATATAGCCATTAATCATTAATTAATCAGAATGAATGAATAGTTTTCCATATAAAATGACACTACAGTTTCTAGGCATGGCTAAGCAACTCCTAAATAATCTAGCCAGATAAATATTTAAACATCTAGTTAGTCAGTATTATTACCCAAGGTATCAAGGTATAGATAGCAACAACCAAAATGGCCAGAAATATCAAGGAATATTGGCTATTAAATAATTACCCGTAATAATGTCATTCTAAAGCATTTTATGCAATAACTTTAAAATAAAATAGATTTCACAAACAGGATCAACATGCTCAAGGAGATTGTCGTGTGACTTGCCTTGCAATCGCAAAATGTCTTCAATTAATCTTCCGAACTCTTCCGTATACTCCGCGATCTTCCGAAACGACAATATACGTAACTACACGTAAAACAATAATAATCCTAAGAAACTCCAATAAACAATACATAAAATACATAAACAAGTAAATTATGATTTTATATGAATTTAGAAAGAAGAACGGGTCGAATCGGAGTTCGGATGGAAAAGATACGGCTTTCGAAATATTGAATTCGGAATAAATCCGAAAAGAATTGGAAAAAAATATTCCCGGAAATATTCTCTGGATTTTCGGATTAAACTAATTATTTTAGATAAATGCTGAGATATGAGGTCCACACACAGCAGAGAGACGCTGCCGATGGGGCCACATGTCAGGGTCAAAGGGGCTGCGCGACGACGCGTGACCGAGGAGGACGAGGGCGAAGGCCGGCAGCAACGGTGGCGACGCAGTGCGACGCGACGACAACGACGAGGACGACGGTGTAGATGATGACGGCGATACCGACGACGATGAAGCGAAGGTGGGTGCAGCGAGATGGCCTTGCTGCTGGTGCGGCGACCAACCGGCGGCGCACAGCAAGCAGATGAGGACGCGGCGGGCGTCGCTGTAGACGGCGGCGACGATGCCGGGCGGGGAGCAGCTGTATCGGGAGGAAGAGAGAGAGAGAGAGGATCCAGGGGTAGGAGAAGATGAAGGTTGCGCTAATGTGCTCAGCGGCGACGACGACAACTGGGCACAGCAGCACCCACGACTGGCGAGCAGAGCAGGCACAGCGGCGCTGGGAGTCGAGCGACGGTGGGAGTCGAGCGACGGCGATGCCGACGGCCAGAGGAGGAGGCGGCGGCCTGGGCGGCGGCGGAGGATGGCTTGATGCAGGGATGGCGGCAGGCGGCGAAACCGACGAAGAGGGAACGGCGAGGGCGGCTGGAGGAGGACGGCAGCTCGACGGCGACGCTAGACGGAGACGCCAGGGATGACGCGATGACGACAGGCGGCTTCCCGATCCGAGGCGTCGAAGGAGGAAAAGAAGATGGGGCATTGGGGACGACGGGGTGGATGCTCACCGGCGATGGGCGGTAGGCGGGGATGACGACGACCACGGCGACCTCTGTCGGCGGCAAGGCAGAGACAGCCGGCAGGGCAGCGGCTGAGGCAGCGCAGGACGCCGGCGCGGCGGTGGGTGTAGACGGCGGCGCGGCTTCCGAACCAGCGGCGCACGGGAGAGAGCGGCGCTAGGCGGCAGTAGATGGAGACAGCAGGGCGGCGCGACGGGGTGGCGGCGGCGGCCTGGCGGCGTGGAGAGGAGCAGAGCCGGCTAGGGCACAGGGCTGGCGGCTGTAACATATATAGGGGCGGCGGCGGGTTCGCCAGTGGCCGTTGCGGGGCGGAGGCGCAGGGGGCGGCGCTGGGCCGAGATTGGGCGTAGGCTGGCGCGGAGGCCAAGGGGCTCGGGGCCAGGGCGGCAGCAGGCCGCGCGGCGGCGCGTGGCGCAGGGGCGGCGCACGGCCGAGATCGGGCGTAGGCCAGCGCGGAGGCCGAGGGGCTCGGGGCCGGGGTGGCACCAGGCCGCGCGGCGGCACAGGCCGAGGAGGCGGGCCGGTGGTAGCGCGTGGCGCAGGCCGGGCCGAGGAGCAGCGCGAGGGGCGCAGGAGAGGCAGCTCGGCCTCGGGAGGCAGAGGAGAGAAGAAGCAAGGAGAAGGAAGAGGAACAGTGGCCCGGAGAGAAAAAGAAAAGGAAGGGAAAGAAAAAGAAAATAAAAGGGTAAGACTGGAAAGGAAAAATGGAAATCTTTTTCCGGAAAATTCCAATTTTGCAAAAATTAGAATTTGGGGATATTTGTGGAATCTGAGTCGCGTTCTGGAATTTAGAAATTTTGGAAATATTCAGGACATTGGAATTATCTGAGTACGAGGATATATATATACACATGTATATATATATTGGGAATCGAAGGGTATTTGGACAAATTTAGAAAACAAAAGTATATTTAATAGGGTCTAGGAAACAGAATATTTTGTGGGATTCTGAGAATGGAGAATATTTTCCCGATGGAAATTTGGGGTGTAGAATATCGGGATATTTGAGGAATATTTGGGGAAACAAATATCGAATTATCCATCAGGTTGGGCACTAGAGGAGATTTTCCAGGAAATATTTATATATCCAAAATAGATGAATATCTTGGGGAATATTTTCCCGGGAACTGGAAAATGGAATATTCCGAATAAAATATTTTGGGATTAGAGAATTGACAAGGGTATTTTATTAGGACTGGAATTTGGAGAAATCTCAGACGATTGGGGATTTGGATTCATTTTGACAGAAAAGGAGTTTAAGGGAATATCTGGGATTCATCTCAAAGGGACGTATAGATATTTCGAATACAAAGGATCTCGAATTAGGAGTCCAAAAGAGTTCTAGGATTTCAAAATGAATAAATCCGGAAATTCCGAATTTAGGTTTTCGAGGTGACTTTAGAGTTCTGGGAATGACACAAAACCCTAGAGGAAAAGGGAGTCAGAGTTCACGATGAATAAGGAGACTTCAAAGGACTGAATTAGAAACGACCCGAACAGGGGAAAGAAAAAGGAATTTATTTATATTTAATTACTTTACTTTAGTGATCCTTATAGCATTAAAATTAATTCTGTAGCTCCGAAAAATCCGAGAAAATTTCAGAGAGTTTACTAAATCACGGGGAATTTACGAGAAGTAAATACCACCACGAAACACGAAGGATTTATTATTATAAATACTCAAACGCTTAAAATACTCCGACAAAACCCCTGGAATATAAAAGCATCCAAGTATTTATTTAAAGATTTAAACTCGGAATTTTTAATATTGGAAATTTCAAAATTTTATTCAAACTCTTTTCTCAAACAAAGATTTTCTAGTGTATTCTTGTATTTCCATTTACCCGCGATAATTTTTAATTAAGATGATTTTCAGGGCGTTACAGAGGAGCACAAGGGAGCACAAGGGCGTTACAGATGATCTTGTATTCCCACCAAAGTCTTTTAATACCATATTCGTCTTGATCAAATCTTTGGCAGTTTTCCCCAATTTCCGAAATATAGCATACGGCATTACATTAACAGCTGCTCCCCCATCAACCAACATCTTCGTCATCGGCTTTTCATTCACATAGCCCTTTATATATAGCGGCTTCAAGTGCCGATGCTCGGATTCCTCAGGTTTATCAAATACAGCCTGATTGGGTTGCAGCGTTAGCTGAGCAAAAATTTCTTCATTGCCCTCTTCGTCCGATGATAATGCTTTATACTCCCGAGGCAAGAAGAAAACCATGTTTACCGAAACCGATGTATCAACTTCATCGTCTTTTCTGTTTACTCGCCATACTTGTTTAGTCCTCTTGCGACGATGGTCGGCTTCTTCCTGGCCTTGTCGTTGCTCCTCTTGTTGCTCCCGGTGCCGTAGCCGTTGTGCCCTTCTCTTCTGATTTTTTGTGAATATTCCACTAGGACACCACTGAGGATTTTGGATTTGCTGGTTTTCATGCACTTCCTCATCGTCTTCTTCAAAGAATTCTTCATTGATCAGCCCTAATCGGCTATGAGCCGATGCTAGTTTTTTGAGTGGCCGATCTGGCGAAAATCTCTCCTGCCGATCCTGCCGAGGCTGCAGATTATTACATTCAGGGCAATCTTCAATTGTCGGCAACCTTATCCCTTGATCCCAGCAGAATCGGAAGAATCGACAAGTCCAATGCGGATTAAAACTTTCCATGTCCGGCTCAATCCGCTGTTCTTCGCGCTTCGAATATTTCTCTATCATGTCCTATGAAGTAACCTGAGATTTATACCCTTGATACCTTCCTTCATCGGCTTGGTTCCTTGACGACGATCCCGCATAAACCATGTTTACGGGGAATGGGTGTCCATCAATCTTCATCGGCTTTTTGTCTTCAAACTTAATCCTTCCTTGTTCAACAGCCGATTGGATCTGTTGCCGAAAAACTTTGCACTTGTTGGTATGATGCGATATAGTATTGTGCCACTTGCAATATTTCTTCTTCTTCAGTTCTTCGGCTGATGGAATCACGTGATTTGGCGGAAGTTGTATCTGTTTCTCTTGTAATAGCAGGTCGAAGATTTTATCAGCTTTATTGATGTCAAAATCATATCATTCCTCTTTGCCGATATCTTTAACCCATGGGCATGATACTGATTTTTTGTTCCTAGCCCACTCCGCCAACCCAACCTCAGCATCGGATCCCTCATCGTCTGAGTCCGATGAATAAATCTGAACCTGAGCAACCCTTCTCTGATATTTTTCCTTTTTCGCCTCTTGAAACCGGCTTTCATGAGCCGATACCTTCTGTACCAGGTGCGCCAAGGACTCGAACTCCTGTGATGAAAACCTCTCTTTGATTGGCGCTAAGAGACCCTAGAAAGCTAAGTCGGCCAGATGTCCGTCACTCAGATTCAAGCTATAACATCGGTTTCTAACATCCCGGAACCTCTAGATATATTCCGGTACCGTTTCATCTGGTCTCTGCCTAACCGATGTTAAATCCGTCAGTCTCATCTCATGGATTCCAGCAAAGAAGTATTTATGAAACTGTTTCTCTAGATCGGCCCATCCCTGAACTGAATTTGGTGGCAATGAAGAAAACCACGTAAAAGCCGATCCTGATAGCGACAAGGGGAAAAACCTTACTCTCAGAGCTTCCTCAGCCGATGCCTCTCCGCACTGTGCTAGAAATCGGCTGACATGTTCTACCGTGGATGTGCTGTCTTGCCCTGAGAACTTAGAGAAATCTGGGACCCTGTATGGGTGTGGCAATGGGACTCTGTCGAACCACTCAGGATATGGATGCCGATACATAAAGGTCTGCTCCTTTGGTTTGATCCCAAACTGCTCCCTCACTATTTCTGCAACACTTGTCGATAAATCCTCTTCCCTCGGGTTGTCCTGCTGATACTGTATCGGTGGAGTTGGTTGCCGATTTTGTCTAGGGTATTCTCTCTGGTAATTTCCTAGATCGGCAATACCACCTGGGTAATTCTGTTGATATCCCCCATAATAAGCAGACCGATGGTATCCAGCAGGATTATCCTGTTGCCCCCCAGACTGGTTCTGTGTAAACAGGTTCTCTGGTATGTCTCTGTGTACCCCATAAGCAACCTGATTTGGCTCTGTCTTCGGGGGAAGATATACAGGACCCGAGTAGGCTCTTGAACAATTGATCCATCCACCGTCTTCTTGATAAGGTTATGAAGTGTGTTCACCAGGATCCCGGACTGATTGATGAGCGCGTGGTGTACTGCTTCATTCACCATCTCTTGTAGGGGTTTTACTGGTGGACTTTTCGGTGGTGTGCGGCTTGATTCACCAAACAGAACTGGTTTTGAAAATTGTGTCTTCTGAATCGGCCCTTGCCGCGTCATGCCGAACGACTCCAAGCAAAGCTTCTGTAAATTGGCCATAGTCTGTTCGACTTGCTGTTTTTGCTCTTCGATCAAATCTTCCATGGTGACCGGAATCACGTTGTCTGTCCTGACCTCTTTTCCGGCCATGTTGAGATTCTGATTTAAACTGTGTCAAAACTTCGGGTCCCACCAGGCGTGCCAAAAACGTGTTGACGCCGAAAATCGCCTGCAGCGTCAAAGACGAGCCGATGATCTGGTTCGGTGTCTGGAGACACGCGAAGGCCTGGGAGATCTGCTTAGCTCCAGTGCAAGTCCTAAAATCTTGAGGTTCGTAGGCGTGCCAGTCAATTTGACCCTGCAATTGACAAGGGGAGAAAATATTAGATAAATGAGCCAATCGGCTCGAAGCCGATCTGGACTCGTCTCATGGGCCGATGGCCGATATGAACTGTAGCAGTTATACACCGACTGGAAGCCGATGATGGCAATGAGCAGTAATACAATAATAAGCGAGTATCGAACTAGCCGATTGCCGAAGGGATATTCAAGAATCAGCTATAAACTGATAAAATAAATAAGCAAAGTGCGTAAATAAATAAATTGAATGAATTCCAGCCGATTGTGACTGAAATTACTAGCGTCGTCGCAAAGGTGTCGCCCGCACCCGTGCCCGGGTCCTTGCTCGTGCCCGCGCCCGGGTATTCGCCCGTGTTATTGCCCGGGGCCTTACCTGTGCCCGTGCCCGGGGTCTTACTTGTGCTCGTGCCCGGGTCGGCGAAGTAAACTAATCGGCTAACCTTTAGCCGATCATGATAACATGCAAAAATAGATAATAGAACAAGCAGTATAATCGGCTGTATTAAATAAAAGATACCTTATCGGCTAAGCACTCCGATAAAACATCGCATAAAAACCTATTGACTCAACAAGGATAAAATTATTACTACCAGTCTAGTAGGTCGGACCCAACCGATGCAGCACAGACTGATAATGATAAAAGAACCTTGAGGAGCCGATAAATCTAATGCAATTGTGATGTAAAGTAAGATAACTTATCAGCTATACATTCTGATAAGACGCTTGCACAGAAAATATCAACCTAGCAGGAATAACTTATCAGAGGCAGTTTAGTAGGTTGGACCTAACCGATGCAGCACAAACTGTCGATAAGCTACACCCAGTAAGCCGATACGATTTATGCACGCGTGATGTGATATACCTAATCGATCTATGAGGTCAAACTAAACTGATGCAGCCATAGATAAAGCAGATATATCGTGGTAAGCCGTCCACCGTAAACCGAATAGAATATCGGACCTAACCGAGGAAGTCCTAGCCGATGCGGTGTCCGGGGTGATGAGACTTACCCTCTCGCTGGAGGTCGAACTTAACCGATGCAGCCCGGCTCGAGAAGCAAGAACCCGTCAAAAGGGTGGCGATGCGCTGAATTTTATTGATCTGATTGTAGATGTCTTACACAGCACCCGGGCATACGTATTTATACCCCGAGTTAACACGAGTCCTTATTGGACACGGTATAAGGTTTCCTAATTACAAAAGGAAATATTGACAAGACCTGGCCAGACACGAGGTCAGATTTCCTAAAGATAAAAACTAATACTGCCTAAATAGTAGGCACGGTAAATAACTGCCATACTGCGGTCTTCACGGCTCCTTCCCGGATTCGGTCCCTTCTGGATCAATTTCCGTTAGTTAACTGCAATTGTCTTCTTGACCGAATCAGATACAGGGCCTTACTAAATTTTGGCATTAACAGCACTGTACAAATTGCCGTTTCACAGTATATAGTCCAGACCATCCTCACCCTGTTCGGACAGTCCGCACTCTACAAATTGCCGTTTCACAGTATATAGTCCGGACCATCCTCACCCTGTTCGGACGGTCCGCACTGTACAAATTGTTGTAACGCGTGCTACCTACCTTAAAATAGTCATAACTTTCGCATACGGTCTTGGAATCGGGCAAATAAGTACTCTACGGACATCTACAGAAAATTCTTAGCAGCTGCGTATCCAAGCAGGAAAGCATAGCATTGCACACCAGACAAGTTCACCTTCCAATGTACGCATGCTGCAGAAAACAAGGATGATAGAACAACTTGCTACATCGATTCCATCACGAGTCTTTGCAAACATTTGCAGTAAAATTTTGCGCTACAACATGAGCATATTCATCAGCAGCTAAACATTGTCACTGGAAATTAGGAAAAGCGACATTAAAGTGCTGGGACAACAGCCTTTCTCCAATCTCCATGTCCTACCATATCACTAATACAACAACCGGCCAATAAAGGTGCTGCGTTGGTCGATGTAGACATCACTTCTCAACATTTCATTTTGTGACAATCAATGCTTAACACGAAATGATCTTACCTTTCATTACATCCAGGTATGAGCAGAAGAGAAAACTAGGTCCTGAGTTCAAACTTGAACAGAATAGTTGCTGCATCAGCTAGATGGGAGGTTACTGCTTACAGGAATCACAAGTGAACTATTTGTGTTGAGTGTCTGTCTCTTGCAAGCAAGCCTGACAGTGGTATCGATCTCAGAAGGCTCAGCCATTGCACCATTACCATAATCACCACAAGCCAGCCTTTTGGTAATGGGAGGGACCAAAGATATGCCTAGCTGATTGATTGTCTCAAGATGACGATTGCTGAACGGGTTGTTCCACATGAAGGTATTCATAGCTGGGGCAACAAAGAGTGGTTTACTGTAGTCCCATGCTCTCACTATGCACGTCAAGAGGTTGTCACATAAGCCACCAGCAATCTGAAAAACTAATCTAGTGTCACTTTTTGTAGGGGAACAAAACAAGTTGCTGTTGTCAAACAGATTCTGGATTCAACATCAATATCTATGGTTCACACCAGAAAAGGCATACCTTAGCCAGGGTTGTCGGCGAAAAGGGACTGGGGGTCCCCACAGTCATGGGGACGCGTGGATCTCCGGCCACGTCAGCTCCTCCGGGCCCACATTCTGCACAAGAGATGGCCAGCTACGGTCGTTGTCCCACTGAGTGCTCGGGGCCCGAGCATCGCCCGGACCTAGCGGCCTCTCGTCAATCGGCCCCGGGCTTCGGCCCCGGGCGCCACCTCCATTGGCCGGCCTCGCCGGGGCGCCATCTCCATCGGCCTCGGCCCCAGGGCGTCATCGGCCTCAGGCCCGAGGCGCCATCATCTCGCCCCCGGTCCCGGGTGCCATCCTCCTCGGCCCCGGGGCGCTCGCGAGGCACATTGCTGGGACCCCCGGCCCCGGGCCTCACGGTCCAGGGCCCATAGCATCGGTCTCCAAGGAACTCGACGCCTTGCGCGCGCAGAGGGCTCGGCGAGCTCTCTGCCCCGGGCACGAGGTTGACTCGAGCGGACCAACTCTTCAACTACCAGCATTAATGACGAGGCGACAGGGCCTGTCGCCCCTGTTGCCTAGTCTGCCATGCGTGGGCGTCTCATGATGGCCCCCGAGGACAACACGACCAGACCAGCCGCCTGCAGCAAGACGTTCAGTCAGAGACCTTTTGACTTCGGCGGCAACTTCGGCGGCGACGGCATGCGCCGTCACATCCTCACGTCTCTGATGACTTAGCCGCCTGCAGCAGACCTACCCCGGCGTGGGCTCAGCAGGAGGACGTGGGCGACTAGACATTCCTCCAACGCGGCACGGCGGCCGCGTGCGTGGCGTGTGACTAGGACAGATCGTAGCTAGCTTTCTCTCAGACGGTGTAATTGGCACTGTGGACTCCCCTTGGCTATAAAAGGAGGATCCATGCCAAAGGCTTAGGAGAGGGGACCTCTGGCTCTCTAGCACGCTCTCTCTGGCTAGAACTCGCTCTCTAGCTCGGCTACTATTCCTCTTCCTCAGCTCCGGCCACGGGCTGAGCTGCTCTTGTAACCGCAAAACCACATTCATATCTCCCACATAGCAAAACACACACAGGAGTAGGGTATTACGCCTCCGCGCGGCGGAAACCCTCCTGCGCCACCCCCCGGCTTTTACCGGGGGCGGAGGCCGGGAGTGGCGGTGGCTGAACGAGGTCGCTGACCTGGTAGGCGCGGCCCATCGTCGGGTCGCCGCCGACAGCCATGCAGGGGCCGGGAGTGCCGACCGCGCGGCCTCTAGCGCGAGCCGGCCTACCGCCCCGAAGCGAAACCAAGCCCGGGGCGCTGGCGACCTCCGTAACTGGCTAAACCGGATGCGGACCCATGACGACGCCCGGGTCACATTGGAGCAACAGCGCGAACGGCGCACGGACGCCACCAGGAGTTCCGAGGCCCAGGCCTCCAGCTCCAACCCACTGACGAGAAACCGTCATCCATCGCCCGAGCCTGGTCAGTACGGCGGCTCGGGTTGCCTGGCGCTCTCCCCGGGCCTCCGGCAAGTACGCTGGCCGGCTAGGTTCCGGCCCAGCTTGCCGGAGATGTATGACGGCTCCGTCGACCCCACGGAGTTCTTGCAGATATACACAACTGCCATCCAGGCGGCTGGCTGCGACTAGAAGGTGATGGCGAACTATTTCCCCATCGCTCTCAAGGCCCAAGCTCGCTCCTTGATGATGAACCTCCCCGAAGGTTCAATCTACTCGTGGGAGAACCTCTGCCACCAGTTCGTGGCGAACTTCCAAGGCACCTTCCCATGCCCTGGGAACGAGGCGGACCTCCACGCTCTACGTCAGGGCAGGGACGAGTCGCTGAGGCGTTTTTTGCAGCGCTTCAGCTAGGTCCGTAACGCTATCCCCCACATCGCTCCTCACGCGGTCATCCACGCTTTTCGCTCAGGCATGCGCGACAAGCGCATGCTCGAGAAGATAGGCACCCGCGACGTCTAGACCACGGCTGAGCTGTTCGGACTCGCCGACCTCTGTGCCCGCAAAGAGGAGGCCCGGGCGCAGAACAGGCCACGCCCTGGGGCCCCTGACGAGGGCCCTGGAGAGTCCTCATGCTCCGCGTCGCGTCGGGACAGGAGGAAGCGCCAGAAGGACAGGGTGGCCGCCGACAACTTTGCCTTGGCTATTGTGAGCACCCCCCGGGCCGACGACGCCCGCAGGGACGACAACAGCGGCAGGCGACAAAGGGCCGCACGTGCGCCGCCTCTGCCGGCAACGGCCCGGAAGTGGTGCACCGTCCACGAGATGGACTCGCACGACCTCACGGAGTGCCGTGCCGTCCAGAACTTGGCAGAGCATGTCAAGAAGCTCCGGCAGGAGCAGTAGCAGGCCAAGCCCGATCGGGGCGATTCGGACAGTCCGATCCGAAGGCGGACGGTCCGATCGCCCGAATTCGGACGGTCCGACCCTTGGGCGGACGGCCCGAATCCGGCTCCCAGTCCGGGGCAACCTCTTGAGTTCCAAGAACCCAAGAGCATCCTCGTTACCCTCGGTGGTGGGGCGCGCGCCCGTGCCTCGCACCGTGGTTTCAAGCCGTCATGCGCGGGTTGCTGATTGCGGCTCTGAGCCCAGCGGCAACCCCACAAGTGGCGAGCACGACACTTGTCGTCGAGCGCCCCTTGCCCGACAAACACGCGGCCTGGGACCCGCCTCCCGGGACCGATTCTGGGAAGCCCGACCCGGACCGACTCGCCAAGGCGAGTGCGTGTCTTGGACGAGGCACCCGGAACAACTCCAACAGGGCGCGATAAGCCGGACAGCATCGCCCTGGCGATAGCAGTCCGAGGAAGTCGTCCCGATACATCCCATATCCAAGCCCGGGCCCCCGGATCCCGGCATATATCAAACAACATTTCAGTCCGGGGCTCCGGGTCTTGGGCACATATAGGGCACGATAACCCAGACAACTCCGCCCTGGCGAGCACAAGTCCAGGCAGGTCGACCCGACTCAGTCCGGGGCCCCTGGGTCCCGGGCACATATCAAACCACATTTCAGTCCGGGGCCCCCGGGTCCCAGGCACATATCTGTCCCCAGTCACGAGAGCTCGCTCCCTCCCGAGGGAGCTGAGCCCGTGCCCCTGGCCCCTGTCAGGCCGGGGTAGGGGCGCACACAACAAAAGTCGGAGTACTTCGCCCGCGAGGTACTCCGCAATGCTACATTGCGTCGAATCGTCACCGACAGCGGCGCGCTTCGCTCCGTGTCGGTCGTAACCAGCACAGCCTCAAGCGCTATCATTAACGTAAGGTTGGGGCCCGATCACTCTAGGTGAAGGACCTTGTCCTCCGCCGTGTCCTCAGACGTGCCGGAAAGAAATAACCTTCCCCCGGCGGGAAGGCCCCTTCCTGGTGATCGGTGTCTCCCAACCGGGCTCGGTAAGCCTGGGAGATCTTCACAAATTTCATCTGCAAATACATCCTGTAAGTTGCGGCATGCTGGGCCAGTGCCGGATTTCTCCAAATCTCAGCGCTGGCCGGGGCCCCCACATGTATATACGCTTTCATATAAATAGCATTTTAATATCCTTTCTGGTCTTGTGCCTTTCGTCTTTTTCCGTGTGTTGCGTTCGTGGCTGTCTCTCCCCCTGGGGGCATAATCAGGCCGCGCCCATACGGCGGCTGGGTTTTGCGCATAACCATCAGTTCCCTACCAACGGGCTACCGCATCCCCACGTGCTACCCCCGGGGTGTTGTCGAGCCCACGGGACCGCGGTGGCGCCCCTTTGCGCGGTGCCCCGGGTCCCAGCGGCTCCGGTGCCCCCGCTGGCTAGCCTCAGGATCGGTTTTTCCAAAGGAAGGGGGTGAAATGCTTATGCGCAATCCTTTCCTCCGCACGGTCGCGACCGCGAGGATGCCTCCGGGAGGTGGTTGACGTCACGATTCGTAGCATGGAATGGACAAAGAAACGAACCAAAAACTCTCACAATTCATTGTGTGCAGATTACACCAATCCCCGGTCAGGGTCGGTTCCCGAGGGGCCCCCGGCAAGTCAAAAGAGTCTTTCCGCGACCTCATTGCGTTCCCGGGGCCATGAGGGCCCCGGGCCCGAAAAACTCGCGCACAGTTGCTCGCGGCCATCGGGGACCTCGTCCCCGGGGCGGGTGTCACAGCCCAATTTTTCGGGAACTAAATAATTAATTAATAATTGTTTTTTTCAGAATTTATATTCATTTATAAAGCAAATTAATTAAGTAAAGTAAAACTGGGCAATAAAAATTTCTTTAATAAATCATGGTTGAAATTATTTTTAATAAATTCGTTGTGTGTAATTACACTCTCTGAAATTTTCTCGGATTTTTCGGAGCTCCAGAATTAATTTTAATATCACAAAGATCAATTTCAGTAATTATTTAAATAAATTCTCAATTCCTTTTCTCGGGTCGTCCTCTATCAAATCCCTTTGTACCTTTCTCGGGTCGTTGTTCCCGAGTCTTTGATTCCCCAAACAGTCCGACTGCAGAAAAATCCCCCAAAGTTTCAAATCCGACAGACTCGGATTTATTCATCTCCCTCGCCCATGCCCGTGCCCGTGCCGTGCCTCTCCCTCGCCGTGCCCGTGCCTCTCCCGTGCTCGTGCCCGTCCCTCTCCCATGCCCGTGCCCGCCCCTCGCAGTGCCCAAGCGCCGCCGCCGCAAATCCCGCCTTATCCGCCGCCCGGCCCAGGTCAGCGCCGCTGTGTCGCCTCCGAGCCTGCCGCCGCCGAATCCAGCGTCATCCCCATCCGTCACCGCCCTGGCCTCTCCCTCGCTCTTGTCCTATATATATATCAAGCCGCCGCTCCCGCTCTGTGCCCTAGCGCCGCCGACCGCTGCCTCGGCTGCTCTGTGCTCCACCACCGCCCCGGCATCTCCTCCGCCGGACCCGCGCCGCCGCCCTGCTCGCCTCTGGCCGCTCCATCCCGTGCGCCGCCGCTCCTCCTCTGCCGGGTGCCGCCCTCTACTATCCGAGTGCGCCGTCGCGCTTCTCTGCAAGCCGTCGCCGTCACCGACGTTGCTCTTCGCTCGCAGGTGAGAAGCACGTGACGCAGCCGCCGCATCCCTCTCCTCCTCGCGCCGCCCCTTCCTGAAGCCGCCACCGCCCCTGCAGAGCGCGCCATCAGTCGCCGTGGCCGTCGCTGGAGACCTCCAAGCCGCGTCGTCGCCGTTGAGTCGTCCCGGCCTCGCTGGTTCTCCGTTGCCATCGCCGGTCTGCGTTGGCCATCTGCACCGAGCCGGACCTTGCCGCCCTGCTTGCCCTCTCCCTGGTTCGTCGTCATCGTCGCGGTTGCCGTATGCCTCCGTCGCCCAACTTCTTTTCCCCGTCGCTGGTTTGTCGGCCATCGCCTGCTCCTTCCTGGTCAAGCCGCCGTCGGCCTAATCGCTTCGTCGCCAGTCATCGCTTTGCCCGTCGCCCTCGGTGGCCCTCATCTGTGTATGCATGTGGGGCCCAAGCAGTTTCCTTCCCTTTGTGTATGACAGTGGGCCGCTTCATACTTCCCCTTGGACCCCGGCGGTTCCATCTCTCTGTGTGTCACTGCATGTGGACCTCGACGACCGTCCTTTTCCTGTGACACAACCAAAATATTCTTGTTAAATCCGAAAATCCAGATAATATTTTTGAGAATATTCTTTTCCATTTCTTTTAGGATTTATTCTGAATTCAATATTCCGGAAGCCGTATCTTTTCCGTCTGAAGTCCGAATTGACCCATTCTTCTTCCTAAATTTATCTAAAATCATAATTTACTTGTTTATGTATTTTTATGTACTGTTTATTTGGAGTTCCTTAGGGTTTGTTATTGTTTTACGTGTAGTACGTATATTTTGCCGTTTCGGAAGATCGCGGAGTCTACGGAAGAGTTCGGAAGAGCAAGTGAAGACGTTTTGCGATTGCAAGGCAAGTCACACGACAATCTCCTTGAGCATGTTGATCCCAATTGCGAAATCTATTTTATTTTAAAGTTATTGCATAAAATGCTTTAGAATGACATTATTACGGGTAATTATTTAATAGCCAATATTCCTTGATATTTATGGCCATTTTGGTTATTGCTATCTATACCTTGATACCTTAGGTGAATAATACTGACTAGCTGGATGTTTAAATATTTATCTGGCTAGATTATTTAGGAGTTGTTTAGCCATGCCTAGAAACTGTAGTGTCATTTTATATGGGAAACTATTTATTCATTCTGATTAATTAATGATTAATGGTGATATTTTCACGATGCTTGGTCGTGGTTGATTAATTAACTATGTCAACTAAAACTTGACTGAATGGTAGGTTGTGAGCACCAGGGTTGTGTTTGTTGCTAGCGGTGCTCATGACAATTAAGGACCGGTTCGCGGACTACCCGTTGCGAAGCAATACTCGTGCTAACCACAAGCTAGTATGGGTAATGGTGGGAACCAAAGTGTAGTACGTTCAACCGGGGTCCACCATGGTGTGTTGTGGCTGTGTCAATAAGACCACCATGGCTGCGTCAATAAGTCCATGTCTTGGGCGTTGGATCGTTTCCCTGACTCAGAACCCGATCAGTTCTGGCCGGAAACTGGTGGTTCAACGGGTGGCTTCCTTGTTGTGCGGATTAACATGGAGGGTCTATCACAATTCCTTTCTGAGGTACCATGGTGGTACTTAGGCGCACAGTGATGTGTTGAGGTACGTGGTGGTATCGAGGGGCACAGTGATGTGTTGTGGAGTTGTCTCTTGTGGGTAAATTGGTACACCTCTGGCCAGAGTAAAACTATTCGGATAGCCATGCTCGCGGTTAATGAGCGGCCTAGCAATGTTTTCTGTGATTAGTCCACACTATTAATAATGAATGATAATGATGGAATTTGATAGCTCCTGGTTGGAGAAGTTATGGTTTGGGTCTAAACTGCGTTGGAGCGCTGTTCAGTGGTTGATTCAATACTGATTAATAATTAAACTATATTGTTTTAAATGGTTTTAAAGTGCAAATGTTTTAAATGTTGTTTAAGCAAATAAGCCATAATATGCCATGCCTTTGGTATCCTGTTGCATTACATTGCATTCCCTAGTGTGGCTTGTTGAGTACGGTGGGTGGTACTCAGTCTTGCATTATTGCAATCTTTAGAGTGAAGCTTTGTGAGGAGAAGAATTTTGGTGTTTGGCTTATACCCCAGTTGAGCTGCCTGTGGCTTGGTGCTGAAGCTACGCTAGTTGCCCGTTCCGCTGCTGTTTTTTTCTGTGTGAGGACTAAGTGCCTTTGTTGTAAGTATTTATTGCTTTTCGTTTTGGTTATGTTTATCAAATTGTCAATTTGTGTACCTCGGCTGATTCTTGGACGAGGATTTATTGCACAAATTAGCTTTGGAAATTCTAGTGAATGTCGATGCTTTGCACCGGCAATAAAACTATGGGGCTACTCGGCGAGGGTGAATTCGGTGGACTGCAGAGGAACACAAAAGAATTATACTGGTTCAGGCCCTCAAGATGAGGTAATACCCTACGTCCAGTTGAGGTGTTATTCCTCTAAGGTGTATGTAGATCGATGATCTAGTTGTCCTTGTTGTGCTTGCCCCTGAGGGGCACCTTGCCTCCCTTTAAAATATACTAGGGACAGGGTACATGATAAGGATCCAGTCGAAACTCGACCAAGGGATTTTCTTCTTAGAGATAGAATCCTATCCGACTAAGACTATGTTTCCTTATTATACAAGGACACAGCCTGCCCGGGTGCTATCTTATCTGTAATTACATGGTCTGGCCCATCCTCTATCGAGTGGCCCATGTTACTGGAAATGAGGTACCCGGGCCCATGCCTCCACAGTAGCCCTGAGACCTTTCATAGTTGAGTCACAGCTGATGCCGAGTGCTCATCCTCCCACGGTGAAGGTTGCCCGGTGCGATGCGCCCGAGTACTCTTGTCCGAGTAAGTCTTCTCCCGAGTCCTGCTCTATGTCAGCTGGCAGCGAGGCTATGAAGGGCTTCATGTAGATATATGAATAGTGTGTGCCGAATAGGGCGCACCTATTAGTGTGTAACGCCCCGACTTTGTGCTTAATTGTGAAGACAATTAAACATAAAGTCAAAGATTTTAACCTGGAAGTCCTTCCCGAGTAGATTACTTCGGTATTTGTGACTCTTCGGTATCATGTCAACCGAATAAACTTTATAGTCTTGCCGAGTAAAAGACTACTCGTATGTAGGACTCTTCGACTTCATGTCAGTCGGAATATAGTTTATAGTCTTTTCCGAGTGGCGTCCCACTCAAAAGTTAGACTCTTCCGCATCATGTCAGCGGGAACAAAGATTTATAGTCTCTCCCGAGTAGTGCACTACTCGAAAGTTAGACTCTTCAGCATCAGTCGGCTGGAATAATGTTGCTCATGGCAACTGGTGGCCACGCATGTAGGCCGAATACCACTTAATGAAATAAATCCATGGGTGGTCAGGTGTACTCGAGAAGATACCTGCATCTCCAATTTTTAATGAAGACCAGCTTGCGATCCTTATAAGGATATATCCTCGAAACCTGATGGATAAAAAGATACCAAACATATATGTTAGCAATAGGGCTTCATGAAGCGTACCGGTTTATCTCATCGGCTCCTGTTAGCAGCACCAGCACTATAATTTCAACTCAGCCTGCGGAAGGCCCACACGGAGCATGCTACTGTAGGAACTCATATCTTATTGGCCAGTGGGACGTGTAGGCCCAAGCCCATTTAGTCGGCATGGCTCTATAAAAAAGACGGGGAGAGAGAAAAAAGATTCGTCGTCTTCCCAAATAGCCAATCTCTTCATCTTCCACCTTCGCGCCAACGTTTCGCCTCCCGCCCGGCTAGGGTTAGCCACTGCTGTTCCCACCCGAACTCGGACGATTTCAATCCTCCCGTTTGCTCCAAGCCCCCGATTTGCTTTTCCCCAAATCTCATCGCCTCCAGTCATGCCGAAGGTTTCGGATCTTGCGGGGGTGCCGGGAAGTTCTTGGCCAGTGTCGGATTGCGGCTCGGTGAAGCTGAAGCGGCTGGAGATGAACTGAAGTTGCCCAGCCAAGAGTGATTCGCTGGCGCGGCTAGAGATGAGTCGAGCCCGAATCCCAACCCGAGAGACGGTAGTTTTCGCCTCCTTTTTCGATCGAGGCTTATGCCTTCCATCTTCTGATTTCTTCCGCCGTATCCTCGACTTTTATGAGCTAGAGTTGGTGCATCTGAACCCCAACTCTATTCTTCAGATTTCTATATTTGTTACTCTTTGCGAGTGCTCCTTGGGCATCGAGCCCCATTTCATCCTCTTCCGACACCTGTTCCATGTCAAGCCCCAACCTTCCAAGAGCAATATCAATGTGATTGGAGGGGCTGGTCTTCAACTGAGGAGCGATGGGAAGAAAACGTATATCGATTTGCCCTTGAAATCTTCTCTGAAGGGCTAGCACAAGGAATGGTTTTATTGCGCCGATCTGGCTCCTTCCTTGCGCCCATTTACCGGTATGCCGCCGACGGTGTTGCCAAGCTGGTCTACGGAACCGACCTTTGAAGAACTGGGCCAAGCACATATGCTGTTGACGAAGATAGATGACCTCAAGAGGGCCGGCTTGATAGGTCCTTGGGTGGCTCGTCGCTTCCTGACAAGGCGCGTTCAGCTGCTGAAGCTTAGGAGCTCATTCGGCTGGGCCTTCAAAGGCAAAAATGATCCTGACCGAGTGAGCAATGAGTCGGCGGACAAGAAAGAGGTGACCGCGACCCTGTTCGGCTACTTCTCTGATGGGGTGATCGCGACCGAGGATGACAAGCGCCGGATTGCGGCCTATAGCTTCATTCGGCCTCGGACCAAGGTAACCTTTAACCTTCCTCTGTGGGGAATGCTCGCGGGACTATAGTTGTCCGGCATATCATGACGCATTTGGTTGGCTCACTTGTAGTGGCATGAAGAATTTGATGAAGACTCCCGTCCATTGTCGGCCGTCGCGTCGAAGAAGAGGCCGAGGAGTCCCTCTGCTACCCAACCCGGCTCTAAGAGAGCGGGGAAGAAACCGATTTTATATCAGGGCGAGGGGGCCATGACGGCGCGCGCCGTGAGTGGCAGCTTGAAAATAAAGGACGCCACTGCCGCAACGCCCACGCGGTCAAGTCCCAGGCTCAGACCTGCGGGTTCGAGCCCAACGTTACCGAGCCCGGGGCGGCGCACCGAGGGCCGGCTAGAGCAGAGGCCGCCTGGGGCGAAGGCGCCCGAGCTGACCATACCAGAGTTGGGGCCGACTCGGGTTGATACACCTCTGCCGACGATGACGCCGACCGGGCCGACTGCCGGAGCTAGCGCTCCGCCGGGGGGGGGGGGGGCGCCCGGCAAGAAGCTGAGGTTCTCCGAGAGGTGCGCTGCCCGGGCTTCTGTAGTCTTTGTGTGTTGAGGTAATGTTTGATGTCTTGGTTCGTCGTGCAGGAAACGGGCCGATATTGATTCAAGGAGGTCGACCGTCTGCTCCACTGATGAGCCTGCCCAGCCGAGCCAGCGGCCGCAAACACACCTGTTGGGCCGGCGGCCGACCCGGTTGCTGAGACCGGGGCGGCTCCGACTCTAGGGCCGCTGCCGCCACCCGACCGAGCCATGGCTGCTGAAACTGAGGCCCCAGCCCCCGAGGCGCCGCGCGTCGCGGAAGCCGTGGACGGAGCCCAAGCCGGTCCCTAAAGTCGTGGGGGAGGCGGTGCCGAGGCCAGACCCGTCGCCGTCGTGGTTATCGTCGTCACCATCGCGCCGCCGCCACTGCGGAGATCCCAACTGCTCGGATCGAAGCTCCTCCACGTGCGATGCCCCGGACCTTTACGTGGACAACCCGCGATGGTACCGTGAAAAGCTTCAGGCTCGATGAAGTCGCTGCAAGGAGGGAGCGCGAAAGCCTACTTCGTGCCACCATCAGCGGGTCTGAGGGGTGGGCGGTATGGTTCTTGTAGTAGAGCTCCAGCAGTCTTCTTGTTCGAAGTTTGACTCTGTCTTTTATTCCGAACAGAAGCTTGTCGACCGCAACGAGGCGATGACGGAAATCTTGGTCGAAGTAGCTCCCCACCTCGCCGAGTTGGAACAACTCCGGGTCTTAAAGGCCGAGATGGAGGGGCGTCATGCGAAGAGGGAGGCCTGGCTGAGGAGTGGCGCCGATCAGCTCAGGGCGGAGACATGGGCCCTGGCCGGAAAGATTAGAGGTAAAATCCTCGAGTATATCTTCCCGGCTGAACCGTTGATGTATTCATCCAGCCGCGTTGTTCCTGACTGCCCAGTTGTGTCATGATTGCACGGTTGAGCTCTCGGCTAATCTGTGGTGCAGACCTCGAAGCGGAGTTAAAGACCCGAACAGAGAGGGAATCATAGCTGAAGGAGGCCGAAGAAGCCAAGGCCGAGCTTGAGAAGGTCAAGGCCGACTGACAAGGGCCAACGCCAAGCTTGACCGGGAGAAGTCCGAGTTGGAAAAGGCCGTTGTCAAGCTCGGTAAGGAGAAGGCTGAACTGGAGAAGACCGTGGCCGGGTGGGAGGCCGACTACGAAAGTAAGTCCTCAACCCGACTGTGATCTCGGCCAATCCATTAGCTATCCTGCGTGTAGCCGAATTTGACAAGCTTACTTGCCGACTGATCTAGGCAGACATGAGGAGTAATGTCCGGGCCCAGTATCAGTTTTACACGGAGGAGATAAGGTTGATCAGGGAGTCACGGGAGGCCCTCGCCGGGTCCGTGAAAGGGCTCCTTGACCTTATAGACCCCTGCCCGTGGGAACCAGCTGCAGCAGAATCCCTCAGATATTGGGCGTCTCGAGGATGCCCGAGTGCCTTGGAAAGGTACTCGGGTGAGCATGTTGTCACGGCGTGGCCATACCTAGCAATGACCAAATCCTTATACCTAGGGCGGATATTGAAGCCATCGAGGAGGGGTTTGCCGAAGAGACGACGCAGAGGAGGCGCTGGAGCTGATCGCCCGGGCGAAGCGACTGCAGAGATAATTACCGAGAACTAGTTTGTAAGGGCAACATGTTTGTAGTCAGAATATATAAACTTGTGTAAACAATATGTGTAAATATGGTGCAATGCGCCAAGCTTATTTTTCGGTTGTCATTAGCTTTACTTGAAGTGTAGTATGCACCAAGGTAGCCTGTTAGAACTTAATAAAACGTTCAAAGTAAAGAGCTGTACTCGGGCAACGTGACAGTCATAGTAAGGCTTCATAACCGAAGTGAAGCAAGCTCGTATGTTATGACAATGCACATATAAACATGCAGCCCGACTCACTACTCGGTTGATACAAGCGTCGTAGTGAGATCAGAGGACTGTACACATGAAAATTATAGGATCAGGTATAGAAAGGACGTAGCTGTTCTATGTTCATGAGTTGCTGATGAAGAACGTCTTCGGTCTTCAGTCGGTAGGGCCTGGCGCGTACCTCGGCTATAATGAACCCCTTCCCAGATTGGGATAGTTTATGCTGTCTTTGGTGGTTGTGTATTTTTTGTAGGAGAGATCCCGACCAAAAGGCGCGGCCACGGACATTGCGGTTGTGGTAGCGGCGTAGGCCTTGAAGATACCTTGCGACTGGATAGTTGCGGGTGTCTTGCTTTCCAGCTGATCTAGTTCGATCAGTCGGGTATTTTGGAGTCGTCTTCTGAGTAGGTCGGACTCGTGGAGAGCCGAACTGTAACTCGGTAGGTAGCATAGCTCGGACGTAGACCAGAAAGAAAGGGGATTGCCCTGTTGCCTGACTAACGTGTTCTGAGAGACCAAAGAACAGATGGATTCTTGTACCACCGGCCCGCGTATGGTTGTAGTCGGTCGAATATCCTGGCCTTGATGCTTGTAAGACCATACGTTGGCTCGCTCAACCTACCGTTGCTCCGTGAGTGTGCCACAGATGCATAGCAGATCTTGATGCCGAAATCGTCGCAGAAATCTTGGAATAGGCCACCGAAACTGAGTACCGTTGTCGTGATGATGCGGTTAGGGACTCCGAACCGGTATAAATACTCATGATGAAGTCCTTTGCTCGTGCCGCTGTAATTGTTGCGACGGTTTAGCCTCAATCCATTTGGTGAACTTATCCACCGCGACGAATAAATGTGTGAACCCCCTTGCGCTTTCTTGAAAGGCCGACATGTCGAGCCCCATACTGCAAATGGCCGGGAGATGGGGATAGTTTGGAGTTCCTGGGCTGGGAGATTTGTTTGTCTTGCGAAGAACTGGCAACTTTCGCACTTGCGAACGATGTCTTTGGCGTCTGTTACTGCTGTGGGCTAGAAAAATCCCTGTCGGTAAGCCTTTCCGACTAACGTCCTGGACGCGGCATGATTGCCACATATGCCCGAGTGGATCGAGTGCAGGATCTGCTTGCCCTCCTCGGTGGTGACGCAGCGCATGAGGACACCGGATGCGCTCCTTTGGTACAGGTCTTCTCCGACTAGTAGGAAGCTTTTGCTCCGACGGTTTATCTGCTCGGCTTGACTGCGATCTTCTGGGAGTTCGTTGTCCGTGAGAAATTTGACAACAGGAGTCCTCCAATCTTGACATATGTGCAGCACCTCATCTGTGGTCGGGGTAGGCTCGCATCCCGACTGATCTGGTGCCGGTTTCTTCTTGACTGATGGCTCCATAAGTTGCTCGACAAAGATTTCGGTTGGAACTGCTTCTCGCTTGGATCCCATGTTGGCCAGCTCGTCTGCCGCGTCGTTGTATTGGCGCAGGACATGTGTAATTTCCAGCCCGTCGAACTTGTTTTCCAGCTTGCGGACCTCCTGACAGTATGTCGCCATGGTGTCGTCGAGGCAGGTCCAGTCTTTCATGACTTGGTTTACCACGAGTTGAGAATCGCCGCGCACGACCAGTCGACGTATGCCGAGTGATATAGCGATGCGGAGCCCGTGGACGAGTGCCTCGTACTCGGCGACGTTGTGGGAAGCCGGGAAGTGGATTTGTAGGACGTACTTCAATTTTTCGCCAGTGGGGGACGTCAATATGACTCGGCCCGGCGCCCCGATCCGTAGAGAACCGTCGAAGTACATTGTCCAGTATTCTAGCTTTGCTGTTGGTGTAGGCAGTTGGACTTCTGTCCACTCGGCACGAAGTCGGCTAGAGCTTGAGATTTGATTGCTGTCCGTGGTTGAAAGGTGATGTCAAATCCATCAGCTCGAGTGCCCATTTAGCGATTCGGCCAGTGGCCTCGCGATTATGAAGGACATCCCGAGTGGAAATGCTGTGACCACGTGACTTGGTGTGCTTGGAAATAATGCACCAGCTTCCGGACTGTGATAAGTAGGCCATATAGCAGCTTCTGGACTTGCGGGTATCTCGTTTTGGAGTCGGCAAGGACCTCGCTGACGAAGTAGACTGGCTGTTGTATTTTTTGAATATGACCCTGTTCGGATCGTTCAACCACCAGCACCGTGCTGACTACCTGTGTCGTTGCCGCCAGATATAGCATTAGCGGTTCCTGGGGCAGAGGTGACGCCAACACGGGGGGTGACGTAAGGAACTGTTTGAAGTCTTCGAAGGCTCGCTAGGCTTCCAGAGTCCAGTGGAAATTGTCGGTCTTTTTGATTAGCTTGAGTGCCACCATGCAGCCTGTCAGCTTCTGGACGTCTTTGAGGTTAGTCGGGGGTGCCATGTGCCTGATGGCGTTGACTTTCTCTGGGTTGGCCTCGATGCCGCGGTGCGAGACGATGAAGCCGAGTAACTTTCCGGATGGAACGCCGAAGGCGCATTTTTCCGGGTTCAACTTCATCTTGAATCTTCGAAGGTTTTGGAAGGTTTCTTCCAAGTCAGCGATGAGGTCTTCTTTAGACTTGGTCTTGATTACCACATCATCGACGTAGGCTTCCACGTTGCGTCCGATCTGAGTATGCAGACACCGCTGAATAGCCCTTTGATAGGTTGCGCCCGCGTTCTTCAGACCGAACGGCATTGTGATATAGCAGTACGCTCCAAACGGTGTGATGAAAGATGTTTTCAAGCAGTCTTCTTCCCTCAGGCTGATTTGATGGTATCCCGAGTAGCAGTTGAGAAAACTGAGTAGGTCGCACCCTGCCGTGGAGTCAACCACCTGATCTATCCGAGGAAGACCAAATGGGTCCTTGGGGCACGCTTTGTTGAGGTCGGTGTAGTCGACGCACATGTGCCATTTACTGTTTTTCTTTCGGACCAGAACTGGGTTTGCCAACCAGTCTAGGTGGTAGACCTCTTTGATGAACCCGGCTGCGAGGAGTTTGGTAATTTCCTCCCGGATGGCATCTTTGTGGTCTTGAGCGAAGTGCCGCAGCCGTTGTTTGACTAGCTTGGCGTCTGTCTTCACGTTTAGGGCGTGCTCGATCACCTCCCTTGGCACGCCCGGCATATCGGATGGTTTCCACGCGAAGATATCCTTGTTGGCTTGGAGGAAGGTGACGAGCGCGTCTTCCTATTTGGGGTCGAGTCCGGTCCCGACTAGAGCAGTTTTGGAGGGGTCGGAAGGGTCCAGGGGGATCTTCTTCGTGTCGGAGTCCACTGAGATTCTCGACTTCGCTGCTTTTTTAGCCGGAACTTGATCTTGCTCGACTTCAAATGTGACGGCTTGCCGAATGTTGTCGCGTCCGACTGCCGCCTCTTGTGATTGGGCTAGTTCGCAGCTCTCCTTGTCGCAGGTGAAGGCTTGCTTGACGTCGCTGCGGAGGGAGAGGACTCCTGCTGGTCCGGGCATCTTCAGCACCATGTATGTATAGTGCGGTATCGCCATAAATTTGGCGAGTGCCGGTCGTCCGAGTATCGCGTGGTACGCGGTCTCGAAGTCGGCGACCTCGAAGCAGATAGTTTCTGTGCGGAAATTATCCCGCGTGCCGAAGGTTACCGGCAGGGTTATCTGTCCGAGTGGGGTTGATGACAGGCCGGGAATTATCCCGTGGAAGGGTGCGGTGCTTGGCCGTAGTTCTGAATGAGGAATTTTCATCTCGTCCAAAGTTTTGGCGAACAAGATATTGAGCGCGCTGCCTCCGTCTATGAGGGTTTTCTTCAGCCTGATATTTTTGACGACCAGGTCCAGGACGAGTGGATAGCGTCCCGGGTGGGAAACCTGATCTGGGTGATCTGCGCGATTGAAGGTGATGGCCATCTCTGACCAGCGCAGGTATTGGGGGGTGTCGGCCGTAGAGACCGTGTTGATGTCGCGTGCTGAAAGCTTTTGTTTGCGCTTTGACTCGTACGCGAGTGGTTCCCCCGAAGATATGGTTGAGCTCGGCTTGAGGATCTTGGAAGTCATCAGCCGGACCCGAGTCTGGCTTCTCTTTGTCCTTGTCGGCGCCAGATGATGAAGTCTGCTCGGAGGCAAACTTTTTGAGCATATAGCAGTCTTTGGCCGCGTGCTTTCCCTTAGGGTGAAAGGGGCATGGCCCGCTCATGACTTTCTGGTAGTCGTTGTTCCGCTGGGGCCGCGGCCGGCTGCGCTCCATGTTGGCCACCTCGTTGTCCAACTTCCGTTTACGGCTGCCGGACTTGTTTTGAGATGGCTCGTTGTCGGCTTTCGCCTTCTGTTCTTTTTGTCGGGGCTCCTTCTTCTCGTCAAAGGCCTCGGCGACCGCTTCGGCTGAGTCGGCGTATTTATTGGCCATGTCGAAGAGCGCCCGGACTGTGGATGGTGGCTTTCGAGTGAATTTTGCGATAAGCGAGCGTCTTTACCCCTTTGCGAAAGGGCGGCGATGATGGCTTCGTCTTGATCGTTGGGATTTGGTTGCGCTTCTCGGAGAACCTTTTGATGAATTCACGCAAGGACTCGTTTTTCTTCTGGTGCAGTTGATAAAGATCATGCTCCGAAGCGGGTCTGTCGTAGGTCCCTTGGAAATTAGCGATGAACCGCTCCCTGAGTTGTCCCCAGGAACCAATCGACCGCCTTGGGAGGCCTGTCAGCCATGTCCTCGCCGAGTCGGCTAGCGCGACTGGGAGGTAGTTAGCCATGACTCTGCTGTCGCCACCAGCAGCGCGAACTGCTAGGGTGTAGACGGTGAGCCAGGACTCGGGGTTTGTCTTGCCGTCGTACTTTTCGATCCCGGTGGGCTTAAAGCCAGTCGGCCACAAGACGTCCTGTAGCTCCTGAGTGAAGGCTGGGATGCCTTCGTCTTCGTGAGGGCTCTGACTTTGATCTTGGCGATGTAGTCGCTCGTGGTGGAGGCCGAAGCGCTCGTTTTCGTCTTCCAGTCGGCGGCGTTCATCTTCTTCGCGTTGTTCGCGTTGGGCGTTTAGGGTGTGGCGGAGGTCCCGGTGTAGTTGAACTCGGAGGTCCTGATTGGGTCGGCGGTCGTATCGGCGACGCCACCGGTTGTCATTATTGGTATTGCCGAGCATTGTTTGCCGGGACACTTCGCGTTGCTGATTGGAGCCGGCCGCCCATCGTCGTGCTGATGCAGATGAGCCTGCCGCGGAGAACCGGCCGATTGGTTGGTATAGCGGTGTCGCCCGACTGCTGTTGCTGCTGACAGGCAGCAGCTGTGATCATCGCCTTGATCTTGGCGATAGTCAGGGTGGCCTGGTGATCGGCCCCGAGCTGGAGTGTGTCCAGCAGAGTCGCTGCGGCCACAACGTTCTGTTGTGGCGTGACGAAGACGTCGTGGTCGCTGATCTTGGTTTGGAGGATCCGTTGCTGAGCGACTCGCCCAGCCTCGCGCAGCTCGTTGTTGCGGTCTTCGTGGTTGGCCTCCTCTTGTTGTAGCCGGCGCGCCTCCTCTTGTCGATCCTCTTGTAGTCGGCGTACCTCGGAAGGTGGTGTTGAAGCCATGAAGATCTCGCGGGAGAGGGGGAAGCTTGCCGAATTAAAGTCCGAGCTAGCGCTTGAACCGCTATCTGACTTGGTGTCGGACTCCGAATAGTTTATCGGAGTGAGAACGACTCCAACCTCTCTAGATCCAATCTGAAACGGCGCTTGGCTGTGTCCAAACTGAATCGCTGGAGATCGGGTTTGCTGCGCAGGGTAAAGATGCGCAGCGTTGCCGGAGCTGTTTGGGAAGTTGACGACCTCTCCCCTTCTCGGCCCAACTCGGGCTGGCTCAAGGCCTAACGCAAGCCGGACGCCGAAGGAGAAGGTTGTCCCGATGTTCGCGATGTGAAGGACTGCCGCAGGAAGTCGCTGAAGGAGAAGGCGGTGTCCTGCATGCCGACTGGCACAACGTTGGCTGGTTCCCCGGCTGGCAAGATTGGATCTACTTCAACCAGGGTGAGATTGCCGAATTGATCGGCGGTGAAGTCTAAGCTTCCGAAGGTAATTGCATCTCCGGGGAAGAACTTGTTGCTGTCGACTCCGTTGATTGAATCCATCAAATTTTCAGATGAGGAATTCGCCAGAGTCCCCTACCTGGCGTGCCAACTGTCGATGCTTTGCACCGGCAATAAAACTATGGGGCTACTCGGCGAGGGTGAATTCGGTGGACTGCAGAGGAACACAAAAGAATTATACTGGTTCAGGCCCTCAAGATGGGGTAATACCCTACGTCCAGTTGAGGTGTTATTCCTCTGAGGTGTATGTAGATCGATGATCTAGTTGTCCTTGTTGTGCTTGCCCTGAGGGGCGCCCTGCCTCCCTTTATATACTAGGGGACAGGGATACATGATAAGGATCCCAGTCGAACTCAACCAAGGGATTTTCTTCTTAGAGATAGAATCCTATCCGACTAAGACTATGTTTCCTTATTATACAAGGCACAGCCTGCCGGGTGCTATCTTATCTCTAATTACATGGTCTGGCCCATCCTCTATCCGAGTGGCCCATGTACTGGTAATGAGGTACCTTTGGGGCCCATGGCCTCCACAGTGAATTTCTGGGCATGACAACGGGCAACTACCAAGCTCGCTGCCCCCGGGAGCCGAGCTCCCGGGGCGGCGGGGACCAATAGCGCTCGGGGCATGGAGGGCCCCTGGGCCCGCAAGACGGACTTAACCGTCCCAGGGACCGAGTTCCCGGGGCAGACAACTATCACGCTCGCTAGCCTTGGGGATCGGCTCCCCGGGGCGGGCAACTATCCCGCGTGCTGCCCTCGGGGACCGAGTTCCCGGGGTAGGCAGCAACGCCGGGGCCCGGAAGGGGGACTTGGGCGCTACGGCCGCTCACAGCTGCTGGCGCTCGGTGTCGGATGGTGCCTGGCACTCGGCGTTTCCAGGCCCGGGAAATCAACAACAACCTCAGCCGACTCTCGCCGATGGCGGGGAGCCGCTTGATGTAGCCCGCATCGCGGCCCCGCTGGCCACGGCCTCGAAGTCGACCACACGCCTCCCCGAGGCCATAGCTTTCCGCGCCTCCTCGCGGACCACCACGGCTTCCTCGTGCCGGGTGAATTCATGCTCCCGGGGCGCGAGCCAGGCCCCTTAGGCCCGGACGCGTTCCTACCGGGAGGATATTTCCTTCTCCCGCGCCCCCGTCTCGGACCGGGCGCGGGAGGCCTTGTCAGCGGCGGATTTGGCGGCATCCTCCAGTTGGACGCCGCGCCCCTCTGCCACCTCAATCTCTAGCCAGCGGGTCACCACGAAGATCTCGGTGGTGACTGTACAGGCGGTAAGCTACTGCATCGCCATCGCGATCGCTGCCCGTCCGCTCTCGAGATCCGCTCGGACCCGGGCGGACTCCCGCCGGTCTCGACGGGCTGCCGCCTGCACTTGGCCGGCTGCGATCGCCATCTGCTCTAGCGCGGAGTGTAGCGTTGCGTGTCCGCATGCCGCTCATGTTCACCGGGCAGCAAAAACTACCAAGGCCCGCTCCCCCCTCGCGGGAGACGGCTGGGCCCTGGCATTCCCGATCTTCCTTGGTAGCGGGGACACCAGCAGGTTCCCCGACGGCCCGCTCCGGCGTGGCCGCCGCGACCCCCATGCTCGCCACTGCACTCGGCGATGGCACGGGCGATCATGGCTGTCTGTCGCCCCATATCGTCTTCTGTCAAACCAGCCTTCTCCCGTGGCCTCGCTGCGCTCCCCGGGTCGGCGGCGCTCGAGGGCATGGAGGGCCCCCGGGCCCCCAAGACGGCCAGGGGCGGTGCCAGAAGGGGACTGGCGTCTACCTCGGATTCGTCGGACATCGGCTCCACAAGGTGCTCGCCACGGTCGAGGAACCCTGCCTCCGTTGCAGCGGTCTCGGCCACGGCTTCCCGCGCCTCCTCACAATCCACCACGGCTTCCTCAACATTTTCACAACCAGATGGGGCGCGGTTACTCGGACGGCATCGCCTTGGCGAGTGCAAGTCCGGGGAAGTCGTTCGGATTCATTCCATATTTCCAGCCTGGGTCTCTGGTTCCCGGGCACATATCCACCGTATTACAGCTGGGACCCAGCGTCCCCTCGTTTCTTCAAGACGTGGCCCTGTTCCTGCCTGGAGTGATTCCCGGCCGAGCAACAGGGCCAGGGACCACTGTCGGCGAAAAGGGACTGGGGGTCCCCACAGTCACGGGGACGCGTGGATCTCTGGCCACGTCAGCTCCTCCAGGCCCACATTCTGCACAAGAGACGGCCAGCTAAGGTGGGCCTGAGTGCTCGGGGCCCGAGCACTGCCCGGACCTAGGCGGCCTCTCGTCCATCGGCCCCGGGCCTCGCCCTCGGGGCGCCACCTCCATTGGCCCCAGGCCTTAGCCCCGGGGCGCCATCTCCATCGGCCTCGGCCCCGGGCGTCATCGGCCTCGGGCCCGGGGCACCATCATCTCGCCCCCGGTCCCGGGTGCCATCCTCCTCAGCCCCGGGGCACTCGCGAGGCACATTGCTGGGACCCCCGGACCCGGGCCTCACGGTCCAGGGCCCACAGCATCGGTCTCCAAGGAACTCGATGCCTTGTGCGCGCAGAGGGCTCGGCGATCTCTCTGCCCCGGGCACGAGGTTGACTCGAGCGGACCAACTCTCCAACTACCAGCATTAATGACGAGGCGACAGGGCCTGTCGCCCCTGTCGCCTAGTCTGCCACGCGTGGGCGTCTCATGATGGCCCCCCGAGGACAACACGACCAGACCAGCTGCCTGCAGCAAGACGTGCAGTCAGAGACCTTTTGACTTCGGCGGCAACTTCGGCGGTGACGGCATGCGCCGTCACATCCTCACGTCTCTTATGACTTAGCCGCCTGCAGCAGACCTACCCCGGCGTGGGCTCAGCAGGCGGACGTGGGCGACTAGACGTTCCTCCAACGCGGCGCGGCAGCCGCGTGCGTGGCGTGTGACAAGGACAGATCGTAGCTAGCTTTCTCTCAGACGGTGTAATTGGCACTGTGGACTCCCTTTGGCTATAAAAGGAGGATCCATGCCAAAGGCTTAGGAGAGGGGACCTCTGGCTCTCTAGCACGCTCTCTCTGGCTAGCACTCGCTCTCTAGCTCGGCTACTATTCCTCTTCCTCAGCTCCGGCCACAGGCTAAGCTGCTCTTGTAACCGCAAAACCACATTCATATCTCCCACATAGCAAAACACACACAGGAGTAGGGTATTACGCCTCCGCGCGGCCCGAACCTGTCTACTCCTCCTGTCTCCTTGCGTGCCATCTCCGTGCCCGGGCCCCTGACGCCCGAGCACCGATCACATCCCCCGGACGCAGCAAGCTATCCTGGAACAAACTCCCCTGGCCGAACTCAAAAGGGGGGTCCCCAGACTCCCCGCGGTTGGAGTTTCCTCCTCCGACAAGGGTATTAGCTGATAATGGCACAATCACCATGATATCTGCCCATTTTCGCAGCTCAATGTGTAAAACTTCATCTCCTATCTTCTTCCAGGTAGACCATTCGTCATCATCAGTGTAAAGAATAATATCACTAGGCAGAGATTTTCTATCAACAAAATGTAACGAAGCCTTGGTAGCCACGGCTCTGACTTCTGCCCACTCCGAGAAGCTCTGGCAAAGGCTCTCAAATTTTATAGCAGCAACACTTCCAGAGGCAGCAAGAAGAACTCGAGGTCTAGGTTGAGGGAAGTCCAGCGCCAAAGTGTCCTGTACCAGCTCTGATGTAGTCATCACCTCCTCACCTGGACCACAATACTATATTAGAACTACGGGAACACAAAGGATTTATGATGGAATATGGTTACATGATCCACAATGCAAATTTCTTGAATGAAATGAAAATAACAGGGGGGGGGGGGTGGGTTTAGTATCAGTTTACAAATTACAGATTCCATATTACAGCAACTGGCAACATAAATACAATCATTTTATGTTTCTGATTCTCAGGATAGTGTCAGAATGGTAGATGCATTAACAGACTGGTTCTGTTCCTAAATTGCAAGCATCTAAAATATACCTCAGCAGCTCAGCTAATATACTTTAATATCACTTTGCTAACAGCGTCAGAACTAATGCAGGCCATGATTTTCAGCTGAACCCCCAACTTTTTTTAGAAAACTGACTGCTACCCTTTGAACCGAGATGGAGGGCCGGCCGCGTCGCCTCTGGCTCCAACCCGCTCGCCGGTCGTGCACGCGAGGAGCACAAGGGAGAAGGCTAGGGCGGCTTGACAACGAGAGGGGGCCGCCCCACCAACGTGCCTCCGGGCCCGTTCGCCGGCCGCGCGCGCGCGAGGAGGCGAGGCGCGGGGGAGCAAGGAGGAACACGGAAGAGGCGGAGACTAATCGAGAATTTCTAGGGGAGGAACGGGGGCTCACCGGCGGTGAAGATCCGGGTAAGGAAGGGGACGCGGCTGCGGTGGAGGGAATGCTCGGCGCCGCCGTACTCCGGTGGAGATCCGACGGCGGCGGAGGGCGCCGGGGCCTTGGGAGCTCGAGTAGCTGGAGCTGTCCGCTGTGGCTTTGGAGGGGGAAATGGAGAATTTTTTTATTTTTATATTTATTTAATAAAATATTTACAAAATTACATTTTCATTTCAAAAATTTACAAAAATATACTCCCATCGCCCTTTGGGAGGGCGATTTATTTGAAATCGCCCTCCCAGAGGGCGATTTGATGACGTGGCTGACGGCTGTCAGCCATTTTGCAGGCGGCCTCCCCGGCCACACAAAAATCGCCCTCTGAGAGGGCGGCAAGGGGGCCGCCTGTAAAATGGCCGGCCCCCCTGTCACAGCCCCAAATCTAATTCCAAGTAATAAGGGTTAGGACCTGCTGCCACTAGAGTGCACAAACTTAATTCTTGCAATGTCGCTTCATGCGAAAATAAAGTTTGCAATATTTAAACCTTCAATAGTTAAAACCCTAATCGGCAAAAATGGACCAACTCCCAACAGCGCAACAAATTTCACGGAAACATATATGGAAAATAATTTATTCAAATACTAGATTACTTATCATGAATCAATATAATTTTTCCAGAATTTATTTCATTAGTTTAGACCCCTTAAAAATTCCAAACAAGTTTCAGCCTGGATCCTTCTCCTTGACTTATGCATTTGTACCGTCTAAGGATTTTCTGAAGATGTTTGGTTGCACATAAAAACATGGAAAAATCCCTGTGAACACTATCCCACCAAATTAATCCACTGTAAATTTTACATAATTTTATCACTTCAATAAATACTTCAACCAAGTCCCTCAAATCAGCTAAACTAGGAAGCTAGCTGAAATAAGTTGGTTTAATTCTAAAATTCACCAAATAAAAATGAAGATTAACTAGGCAGTGCAATTCTACCAACAGGTGTGACACCATGAACCCTACCACCAGGAATTTTGGTTTAATTAAATTCCCAAGGAAACCACATAAAATGATAAGTGCAATGCACTGGGGAATCAATTCAAACTGCAGGAAAACTGGATTAGTATGCCTATTTGCAATTTTACCAAAGATGAACCAGACCACTTCTGACCACGAAATTTGGTCAGCAGGTTAAACACATCTTCCTCTACCTCCAATATTTTTCCCATAATTTATATCCTTTATTAACCTGCTGAAATCACAGATGCAAGACAGCTGTCCATACTGCTCACAACACTTAGTTTCTGGAGATTTCTCCTCTCTCAAGTCACTGACCAGTGGGACCCACAGGACCATGGCCCACCTGTAAGCTTCAGATTCTCTTTGGACAGTGTGTGCACCAACATTACTACCCCTACTCCTCTCTCTTCCCTAGGAATTCACTTCCGGACCCACAAGTCATAGAGTGAAGCTAGCCACAAGTGTGTAGAAAAGTGTTGTCTTACATGTGGGACCCACCCTGAACACTGTAGCACTAGAGCAACTCAGCCCTGCATGGCACAAGTGTCGTTGCCTCCTTCTTCTCCTCCCTCACAGCGCACAAAGAGAGACCTAGATGAGCTCCAACCTTGGAGACCTCGACCATTTCGCCTCTAATCTCGCCAGCAGAACCTCCTCCTCATCCTCTTCACGCTCCCACCGAGAAAGCCGATGGTATCCCCAAAGATCACCGGAGACAGAGCCATCCTCCCTGCCGCCGAAGGTGTTCGATCGAGTTTGAGGCAGCGCCGGTGAGTTCCATCCTTTGTCAACCCCAGGAACGTGATCTACACATTGTAATCATTCCATTTTCGCACTTTACAGCCCTAGGATCACCGGTCGAAGCCGCCGTGTTCCGCTTTCTGCTCTGCAGCGCCGCCACCGGCGTCATCTCACCGTTCCGGCCGCCTCGGAGCGAGTCTGACTGAGCCACTGCGCCAACGTCATCGCCTCACCTCTGGAAGTTAGCTAGCCGAAGGAATTGAGTTATGATGGCGTGAAGCTAGAGATCGGCCTCCGTCTTCCCCAACTCCGGTCATCGCTCCGCCACGGCCGTTCCTGTCGATTCGGTGAGCAAATTGTCGATTCCTTGCACGTAGAGTGACCTCAAGCTGTCCTTGACCTTGTGTGCGTGACATCTTGGTAATCCATGGGCTAGATCGAGCTACCGACGGTAAAACCGAAGCTACCTCGCGCCGCCGAAAGACATCGCAGTCGCTGCACTTCATCCAAGCTTCCCAGCCTCGACAAGCCGCACGATGAGCTTCTTGGAGTCCACTAATATCTCCTGCATGCACTAGTTTGCCCAGAACCCGGCCATAGCTCGGTTTGCCCCAACGTCCCGAAAGCCTCTGCCGCTAGAACTCGCCGCCGGCGAGATTCCGATCACCCGAGGAGTCAAGAAGACCACCCTTAGCTCGGCCATGAACTCCTCTATCTTTTATCTTTGGGGCCCTACTACAACCGACGCCGCCATCGCCGTCGCCGCCGCCAAGAAGCCCGAACTGCTTGCACCTCCTCTGTTTCACCACGCCGGACCATCCACTCCTAGTCCGGACGGTCCATTCCTTTGTCCCTGTCTGCGCCTGCTCTGTTTGTCTATATGCCGTGTTGACCCCACCTGTAAGAGAGAAAGAGAGGAAAAGAAAAGAAGAGAAATGTTAAACTGAATTATTTCTCCAACAGAAAGATAGCTAAACTTTGAAAATCAATATCTAATTCATTTTAACTCCAAATTTGATGAAACAAAATTTGTGGGGATCACCAAATTATGCACTTTAATTCTGTGGAATAAAATCTGGAGAAACCAAAGCCTAAAATTTCTCAAAAATAATAATTATCATGAAGTGTATGAACTTTATATGAATTTAACCATTTTTTTGTTTACTTTAAATTAAGGTTTGGTAAAATCCAGAAATGGTTGACCTTTCATGCAGTAAACTGACATTTAGTTATACTTACATAAATGATACTTTGTCTATATAAATCATACACTAGGATTTAAATGATATAAAAGAGGAAAAGATTAATATATTCCTAGATTTCCAAGGTGCATAAAAGTTTCATTCCTTTTTCAAAAATAACTTGGACTTAGGATCAGTAAGCTCCTCTTATCATGTTTGTCACTTTTGTAAAGTATATTATAAAACTTTTGTATATGTCTTGTACACAAAAATGTATTTCTATAACCATTAATATATAGGGACTCCAAAATTCATAATAAAATGTCTATAAATCCAAATTGAGTAAACACAATTTTGTTAAAACCAGTAGGTTATGTTCTTTTATATAAAAATACATGCCTTTATGAAATCTTAATAGAAAATGTCAGTTAACTATAATAACTTAAGGTTACAATATAAATAATTACGAAACTGCCATTTTCAGTCTTCCTACCTTGTTATTTTTGTATCTCCCAATCCGGAGATGCAAATGACTTGGTTCTTTCTCCTAAACTCTTGTTAGGTCATGCCCTAGATACTGTATTTATCTCATAATTAATTGATCATGTTGCATAGACATGTTTAAATTGCTTCTTATTTGCATATTGCTTCTTATCGATAGATTCTGAGGATACGAAGTACGTGGAGACTAACCCAGGAGTTGAGAGTGACCCATCGCTGCAGCAAGGCAAGTGTCTAAGCATATTGAACCTATGTTTTCAATAAATTGATTTGTTTGCGAAAACAATATCTATATGCATGCTTCAGTCTATTTAAAATGGGAAAACGGGTAGAGTCAATATTACCCAATTGTATGCATTTCCATTCCTTGGTTATTGACGCCATGTTTATACATTGTCAACCCTGGTTAAGGACTTTGAGATACTTTTATTTTACCGAATGCTTAGCCATGCTTATTTCTAGACTTAGAAAAATCCGATAGATGGAGCTATCGGTTCAAAGCTAGTTTAAAACGAATAATGGGTTAAAATCTGACAAGAATAACCTCTGCATAATAATTGAAAACATGTTGACTTGGACGGATGATAGGGCGATGAAGGGATGGTGTTTCCCCGATGCACGTAGCTCCGTCTGGGTCGTTAAGGACCGAGCAGGTTGACGTCTATTCAAGCACCATACGTACTTTCACACGCCAGGAATGGGACGGCTTAACTCAGTAGCACGGGAGGCTGTGGCCATCTACGCTCGTCCGTCAGTCGTGAGGAGGGATTTCCGTTGGAGGACCTCGAGCACGCCTGGCTATGGCCGGAGGTGCCTCCCACGACGGGTGAGCCCGCCTTAGTCACCACACACGCACGACTAAGTCGTCGGGGGCCCAGACATGGTTTAGGTGGTCGGGGCTAAGCGTGCGAAAGGTTTTGTTGTGACCTCTAGTCCGCACTCAATGTGTAGAGTGTGGGTACAGATATGTACGGATCAAACTAGACTGTAGCCGTTGGGCTTCTATCACATCGTGTGGGTAAAGATGTACACCTCTGATCAGAGTAAGAACTATTCGAATAGCTGTGTCCACGGTTACAGGACGACGCTTGATGTGTTAGTCAATTATGTTAGCATCCAACTTGGGTTATGTGGTTATACCATGACTTAGGATAGTCATGGATGGATGGGGTATATAAGGGATTTTTGATGATTAATGAGGAATGGATTTATATGAAAGGTTTTATTATTAATTATGACTTGGTTTAGTCATAAAAGATGATATGCTTGTGTAGCATAATTTTTTGGGCAATGGTGGCCCATTGTTGAAGTTAGAGCATGGGTTTATGCTCATTTATATGTCATTTTCAGAACTATAAGCTTGCTGTCTTAAAAATTCAGATTGTGTTATTTCTCAAAATGCTTATAGTTTCAAGTATTACTTGCTTAATAAAATCAGCTTTATGCAAAATCAGAGCCACATAGCCATATTCCTTGATGTAGAGACTAGCAGTACTCCTTTGTACTATTAAGATTGTGTAAGTCTTGCGGAGTACCATTCATACTCACGTTGCATCTTTTCAGGTGAGGATAACGACGATGATGGTGTGATCTACTGTTATCCCGCCAAGGGTGGCGAGGATAATGTGTAGTTGAAGTTAAGCTCTGTCCCAGTTGGTTGCCCTGTGGTTGGGATTGGCACCACTGGTCTTATCTTTTGTGTTTATATTTTTCTGCTGCTATATTTGCATACTCTGTGATGATTTAGGGTGTGAGAACCCTCTATGTAATATTTATAACCTTGTTGCTCGTTTATCCATATTTAGAGTACTTGTGATGTTTATCAATTGCTTACGATGAAAGTGTGAGGCTAGTCGTTTTCCTGGGGACTAGCTGAACATGAGTATGAGTTGTGTATAATTGAGATGGTTGGGGGATAGCTATTGTAGTTCGAGTCCTCTGGGGTACGTATCTGTCGATGTTTTACACCGGCAATAAATATATGGGGCTAGTCGGCCGATGTAAACTTGGTGGATTGCAAAGGAACACAGAGGGATTTTATACTGGTTCAGGCCCTCAATGTGAGGTAATACCCTACGTCCAGTTTGTATGTATTCCTTTGAGGATATACGGTGGTAGTTCTGATGAACTTGTGTGCACCTGCCCTCATGGGGCGCCCTGCCTCTCCTTATATACTGGGGGACAGGGTTACAAGGTAGGAGTCCCCATCGGATTACGACTAGGAGATCTCCCCTTAGAGATATAACGCACCCGACTAGGACTGTACATTCCTTTCTATACAAGGCGAAGTCTGCCGAATCTAGCTATATCTCTAATTATAAGGCTAGGCCCATCCTCTATCCAAGTGGCCCATATGCTTGTCATGAGGTACCCGGGGCCCATGGCACCCACAGTAGCCCCTGAGACCTTCATAGTTGAGTCACAGCTGATGCCGAGTGCTCATCCTCCACGGTGAAGTCTTCCCGAGTGCATTGCTCCCGAGTACTCTTTGTCCGAGTGCTGCTTCTTCCGAGTCCTGCTTCATGTCAGCTGGCAGCGAGGCTATGAAGGGCTTCATGTAGATGTAGGAATAGTGTACGCCGAATAGGCGCACCTATTAGGTGTAGCCCCCGAATTTGTGCTTAATTGTGAAAACAATTAAACATAAAGTCAAAGATCTTTAACCTTGTAGTCTTTCCCGAGTAGTATACTACTAGTATATGAGACTCTTCGGTATCATGTCAACCGGAATATGATTTATAGTCTTGCCGAGTAGGGAACTACTCATATGTAGGACTCTTCGACTTCATGTCAGTCGGAATGTGTGTTTATAGTCTTTCCCGAGTAGTATACTACTCGAAAATTAGACTCGTCGGCATCATGTCAGCCGGGATGATTATCTATAGTCTTTCCCAAGTAGTATACTACTTGAAAATTAGACTCGTCACCTTCATGTCAGCTGGAAAAGGTGTTTATAGTCTTTCCCTAGTGGCGTCCCATTAGGAAGTTAGACTCTTCAGCTCGTCAGCTGGAAGAATGTTTATAGTCTTTCCCGAGTAGTATACTACTCGAAAGTTAGACTCCTCCGCATCATGTCAGCGGGAATGAGAAATTTATAGTCTCTCCCGAGTAGTGCACTACTCGAAAGTTAGACTCTTCAGCGTCATATTGGCTGGAATAATGTTGCCCATGGCAACCGGTGGCCACGCATGTAGGCCGAGTACCACTTTATGAAAATAAATCCATGGCGTGGTCAGGTGTACTCGAGAAAGATACCTGCATCCCCAATTTTAATGAAGACCAGCTTGTGATCCTTATAAGGATATATCCTCGAGACCTGGTGGATAAAACAGATACCCAAACATATATGTTTAGCAATAAGGCTGTCATGAAGCATATCTGTTTACCTCATCGGCTCCTGTTGGTAGCACCAGCGCTATAATTTCAACTCAGCCTGCGAGCGGCCCACATGGAGCATGCTACTGTAGGAACTCATATCTTGGTGGCTACTACCAAATAAGCTGGCCTGAGCCGACCTATCCAGCATAGCTCTATAGAAGTATCATCCATCGTATGTCAGGATGAGTTTTTTGGTGTCGGTAACCGCAATCAGCCAGAGAAATCCTTATTCGCAAGCCTTTCCGACTTATGTTTTGGATGCAGCCTGGTTGCCACAGGTGCCCGAGCAGGTGTGTTGCAGGATCTGCTTGCCCTCCTCAGGTGTGACGCAGTGCATGAGAACTCCGGATGCACTTTGACGATGTAAGTCTTCTCTGACTTGGGTAAAGCCGAACAAGGTACCCGAACCTTGCATTAGCAGAGGGTTCGGCTGGCGACCCTCATGGGGCGTACCCTATCCAACAGAGTTATAGCCAAGCTAGGCACCCAAACCTTGCATTAGCATAGGATTCGGCTGGCGACCCTCATGGGGCGTACCCAACCTGACAGAGCTGTGACCAAATAAGGTACCCGAACCTAGCATTAGCGTAGGATTCGGCTGGCGACCCTCATGGGGCGTACCCTACTTAGCCGAGTAGTACACAGCCCCGACTGGCGCCGAAGGTCGATTATTAGCTCGCATGGAGCGCAGCCGGGGAAGATGACATCCCGACTGGTGCAAGTACTCGGTCAATAGCCCTCATAGAGCATCCCGAGTGTATTTTGGCAGACTTGTCCAGCCCCCGAGCGTAGGAGATGGGCTCGCAGCCCTGAGTTCCTATCACGCATATCCGGAGCTGGGCCTGCAATATAAAGATATCGGATGAGTAGCATCTGATGATGAAAACAATCATCCGAATAAAAATGTATTTTGTAAATACATGTTCTTCCTCTTTTTGATATTAATTTCCTCGAGTAGTTGACCCCTTACGTTTAAGCACTCTGCCCGACTAATCATAGCCCCCTAGCGTCGGGAGTTGGCTCATGGCTCTTTCCCAGACACGCGTTTTGGGTGACTTGATTTCGTCTTACATGGAGCAAAGTTTCACGGATCAAGATTTATGCTACTCGAGTACTTTTGCAATCATTTAAGAGCAAAAACAGAGAAGAGTGCAGCTTGTGCACCTATTAGGTGTAAGCGGCATAGGCAAGGCCGAGTGAAGAAATATTTATCAGGAAGCGACTTAGCTGTTCGGTATTTCGGAGCGGGGATGCCATCCTTGCGTTTGAGCTTGTGAGCCCCCGAGCATGTCACTTGTTGTTCTGATAATCTTCAGTTGTTGAAAGTCGAAGACGATTGTGACCGACTGCCACAATGAAGCCGTCTGACTTGCGTTTGCGATTCCCGGCTTTAGTCGGGACCGCGTCGTTGGTGCCCTCCCGCTTCTTCTGTCAGGATGCCTTTTTATCTTCAAGGGCCTCAGCAACAGCGTGGGCTGAGTCGGCATATTTGTTCGCCATGTCGAATAAAGCCTTGACAGAGTTGGGAGGCTTTCGTGTGAATTTGTCGATGAACGAGGTGTCTTTGACTCCTTTTCGAAAGGCGGCGATGACGACCTCATCCTTGACGTTAGGGATTGAGTTCTTCTTCTCAGAAAACCTCTTAATGAAGTCCCGAAGAGACTCGTTCTTCCTTTGATGCAACTGATATAAGTCGTACTCGGAAGATGATCTCTCGTAAGTTCCCTGGAAGTTGGCGATGAAGCGTTCTCGGAGTTCTGCCCATGAGCCGATTGATTGCTTGGGAAGTCCTGTTAGCCATGTCCTCGCTGAGTTGGCTAAAGCGACTGGGAGGTAGTTAGCCATAACTTTGTGATTTCCTCTAGCTGCTCGGATTGCCGTAGTATAGACCGTGAGCCAAGACTCGGGATTGGTCTTGCCGTCGTATTTTTCGACTCCTGGAGGCTTGAAACCCGATGGCCAGTCGGCCTGTTGTAGCTCCTGGGTGAAGGCCGGTACTCCTTCATCTTCATGAGGACTCCGACCCCGACTACGGCGGCGAAACCGCTCGTGGTGTGGGCCGAAACGCTCGTTCTCGTCTTCCGGTTGGCGTTGCTCATCATCTTCTCGTTCGCGGTGTCGAGCATTGATGTCCTGCCGAAGATCACATCGTTGTCGGCCTCGAAGGTCCTGATCATCCCGATGGTTGCTTTGACGTCGCCGGTTGTCGTTGGGGCTGCCGAGTGACGCCTGACGTGCCTCCGTATGCAGCTGACTGGAGCCAGCCGCTCGGCGTCTCTTTGAGGTAGATGAGACTGTCGTTGGGAATGTCGACCGGTTGGTCGGTATGAGGGTATCACCCGACTGTTGGTGCTGCTGACATGTAGCAGCAGTAAGCAGGGCTTTTATCCTTGCGATTGTCGGGGTGGCCTGGTGATCAGGCCCAAGCTGGACCGTGTCCAGTAGGGTTGCGGCGGCCACGACGTTCTGCTGTGGCGTGACGAAGACGTCGTGGTCGCCGACTTTTGTTTGGAGGGCTTGTTGCTGAGCGGTTCGCCCAGCCCTGCGTAGGCCGTCGTTGCGGGTGTGCAGGCATCTTGCTTCTTCCTCCTGTTGTTCTCGCAGTCGGCAGGCCTCCTCCTCTTGTTGCTCGTGCAGTCGGCGTGATTCCTGAGTAGGAGTAGAGCCTTTGGATGCCATGAAGATTTCTCGTGGCGGGGAGAAGCTTGCCGAACTGCTATCCGACTTAGAGTTGAAATCCGACTGAGAGTCGTAGTCCGACTGAGAGTCATAGTCGGAATAGTTGATAAGGGTGATTACAACTCCGACCTCCCTAGATCCGATCTCGAGTGGCTCGGGGCCGTATCCGAGTCGAACTCCAGAGGATCGGGTTTGCCGCGTCGGATGTAGATTGTAGATATCCGCGGTGTCGCCGAGTCCGAATGGGAAATTGACAATCTCTTCCTTTTTTGGCCCGATCTCGACCGGCTCAAAACCGAGTCCGAGTCGAACACCGCAAGAAAGAGTTGTCCCTAGACTCGGGCGTATTGGAGATCGCTGCAGCATGTTGTAAAAGATTGCTGCAGCATCGTGTAGGCCGACTGGCGCGGAGTCGGCTGGTTCCTTGGCCGGTTGGATCGGGTTCGTGTCGGCCAAGGTGAGATTGCCAATCTGGTCGGCGACGAAGTCGAGGCTTCCGAATGCAATTGTATCTCCGGGGGAGAGTTTGCCGCCGTCGACTTCGGTTGCTGGATCCATCGAGCTTGTAGATGTAGATCGCGCCGAATCCCTACCTGGGCGCCAACTGTCGATGTTTTACACCGGCAATAAATATATGGGCTAGTCGGCGGATGTAAACTCGGTGGATTGCAAAAGAACACAGAGGGATTTTATACTGGTTCAGGCCCTCAATGTGAGGTAAATACCCTACGTCCAGTTTGTATGTATTCCTTTGAGGATATACGGTGGTAGTTCTGATGAACTTGTGTGCACCTGCCCTCATGGGGCGCCTGCCTCCCTTATATACTGGGGGACAGGGTTACAAGGTAGGAGTCCCATCGATTACGACTAGGAGATCTCCCCTTAGAGATATAACGCACCCGACTAGGACTGTACATTCCTTTCTATACAAGGCGAAGTCTGCCGAATCTAGCTATATCTCTAATTATAAGGCTAGGCCCATCCTCTATCCGAGTGGCCCATATACTTGTCATGAGGTACCCGGGGCCCATGGCACCCACAGTATCGTGTTTGGTCGCCACCATCGAGTGGTTTGACGGGCGTATGACGGGGAGGACTGGCAAGCTGTCTTTATGATTGTCTCTTTTGTACACTTCTCGGCATTTTTGGATTTGTATTGTGAGGGGTAAAGATTATGGCAAGTCTACGATGAGGATGGATGGTTACCGCATTTATTCGGGTTTAATTCGAGACCCTATCCATCTAGATAATTCGCGTTGCCGTAATAGTTACTCTTTATAATGCACTTCCGAGGTGCCCACACCCCCAGCCGGATTTTTACAGGCAGCCCCCTTGCCGCCCTCTCAGAGGGCGGTTTTTGTGTGGCCGAGGAGCCGCCTGCAAATAGCCGACCCACGGGCTGACTATTTTGCAGCGGCCCCTTGCCTGTCGAACGGTCCGCACTCTAACGGACGGTCCGGACTGTACAAATTGCCGTTTCACAGTATATAGTACGGACCATCCTCACCCTGTTCGGACGGTCCGCACTGTACAAATTGCCGTTTCACAGTATATAGTCCGGACCATCCTCACCCTGTTCGGACGGTCCGCACTGTACAAATTGTTGTAAAGCGCACTACCTACCTTAAAACAGTCATAACTTTCGCATACGGTCTCGGAATCGGGCAAATAAGTACTCTACGGACATCTATAGAAAATTCTTAGCAGCTGCGTATCCAAGCAGGAAAGCATAGCATTGCACACCAGACAAGTTCACCTTCCAATGTACGCATGCTGCAGAAAACAAGGATGACAGAACAACTTGCTACATCGATTCCATCACGAGTCTTTGCAAACATTTGCAGTAAAATTTTGCGCTAACATGTATATCATCAGCAGCTAAACATTTGTCACTAGGAAATTAGGAAAGCGACATTAAAGTGCTGGGACAACAGCCTTTCTCCAATCTCCGTGTCCTACCATATCACTAATACAACAACCGGCCAATAAAGGTGCTGCGTTGGTCGATGTAGACATCACTTCTCAACATTTCATTTGTGACGATCAATGCTTAACACGAAATGATCTTACTTTCATGCATCCAGGTATGAGTAGAAGAGAAAACTAGTCCTCTGAGTTCAAACTTGAACAGAATAGTTGCTGCATCAGCTAGATGGGAGGTTACTGCTGATAGGAATCACAAGTGAACTATTTGTATTATGTGTCTGTCTCTTGCAAGCAAGCCTGACAGTGGTATCGATCTCAGAAGGCTCAGCCATTGCCCATTACATAATCACCACAAGCCAGCCTTTTTGGTAATGGGGACCAAAGATATGCCTAGCTGGTTGATTGTCTAAAGATGACGATTGGGAACGGGTTGTTCACATGAAGGTATCATAGCTGGGGCAACAAAGAGTGGTTTACTGTATCCCATGCTCTCACTATGCACGTCAAGAGGTTGTCATAAGCCACCAGCCAATCTGAAAAAACTAATCTAGTGTCACTTTTTGTAGGGAACAAAAACAATTGCTGTTGTCAAACAGATTCAGGATTCAACATCAATATCTATGGTTCACACCAGAAAAGGCCATACCTTAGCCACGGTATTAGCTGATAATGGCGCACATCACCATGATATCTGCCCATTTTCGCAGCTCAATGTGTAAAACTTCATCTCCTATCTTCTTAACCCGGGTAGACCATTCGTCATCATCAGTGTAAAGAATATATCACCTAGCAGAGATTTTCTATCAACAAAATGTAACGAAGCTTGACGTACCACTGGCTCTGAACTTCTGCCCACTCGAGAAGCTCGGAAAAGGCCTCTCAAATTTTATAGCAGCGAACACTTCAGAGGTAGCAAGACGAACTTGAGGTCTAGTTGAGGAAGTCAGCGCCAAAGTGTCCTGTACCGCTCTGATGTAGTCATCACGCTCCTCACCTGGACCACTCTACTATATATTAGAACTACGGGAATACAAGATTTATGATGAATATGGTTACATGATCCACATGCAATTTCTTGAATGAAATGAAATAAAAGGAGGGGTTTAGTATACCGTTTACAAATTACAGATTCATATTACAGCAACGGGCAAACATAAATACATCATTTTATGTTTCTGATTCTCAAGATAGTGTCAGAATGGTAGATGCATTAACAGACTGGTTCTGTTCCTAAATTGCAAGCATCTAAAAATATACTCAGCAGCTCAGCTAATATCTTTATATACTTTGCTAACAGCGTCAGAACTAATGCAGGACCATGATTTTCACTGAACCAATTTTTTTTAAGAAACGGACTGCTACGCTTTACCGAACGAGGCAGGCCGGCCGCGTCGCCTCTGGCTCAACCCGACTCGCCGGTTGTGCCCGCGAGGAGCACAGGGTGAAACAGATTGGAAAACGGTCGGAAACTAGCTATACCATATTCGTTTTCATATTTTTGTCGGAATCGTTTATCGCCCTCGCTGGAAATCCCTCGGATACGAAAACGAATCGAATATTACGATACAGATACGGAGCGAATATGAATCGGAACGAATACGGTAACCGAGTAATTTTATTCGAATATAAAAACCCCTTAAACTGAATTTTAGAAACAACGAAGAGAGAAAAAACTATTATTTTTTGTAAAACAATATATCAATATTTCTAATTTTTTGCTAAACAATATATACAACACAATTTCAAACATCCATATCAAACAACACACTTTACTAATTTCTATACAAGTATAACAAATATCACCATCTTCGTAATCAGATTGACCCTAGTGACTGATAGGAAATGACCGAAGTTCATACAGGAACACAGATTTCAGAAGAAAATTGGAAATTAACTTGCATTAGCAGTTAATTTTGCTAAGCTTCTTGTCTTAACATCGAGAAAGCTTTCACCAAAGTAATTAACCCAAGCACAGCAAGCAAGCCTTACTCCTTAACCATCAAGGTTCCCATCCAACCAGCACAAACACAGGAATAGATTAATCTGCCAAAGAAGGATTCACTGCGATTGAGGGCCGTGGGGGCAGCGGGCGCGTGAGGCCGGGCGCGCGGGGAGGCCCGATGGGCTCGGGGTCTCGGGCCGACGGGAGGTGGCCATGGAGTCTCAGGTACCCCCGACGCGGCGGCGGCGCCGCGGGCGCGAGGAGCAGGCCGGCGCCGGTGCGGCGGTGGAGCGACGAGCGGGCGGCGCGGGGGACGGGAGCGAGACCGGCGGCGCGAGATGATGGGGGCAGCAGGCCGGGCGTGGTGGCGGAGGCGACGGGCGCCGGCAACGTGGCGGAGGATGATGGGGGCGCGAGCCACGTGGCGGCGGAAACCGACGGATGGGGCGCGTGGGAACCGTGCTCGGTCGGCGGGCGCGCGGCATGGAGCAGGCCGGCGCTGAGGAGTGGATGGCGTCGACACAGTGTCACCCACTTATCCGACAGCTGCCTGTGTGTGGACTGGATGGAGACCAGAAAAAATAGAGATTGCAAGTTAGGTTAAGTTTATCTGGATATCTGAAAATTTATCCGGATAGTTTTCCGCGACCGATTCCGAATCCGCCGGATAATGCCTTTACCGTATTTCGTCGAGTCATCGGAGAAAAATTTAATTCCGTTTCCGTTTCCGAATAAGTCCGAATTATCGAGAATTATCGACCGATCCCTTCCGTATCCAAAATTTCGGATGGTTAGCGGATAATATGAACCGTTTTCACCCCACAAGGAGAAGGCCCCTAGGGCGCGTACAACAAGAGGGCTGCGCCAAACGTGCCTCCGGCCCGTTCGCCAGCCCGCGCGCAAGAGGCGAGGGCGAGGGGTGTGGAAAGGGAGGACACGGGAAGAGGCGGAGACTAACAGAATTTCACTAGGAGGAAGGGCCTCACGGCCGTGAAGATCGGGTGAGAGAAGGGTAGACGCGGCTGCGGTGGATGTAGTGCTCGGCGCCGCCGTACTCCGACGTGGAGATACACCGACGCGGCGCGGAGGCGCCGGGCTCGGGGAGCTCGAGTAGCTGGAGCTTAGTCTGCTGTGGCTTTGGAGGGGAAATGGAAATTTTTTTATTTTATATTTATTTAATAAAATATTTACAAAACTACATTTTCATTCAAAATTTACAAAATAATCCCATCGCCTTTGATGAATAAATCGCCCTTGTCAAGCCCAATAATCCTAGGTAATTCGTGCTATGACCCGTCACTAGAGTGCACAAAATGGATTCTTGGCATTATCACTTCTCGCAAATAAGTTTGAAATATATTGAAACCATCAATGCAATAAACCTAATCGGCAAAAATGACCACTCCAAAAATGCATCAATTGAACTAAACATTGTTGAAAAATATTATTCAAAATACTAGATTATTATCATGAATTAATATAATTTTTCCAAATTTATTTTATTAGTTTAAATCCCTAAAAAATTCAAACAAGTTTCAGCCTGGGTCTTATTGTTGAATTTCTGTGAGCAAACGCATTGAATTTTGTGTGAAACTTTCAAAAATGGACCTAGGCAGTCTGGGGTGCTACACAAAAAATCCCTATTTTTGACACAGTTTTACTTGCTCATTTGATTTGAAGAGAGAGGAGTGGAAAAATCCAGAAAAATCTCTCAAAAATAGTGTTCACCAGTTTCTACCCAAACCTCTCTGATATTCCTAACTCCACGCCTTGGACCACCTGGCAGCGTCCCTACTCCCAGCCCTGTCCGCTATCCACGAAGCAGAGAGCTCGTCACTGATTACCGATCGACCGACGCGTGTGCCATGCATGCCGATGTGTCCAGCCGCTCCATCGCCCTATACCTCCCTCAGCTGCATCGACCGATCACCATTGACGCCCTAGAGTGTAGACACCGAGAGGGAGAGCCTACCTCGGCAGCTCGTCATCGATCCTGTCGCCGGGGAAGCAACCGTCGCCACTGTCGAACTTTCCTCCGGTGAGTCTTCCTCTTATCACGTTCCAAGCTCCCCTCAGCTTGCATAGCTCCTGACTGGTTTTGTCCTATCTCGTAGCGATCACCCGAGAGCGAGCTTCGCCATTCGATCCGGCAGGATTCGGCCGTCGTCTTCTTGTTCCGGCCGAGCTCCACCGCGCGAGTTCGACCCAACCGGTGAGCCGTTCATCGATTCTTTGCCACTGTAGTATCCTCGATGAGCTTGCTTAACCTCCTGGATGTTTTGTTTCCTCCCATGCACGCCACAGATCGAGTCAGCCACGGTGAACCGAAGGTTTTGCCGGCCCGGGAGTTCTCCGCCATCGCCGGGCCGCACGCGAGCTCGTCCAACCTTTTCCGGGAGACGGTGAGCCTCCTGAGATCCTAACACCGTTCCATGATCACCTGCTCGGCGTGGGGGTTGCTTTGCTCCACGTGCGAACCCGAACGTAGCCGCCGCTGGAGTCGCGCCGGCGAGATCTGGTCACCCGAGGTGTCAAGAAGACCACCCTTAGCTCTGCCGTATCCTCTATCTTTTCTCTTTGGGCCCGACTACAGCCGACGCCGCCATCCGTCGCCGCCGGCTCTGTCTGCCTCGCGCCTTTCTGTTCCCAGGCCGGACCATACACTCGTGTCCGGACGGTCCGCTTCCTTGTCTAGCGTCGCACCTGCTCCGCCGTCCTCTGCTTTGCCTCACTGGCCTGCGGGCCCGGGCTGTAAGGGAATCAGAAAAATAGATAGCAAGAAAGAAAATAGGAAGTAATTAAAAGATTTATCCATTACAAACAGAAAAATATGCAAACTTTGAAATCATAAGACTATTCTTTTAACTCTTTTTGAGTGAAACCAATTTTCTGTGGATTCATAAAATGTGTTCTTTCATTTCGGTAAAATGAAAAAGGTAAAGCCTTTGTTGTATTGCTCTAAAATGGAAATACCTTTTATATACCTCTTTATCCCTAGACTTATATAAATCCTAGAAATTCATCTATTTGCTAAAATGTGAACCACTTTTGTTTACTCAGAAAGCAATTAGTACTCGTTTACTGTGGATAATTTATATTTGATACAAAATACCTCCAAAAGGTATAAGTAATTTTCGACTTTCTTTTTATTAAACTTGTGAAATTCATAACTAAATCAATTTAAATCAAATCCAGTGAACCTAATTTGTTAGAACAGTAGGTATGCTCTTTTATTATAAAATGCATGCCCTTATGAAATCTTAATAGAAGTCAGTTAAAATATACATAACTTAAGGCTATATACTATAATAAATTCGAAACTGCCATTTTTTTCAGCCCTCCTACCTTGTTATTTTGTATCTCCCAATCCAGGATGCAAATGCCTTGGTTCTTTCTCCTAAAATCTTATTCGAACATGCCCTACATACTTATTTATCTTAGCTTATCGTATCATCTTTGCTAGGCATATTTGAATTTAATTGACTCTTATTGCATATTGCTTTTTATCATGATAGATTAGACAATTCGTACGTGGAGGAAGAACTGAGATTGAGACTGAATTATCGCTGCAGCAAGGGCAAGCATCAATACCCCTGGGGGGGGAGGGGTGAGAAGCATCTAAGCATTATTGACCTAATATTTTTCGTAAATTAAGTTTGCTTGCGAGATAATATCTATGCATGTTTCGGTTCTTTTTAAAATGGGAAAATGGGTAGAGTTACATTACCCAATTGTATATTTCCATTTCTTGATTATGATAATTTATCACTTGTAAACCTGGTTAAGACTTTGAAATACTTTTATTTTACTGAATGCCTTAGCCATGCTATTTCTAGACTTAGAGAAATCGATGATGAGCTATCGGTTCAAAACTAGTTTAATGCGAATAGATGGGTTTAAATCTGAAAAGAATCACTTCTGATTAATAATTGAAAATATGATTGACTTGACTGATGAGGTAGGGCGATGAAGGGATGTGTTCCCCGATGCCGTAGCTCCGTCTAGGTCGTTAAGGACCGAGCAGGTTCGACATCTATTAACACCCTACGTACTTCCACACGCGGGAATGGGATGGCTTAACTCCAGTAGCACGGAGGCTGTGGCATCTACGCCCGTCCAGTCAGATCGTGAGGATGGATTTCCGTCTGGAGGACCTCGAGCGCGACCCCTATATGGACGAGTGCCTCCCACGACTGTGAGCCCCGCCTTATCACCACACATGCACGACCCAAAGTCGTCGGGGGCCCAGACGTGGTTTAAGGTGGTTGGGGCTAAGCATGCCAAAAGGTTCTGTTGTGATCTAGTCCGCACTCCAATGTGTAGAGTGTGTGGTACTAGCGTGGTACAGATCAAACTAGAGTGTAGCCATTTTGGCTTCGTATCACATCGGTGTGGGTAAAGATGTACACCTCTGATCGGTAAAAGAACTATTCGAATAGCCGGTGTCCATAAGTTACAGGACGACGCTTGATGTTAGGTCAATTGTGGTTAGCATCAACTTGGGATATGTAGTTATGGGTTATGTACATACCATGACTATAGCGGATGGTCTGATGGATGGATCGGGTTTATATAGGGATTTTTTTGATGATTAATGATGAAAGGGTTTTATATTAAATATGACCTTGTTAGTCATGAAAAGCAGACTATACTGGTATAGCAATGATTGGTCTGGCAATGGTGGCCGATGGATGATGATTAGAGCATGGTTTGTGCTCATTTATCATGTTATTTTCAGAACTATATAGCTGCTGTCAAAATTTCAGATTGGATTAGTTCTTCAAATGCTTGTGTTTTCAAGATATATGTTCAACAAACTTGGCTTTATGCAACAGATCAACCTAGCCAACTCCTTTATATATGAACTAGCATTACTCCCTTTTGTTCTAATTATTGTAATAAGCTTCTGAGTACTTGTGTACTCACCGCTGCATTTTTAGGTGAGGACATCGACGATGCTGATGTGATCTTACTACTATCCCGCTGAGGGTGGCGAGGATATTTAGTAGTTGAGTTAAGCTCTGCCCCAGTTGGTTGCCCTGTGGTTGGGTATGGCACCACTGGTTCTTGTCTTTTGTGTTTATTTTCTGCTACTATATTTTGTGTACTCTGTGATGAATTAGGGTGTGAGAACCCTATATGTAATATATGTAACTCTGCTGCATGTTTATCCATATATTAAGAGTACTTGTGATGTTTATCAATTGCTTGCGATGAAAGTGTGAGGCTAGTCGTTTTCCTGGGGACTAGCTGAACATGAGTATGAGTTGTGTATAATTGAGATGGTTGAGGGATAGCTACTGTGGTTCGAGTTCTCTGGGGTACGTATCGTGTTTGGTCATCACCATTGAGTGGTTTGACGGGCGTATGACGGGGAGGACTGGCAAGCTATCCTTATGATTATCTCTTTTGTATATTTCTCGGCATTTTGGATTTGTATTGTGAGTGGGTAAAGATTATTGTAAGTCTGCGATGAGGATGGATGGTTACTGCATTTATTCGGGTTTTATTCGAGACCTCATCCATCTAGATAGTTCGCGTTGCCATAATAGTTACTCTTTCATAATGCACTTTCGGGGTGCCCACAACCCTCCCAGAGGGCGATTTGATGACGTCCGTCAGCCATTTTGCAGGCGGCCCCCCTGGTCGGATTTTTACAGGCGACCCCCTTGCTGCCCTCTCAGAGGGCGGTTTTTGTGTGGCCGGGGGGCCGCCTGCAAATGGCCGACCCACGGGCCAGCTATTTTGCAGGCGGCCCCCTTGCTTGTCCGGACGGTCCGCACTCTACACGGATGGTAACGCGTGCTACCTACCTTAAAACAGTCATAACATTCTTATACGGTCTCGGAATCGGGCAAATAAGTACTCTACGGACATCTACAGAAAATTCTTAGCAGCTGCGTATCCAAAGCAGAAAAAGCATAGCATTGCTGTTGATGCGAAAACAACGGGGGCCGTCCGGCGTCTTGGAGACACGCGAAGGCTTGGGAGATCTACTTAGCTCCAGTGCAGGTCCTAAAATCTTGAGGTTCGTAGGCGTGCCAGTCAATTTGACCCTGCAATTGACAAGGAGATAGAAAATATTAGATCCATGAGCCAATCGGCTGAAAGCCGATCTAGACTCGTCTCATCGGCCGATGGCCGATATGAACTATAGCACTTATACACCGACCTGAAGACGATGAGGGCATGATGTGACATCCTGGCCCAATTAGGATATGGCCCATATGGCCCATGAGTGCTATGTGCACATGAATAGTACCACCTTGCTAGTTGAGCAAGGGTTGAACCAACTTATAAGGCCTTGTCCCTCCAACCATAGCACTTCCGGGTTAACCCTTTTACACGAAGCGAGGACGAAAGTGTAAGTGGGGTGCTATGTGTAAGTGGGCCCACCCGTCGGTTGGGCTGGGCTGCGCGGTTCTGGAGGGCAAGCTGTTACAAATGGTATCAGAGCCGACCCTCGCGGTTGCGCGTACGAGTCAGTGTGCGGGCATATGGCGCATGGCGCATGTGGGCTCGGTGTGAGGCACATGGCATGGCATATGGCGCCGGCACTGGACGTACGGACGTGCGCTAAGAGGGGGCGTGTTCCTGGACATTTGCCTATATGCCTGTGTGGCTATACGGGTAAGTTGGACTGGCGGGGACGCTAGGTCCTTTGAGGGGGGGTGTGTGTGACATCCTGGCCCAATTAGGATATGGCCCATATGGCCCATGAGTGCTATGTGCACATGAATAGTACCACCTTGCTAGTTGAGCAAGGGTTGAACCAACTTATAAGGCCTTGTCCCTCCAACCATAGCACTTCCGGGTTAACCCTTTTACACGAAGCGAGGACGAAAGTGTAAGTGGGGTGCTATGTGTAAGTGGGCCCACCCGTCGGTTGGGCTGGGCTGCGCGGTTCTGGAGGGCAAGCTGTTACACATGAGCAGTAATACAATAATAAGCAAATATCTAACTAGCCGATTGCCGAAGGGATATTCAAGAATCGGCTATAAACTGATAAAATAAATAAGCAAAGTGCGTAAATAAATAAATCGAATGAACTCCAGCCGATTGTGATTGAAATTACTAGCGTCGCCGCAATGGTGTCGCTCGTGCTCGTGCCCAGGTATTCGCCCGTGTTCATGCCCGGGGCCTTACCTGTGCTCGTGCCCGGGGCCTTACCTGTGTCCGTGCCCAGGTCGGTGAAGTAAACTAATCGGCTAACCTTTAGCCGATCATGATAACAGGCGAAAATAGATAATAGAACAAGCAGTATAATCGGCTATATTAAATAAAAGATACCTTATCGGCTAAGCACTATGATAAAACATCGCATAGATATCCATCGGCTTGTTAAGAGTAAAGTTATTACCACCAGTCTAGTAGATTAGACCTAACCGTTGCAGCACAGACCGAAGGTGATAACAGGACCTCGACAAGCCGATAGATCTAATGCGATCGTGATGCGAAATAAGATAACTTATCGGCTATACATTTCGATAAGACGCTTGCACAGAAAATATCAACATAGCAGGAATAACTTATCGGAGGCAGTTTAGTAGGTCGGACCTAACCGATGCAGCACAAACTGTCGATAAGTTACACCCAGTAAGCCGATACGATCTATGCACGCGTGATGTGATATACCTAATCGATCTATGAGGTCAAACTAAACTGATGCAGCCATAGATAAAGCAGATATATCGTGGTAAGCCGTCCACCGTAAACCGACTAGAATATCGGACTTAACTGAGAAAGTCCTAGCCGATGTGGTGTCCGGGGTGACGAGACTTACCCTCTCGCTGGAGGTCGAACTTAACCGATGCAGCCCGGCTCGAGAAGCAAGAACCCGTCGAAAGGGTGGCGATGCGCCGAATTTTATTGATCTGATTGTAGATAGATTACAAAGCACCCGGGCACACGTATTTATACCCCGAGTTACTACGAGTCCTTATTGGACACGGTATAAGGTTTCCTAATTACAGAAGGAAATATTGACAAGACCTGGCCGGACACGGGGTCAGGTTTCCTAAAGATAAAAACTAATACTGCCTAAATAGTAGACACGGTAAATAACTGCCATACTGCGGTCTTCACGGCTCCTTCCCAGATTCGGTCCCTTCTGGATCAATTTTCGTTAGTTGACTGCAATTGTCTTCTTGACCGAATCTGATACAGGGCTTTACCAAATTTTGGCGTTAACACATGCCCCCCAATTTTGGAGTTCTTCAATAGGACTTCGAAATTCTTTCGTTTTGGGCCTTCAGATTTCTTCCATACCGAGGCAGCCCAAGGTAGCCCACTTGCCTTAACTGTTTGAAACAGTGCCAACGGCCTCGATTCCCGCCCTGTCATCATATCTCTATAAAACGCTTCGTCTCCCTAGCCTTTTTTACGCTTTCACATCACCAGAGCACCACCGCTTCATCTTCCAAAACTTTGACAAGCTCCAGCGAACCCAGACGAACCGTCGCAGCCCTCTTCTTCGACCGTTGATTCCTGCATCTTCTTCCTCTCTCGCGATGGCATCAGCATCCGTAGTCCCCGAGGTAATTCTTCAGCCCGACTGTTTTTTCTGATCTACAGCCTAGATGAATCCAATGTGCCATGTTCTTTACCTGTTCTTCATCGTGTTCTTGTTCACTGTAGCACCTTAGAGACCAGATCCTGATTCCGGCCGTCGATTATCCAAACTTCTTCTACCATGGCCCCATGGGTAGCGAAGATCCCACAGATTTCATTAGCGCCGAGACCCAACGTATCCCTTTCAAGAACTCCGCCATGCTAGTCAATGACTGGACCAATAGCTTCAGGTCATGGCCGAGCAAGCTGCCTGGGTGGAGGGATTGGTACATCAGAGTATCGGCCGCGAAGAGAACCCTCTGGGAAGAATCACATATCGGCCACTGCATCAATCTCTCTCTAGCCGATATGGAAAGGAATGAACCTCTGCTTGCATCAGCTTCATATTTCTGGTCTGATGCCCTCAACGCATTCATGTTTGGGCATGGGCCGATGACTCCCACCTTGCTAGATGTGACCATGCTCACCTACCTTGATACGACAAGTTACATCAATCCCTCCAAGCTCCGGTTCAAACCCACTCATCGGCTCCAAGCGAAGAACATTGGTGGCTGGTCCAGGTATATATCAATCCACAACAAGGGAACCGGACCAGTCGACAATCGGGAACACGTCACCTTTTTGAACCTGTGGCTGGAACGGTTTGTCTTCGGCAGTGCAACCCTCGGTCCAATGATCAACATGCAATGTCTGGCAGAGTGCTTGGCCGATCAAAAATAGATCCCCTTGGGGCAATACCTCCTTGGCGCTACTTACCAACTGCTTCACCAAGTAGCGACCAAGCTATCGGCCGGCCAGCCCATCGGCCATATCGGGGGTCCTTGGTGGTTTGTGCAATTCTGGCTCAACGTCTACACCTCCAAGGCCTTCTTTGGGACTTCTTTTCTCAACCAATCCTTTCCAGCCGATCATACAAAAGACCAGGATCCCATTTACCGCCGATGTGTTTCCATGGGTGAAGCTGCATCGGCTCTTTCTGGTGGCAAGATAACACCCGCTGGACTAAGCCAATGGTTCAAGGGGTTCTATTACAGCTTCACCAAGGAGGCCACTCTCTGGTTCGCGTACAACGATGCATCGTCATTCGAGATGCCCTCCAATTTTGACCCGCTTAATGCTTTGGAAAATGATGAGTCGAAGGCCATATTTTTATCAACCATTACCCCTTGTCTGCTACCAACTGGCTTCTCTCTAGGCCGATCGCAACCATCGTATGAGTTTTACCATCCATCGGTCAGCTCCCGTCAGCTTGGCCTTGGTCAACTTCCAATCGGCCTATTCTTCATCGACAAACTCCAGGCCCGGGGCAACGTCAACAACGCCTTAGAGTATGATCGGATGCGGACCTTGACAGAATCCCTACTCCCAGGCGCCGCCACCGAGGTGAATGTTTGCACTGCTAATACAAAGCTTTTCGTCCGATGGTGGTCAAAATGGAAGAAACATCTATTCAGTTTAGCGGCCATCCACTACTGTTTCCGCCTCCATGCCGACTACATCGAATCCGACGAAGAGGTAACATCCATAAGCTTTAATCACCACCTCCAATCATCTCTCAAACTTAACCTTGCAGGCTGCCGACGTCGAGGCCCCAACGACAAGCAACAGTGGTCGGCCGATTCTGTATCAACCCCCATCGGCCACTCCAAACATTGGGGCGCGATGCTCCTTCCTCCATCGGCTCTCCTTAAGGCGGTCCTCGGCCAAACTAGGACAAAAACGCAAGAAGGTAGCGCACACGCCCGTCTCTCTCAAGAAACAAGAAAACTAGTGCCGATGTCATTGCCACACGCAACGGCCACCTACTCTCCAATCAACATCGGCTCCCTCATCTCCTCAGGTATGCGCTAAATCTGGATATCATTATCTGTCTCCCATCTTTCTCATCAATCTCCTTCTCAGCTCGAGTCATCGGCCCCTGAACCTCAACCTTCTGACATCTCTCCAATCATCGAGCCGATGGCTTCTCCAGCTGCCCCAATCTCAGCACCGAGTCCTCCAGCCGTTGATGAGACTGTTCCTATTCCATCGCCTGACATCGGCCACCCCGAAGAACAACCTACTCATCTCCCTAAAGCCAATGTCACCCAAGCTGCCGATGCCCTATCTCAGGTAATCTCTATATCCATACTTTGCTTCTAAACTCCTCACTGATTTCTTTCCACCGATGTCAATTATTGCCAGTCCTTAGCCGATTGTTCTCCTTCGACATTCGGCAAGTACTTAGAGGCAGAAGAAACCACAGCCACCAGCGTAGCGACCAAACCGTCCTTCCCAGCCGATGTGCGCGAGTACTTAACGAGCATCATCAGTCGGCTGGAAAATCCAATCGATGCACTAGTGGAAGATTGTGGGCCGATTCGGGCAAGACTTGCAGATATTGAACACCGTTTGCCCGAAGAACTCATCGATGCACTAACCCCTGCAGCATATCTGGAATCTCACAGATTTAAACTTATTCAAAGCTTAGACAGCGCATAGCCGATTGGTGCTGACCAACAGAAGATGAACCGAAGATATCCAAGCTGATCGGCTGTCAGCCCAAATAGAGAAGAAAAAGCTTGATGATATGGCAAGCTGCCCCTCAAGAGCTCCAACCCAAGTTGGATCAACTGAAGAAAAAGGAGGCCGATTTGCTGGGCAGAAACTTGAAAAAGTTCGCCAAGGATCTTGAAGCAAACAGAATCCCAGCTTATCGGCCATGCCGACCAAGCTATTCAAGACCAAGAGGCTAAGGTGGCAGCAAAAGTGTGTCAAGTCATTCATCGGCGCAAGACTTTGAAGACCATCCTGGGCTCCGATGAAGATGACATCCGTGCTATCAACGAGATTGACCAAATCCGCCTGCGTGCAATCGAAACGATCCAAAAATTCTTGTAAATCTTAAACATTTGTAACTGATGGTTCTCTGGAACATGCCGATTAACCTCGTGCTGTCATATAATCTAATGGGCTATGTTGCCTATTCCTTTCAACCTTGATAATATTTTTTGCTTGTTTGCTCTAAAGGCGATATCGATTGATATCGGCTTTCTTTAGGCGATGCAAAAACATCGGCTTTCTGAACTATTTTAGAAATCGGCTTCACTTAACCGATTTAAGAGTTGATCCAAATGCTAGGATAGTATTTCTTGAGATATTTCCCGTTAAGTGCTTTAGCAAACTCCGTCCCGTCAAGATCCTCTAACACATAGGCATTACCAGGCACACAACGATTAATCCGATAGGGCCCTTCCCAATTAGGCGACCACTTTCCGAACCTACTATCTTGGACCCGATCGGCAAATCAATTTCCATACAGATCTCCTCGGCAAACGACTTATTCACCACTTTTTTTGTTGTAATGCCGAGCTGCCTTAGCCTTGTTTTCCTTGATCCTCTCTAATGCCCTTAACCGATTCTGAGCCAAGTCTTCAAGTTCATCTGTCATCAAGTTATAATAATCATCGGCTGTCAACTGATCTTGCAAAGAAATCCTCCTAGAGCCGATGTTACTCTCCCAAGGCAAAACTGCTTCATGTCCATATACTAATTGGTAAGGTGGTACCTGGGTAGACCCATGACATGCCATCCAATAGGCCCATAATGAATCGGCTAACATAGTATGCCATCTTCGCGGCTGTTCATCAATCTTTCGCTTAATCAACTTGATCAAACTCTTATTAGAAGCTTCCGCCTGTCCATTAGCTTGAGCATAATAAGGCGATGAATTTAATAACTTGATTCCCATACTGGCAGCAAACTATTGAAATTCATCAGACACGAAAATAGATCCCTGATCAGTAGTTATCGTCTGAGGAATTCCAAACAGATAAATTATGTGTTCCTTTACAAACTCAATCGCTTCTTTGGACGTAACTTTCTTCAAAGGAATCGCTTCTACCCACTTTGTAAAATAATCTGTCACCACCAATATAAATTTATGTCCCTTACTTGATGGAGGATAAACCTGGCCGATCATATCAATTCCCCATCCTCTGAACGGCCATGGTTGATGATAGGATTCATAGCCGATGCTGGTGCTCGCTGTATATTTCCAAACTTCTGACAATCTTGACATCCTTTATAATACCTGAAGCAATCTTCCAGCATTGTCGGCCAAAAATATCCTACTCTTCTCAGCAACCACTTCATCTTATGAGCCGATTGATGAGTCCCACAGACGCCCTCATGCACTTCGCACATAACCACTTTGGCTTCTTCCAAATTCAGGCATCTAAGCAGAACTCCCTCAAAAGTTCGATAATATAACTCCCCATCAAGCAGCACATACTTTGTAGATTTGTATCGAAGTTTTCTAGAAACCGATTGCGACAGATTTTGCAGATAATCTATTATCTCCTTTCTCCAATCATCGGCTTCATCCCGAATGTCATTATTGGCTATTTCAATCTCAACCTGCCTACTCAGCCGATAACCAGAAGCAATCTGTGCAAGATCATTGGCTTCTAAATTCTGCTCCCTGGGAATATGATCCATTGATACCATCTTGAAATCCTTTAATAAATCTGTACATTCCTCATAATATGATCTCAAAACATCATCCCTGCACTCATACTCTCCAGACAACTGCTTGATTACTAATAAAGAATCCCCAACAATCTCTATGATATCGGCCCCGATCTCCTTTAGAAGTTGAAGCCCTTTTAACACCGCCTCGTACTCTGCCTGATTATTAGTCCGATAAGGTTTAATTGTAAAAGCAAACTCAAAACTTGCCCCCCGAGGCGATACAATGATCAGTCCAATACTAGATCCATGCTTGCAAACCGATCCATCAAAAAACAAAGTCCAAGGGATCGGCTCCACATAATCTTCGTGAATCCCTCTATGTTGTACAATGAAATCGGCCACCGCCTGTCCTTTGATTGCTTTGGCCGATTCGTACCTCAAGTCGAACTCTGTCAAGGCAAAAACCCACTTACCAACTCGCCCTTTTAAGACTGGAGCCGACAGCATATATTTCACCACATCGGCTTTGCAAACCACCGTGCACTCAGCCGATAGGATATAATGCCTTAACTTCGTACATGAGAAATATAAACAAAGGCATAGTTTTTCCACCACAGGATATCTCGTTTCAGCATCCAAAAGCCTTCTGCTCAGATAGAACACAACTCGCTCTTTCCCCTCAAATTCCTGTATCAAAACAGACCCGATGGACTTCTCAGCGGCCGATAAATATAACTTGAATGGCTTTCCTCTCTGCGGCGGAATTAAAACAGGTGGGGAACTCAAATAGTTCTTGATCTCATCAATTGCTTTCTGCTGATCTGCCCCCCACACGAATTCTTGATCGGCTTTCAACTTCAACAATGGAGTAAACGGCTCAATCCTTCCTGACAGATTTGATATGAATCTCCTTACAAAATTAATCTTGCCGATCAATGATTGTAGCTCTGTCTTGTTGACTGGTGGTTCTGTATTCTTGATGGCTCTGATGCTCCGTTGACTAACTTCAATTCCTCGCTCATGCACCATAAAACCCAAAAACTGTCCAGCCGATACACCAAAAGCGCACTTATTGGGATTCATCCTTAGTCCATGTTTCCTTGCCCTGTCCAGCACTTTCTGTAAATCGGCTATATGGCTCTCATTACTCTTGGACTTAACCACCACATCATCGATGTAAATTTCTACTAACATGCCGATGAGATCATGAAACATATAATTCATCGCTCTCTGATAAGTCGCACCGGCACTTTTCAATCCAAACGTCATTACTACCCACTCATATAAGCCGATAGCTCCAGGACACCGAAACGCAGTCTTGTGTATATCTTCCTCTGCCATAAAAATCTGATTATATCCTGCATTGCCGTCCATGAAGCTAATAATCTTGTGGCCTGATGCGGCATCTACCAACAGATCTGCTATCAGCATTGGGTATTCATCCTTGGGGGTAGCTTTATTTAGATCCCGGAAATCAATACATATCCTCAATTTTCCATTTTTCTTCTCCACCGGGACAATATTAGAAACCCACTCAGCATATCGGCATGGCCTTATAAATTTTGCATCATATAATCTCGTAATTTCCGCTTTGATCGGCTCATACAACTCTGCTTTAAACCTCCTCGGAGCCTGTTTAAATGGCCGATATCCTGGTTTAATGGGAAGCCAATGTCAACAATTGATCGGCTCAATCCTGGCATCTCATGATATTCCCAAGCAAAACAATCCCGATACTCTTCTCAGAGTTCAGGGCATAACCTTTTGCTTATGTATGTCGGCCTTGGTCTATCTCCTGGTCCGATATCGATCTCCTCCAAATCATCGGCCAACGTAAATCCTTGTCCCAATTTCCCTTCAAAATCTTCAATAGAGCCCATCAGAGTAACAACTCGGAGCCGACTTGCTGAATCGGCTGTATCCCTTGGCTGGTGACTTTCAGATAATCTGCTTCCCAAGATTTCCCAGACAAGCAATCCACTCCATCTGCTTCCCAAACCGGCAAATCGGTCATTGCAATGTTGGTTGACCCATCTGCTGGGACTACCTCAACTTGATCTCCTTGGCATTGTATCAAACATTGATGCATCGTCGAGGGCACACAACAGTTCGCGTGAATCCAATCCCTGCCAAGAAGCAAACTGTATGATCCTTTTCCGTCGATAACGAAAAACGTGGTTGGCAATGTCTTGTTTCCTACTGTTAACTCCACGTTCAACACGCCTTTCGCCTCCGACGAATTCCCACCGAAGTCCTTTAATACCATATTTGTCTTGATCAAATCTTCGGCAGTTTTACCTAATTTCCGAAATATAGCATACGGCATCAAATTAACAGCTGCTCCTCCATCAACCAGCATCTTCGTCATCAGCTTTCCGTTCACATAGCCCTTTATATATAGCGGCTTTAAGTGCCGATGCTCGGATTCTTCAGGTTTATCAAATACAGCCTGATCGGGTTGCAGCGTTAGCTGAGTGAAAATTTCTTCATTGCCCTCTTCGTCCGATGATAATGCTTTATACTCCCAAGGCAAGAAGAAAACCATGTTTACCGAAGCCGATGTATCAACTTCATCGTCTTTTCTCTTTACTCGCCATACTTGTTTAGTCCTCGTGCGATGATGGTCGGCTTCCTCCTGGTCTTGTCGTTGCTCCTCCTGTTGCTCCCGGTGCCGTAGCCGTTGTGCCCTTCTCTTCTAATTTTTTGTGAATATTCCACTAGGACACCACTGAGGATTCTGGATTTGCTAGTTTTCATGTACTTCCTCATCGTTTTCTTCAAAGAATTCTTCATTCATCGGCCCTAATCGGCTATGAGCCGATGCTCATTTTTTGAGTGGCCGATCTAGCAAAAATCTCTCCTACCGATCCTGCCAAGGCTGCAGATTATTACATTCAGGGCAATCTTCAATCATCGGCAACCTCATCCCTTGATCCCAGCAGAATCGGAAGAATGGACAAGTCCAATGTGGATTAAATCTTTCCATATCTGGCTCAATCCGCTGTTCTTCGCGCTTCGAATATTTCTCTATCATGTCCGATGAAGTAATCCGAGATTTATACCCTTGATGCCTTCCTTCATCGGCTTGGTTCCTTGACGATGATCCCGCATAAACCATGTTTACGGGGAACGGGTGTCCATCAATCTTCATCGGCTTTTTGTCTTCAAACTTAATCCTTCCCTGTTCGACAGCCGATTGGATCTGTTGCTGAAAAACTTTGCACTCGTTGGTATGATGTGATATAGTATTGTGCCACTTGCAATACTTCTTCTTCTTCAGTTCTTCGGCTGATGGAATCACGTGATTTGGCGGAAGTTGTATCTGTTTCTCTTGTAATAGCAGGTCGAAGATTTTATCGGCTTTATTTATGTCAAAGTCATATCGCTCCTCTTTGCCGATATCTTTAACCCATGGGCATGATACTGATTTTTTGTTCCTAGCCCACTCCGCCAATCCAACCTCAGCATCGGATCCCTCATCGTCCGAGTCCGATGAATAAATCTGAACCTGAGCAACCCTTCTCTGATATTTTTCCTTTTTCGCCTCCTGAAACCGGCTTTCATGAGCCAATACCTTCTGTACCAGGTGCGCCAAGGACTCGAACTCCTGTGATGAAAACCTCTCTTTGATTGGCGCTAAGAGACCCTGGAAAGCTAAGTCGGCCAGATGTCCATCACTCATATTCAAGCTAAACATCGGTTTCTAATGTCCCAGAACCTCTGGATATATTCCGGTACCGTTTCATCTAGTCTCTGACTAACCGATGTTAAATCCATCAGTCTCATCTCATGGATTCCAGCAAAGAAGTATTTATGAAACTGTTTCTCTAGATCGGCCCATCCCCGAACTGAATTCGGTGGCAATGAAGAAAACCACGTAAAAGCCGATCCTGATAGCGACAAGGGGAAAAACCTTACTCTTAGAGCTTCCTCAGCTGATGCCTCTCCGCACTGTGCTAGAAATCAGCTGACATGTTCTGCTGTGGATGTGCTGTCTTGCCCTGAGAACTTAGAGAAATCTAGGACCCTGTATCGGTGTGGCAATGGGACTCTGTCGAACCACTCAGGATATGGACGCCGATACATAAAGGTCTGCTCCTTTGGCTTGATCCCAAACTGCTCCCTCACTATTTCTGCAACCCTAGTTGATAAATCTTCTTCCCTCGGGTTGTCCTGCTGATACTGTATAGGTGGAGTTGGCTGCCGATTCTGTCTAGGGTATTCTCTCTGATAACTACCTGGATCGGCAATACCACCTGGGTAATTCTGTTGATATCCCCCATAATAAGCAGACCGATGGTATCCAGCAGGAATATCCTGTTGCCCCCCAGCCTGGTTCTGTGTAAACAGGTTCTCTGGTATGTCTCTGTGTACCCCATAAGCAACCTGATTTGGCTCTGTCTTCGGGGGAAGATATATAGGACCCCGAGTAGGCTCTTGAACAATTGATCCATCCACCGTCTTCTTGATAAGGTTATGAAGCGTGTTCACCAGGATCCCAGACTGATTGATGAGCGCGTGGTGTACTGCTTCATTCACCATCTCTTGTGGGGGTTTTACTGGTGGACTTTCCGGTGGTGTGCGGCTCGATTCTCCCACCAGAATTGGTTTTGGAAATTGTGTCTTCTGAATCGGCCCTTGCCGCGTCATGCTGAACGACTCCAAGCAAAGCTTCTAGAAATTGGCCATAGTCTGTTCGACTTGCTGTTTTTGTTCTTCGGTCAAATCTTCCATGGTGACCGGAATCACGTTGTCTGTCTTGATCTCTTTCCCGGCCATGTTGAGATTCTGATTGAAACTGTGTCAAAACTTCGTGTCCCACCGGGCGTGCCAAAAACGTGTTGATGCCGAAAACCACCGGGGGCCGTCCGGCGTCTTGGAGACACGCGAAGGCCTGGGAGATTTGCTTAGCTCCAGTGCAGGTCCTAAAATCTTGAGGTTCGTAGGCGTGCCAGTCAATTTGACCCTGCAATTGACAAGGAGATAGAAAATATTAGATCCATGAGCCAATCGGCTGGAAGCCGATCTGGACTCGTCTCATTGGCCGATGGCCGATATGAACTGTAGCACTTATACACCGACCTGAAGCCGATGATGGCATGAGCAGTAATACAATAATAACCAAATATCTAACTAGCCGATTGCCGAAGGGATATTCAAGAATCGGCTATAAACTGATAAAATAAATAAGCAAAGTGCATAAATAAATAAATCGAATGAACTCCAGCCGATTGTAATTGAAATTACTAGCGTCGCCGCAATGGTCTCGCTTGCACCCGTGCCCGGACCCTTGCTTGTGCTCGCGCCCAGGTATTCGCCCGTGTTCGTGCCTGGGGCCTTACTTGTGTCCGTGCCCAGGTCGGCGAAGTAAACTAATCGGCTAACCTTTAGCCGATCATGATAACAGGCGAAAATAGATAATAGAACAAGCAGTATAATTGGCTATATTAAATAAAAGATACCTTATCAGCTAAGCACTCCGATAAAACATCGCATAGATATCCATCGGCTTGTTAAGAGTAAAGTTATTACCACCAGTCTAGTAGATCGGACCTAACCGTTGCAGCACAGACCGAAGGTGATAACAGGACCTCGACAAGCCGATAGATCTAATGCGATCGTGATGCGAAATAAGATAACTTATCGGCTATACATTCCGATAAGACGCTTGCACAAAAAATATCAACATAGCAGGAATAACTTATCGGAGGCAGTTTAGTAGGTCGGACCTAACCGATGCAGCACAAACTGTCGATAAGTTACACCCAGTAAGCCGATACAATCTATGCACGCGTGATGTGATATACCTAATCGATCTATGAGGTCAAACTAAACTGATGCAACCATAGATAAAGCAGATATATCGTGGTAAGCCGTCCACCGTAAACCGACTAGAATATCGGACTTAACCGAGAAAGTCCTAGCCGATGAGGTGTCCGGGGTGACGAGACTTACCCTCTCGCTAGAGGTCAAATTTAACCAATGCAGCCCGGCTCGAGAAGCAAGAACCCGTCGAAAGGGTGGCGATGCGCCGAATTATATTGATCTGATTGTAGATAGATTACAAAGCACCTGGGCACACGTATTTATACCCCGAGTTACTACGAGTCCTTATTGGACACGGTATAAGGTTTCCTAATTACAGAAGGAAATATTGACAAGACCTAGCCGGACACGGGGTCAGGTTTCCTAAAGATAAAAACTAATACTGCCTAAATAGTAGACACGGTAAATAACTGCCATACTGCGGTCTTCACGGCTCCTTCCTGGATTCGGTCCCTTTTGGATCAATTTTTGTTAGCTGACTGCAATTGTCTTCTTGATCGAATCTGATACAGGGCCTTACCAAATTTTGGCGTTAACAATTGCACACCAGACAAGTTCACCTTCCAATGTACGCATGCTGCAGAAAACAAGGATGACAGAACAACTTGCTACATCGATTCCATCACGAGTCTTTGCAAACATTTGCAGTAAAATTTTGCGCTACAACATGAGCATATTCATCAGCAGCTAAACATTGTCACTGGAAATTAGGAAAAGCGACATTAAAGTGCTGGGACAACAGCCTTTCTCCAATCTCCATGTCCTACCATATCACTAATACAACAACCGGCCAATAAAGGTGCTGCGTTGGTCGATGTAGACATCACTTCTCAACATTTCATTTTGTGACGATCAATGCTTAACACGAAATGATCTTACCTTTCATTACATCCAGGTATGAGCAGAAGAGAAAACTAGGTCCTGAGTTCAAACTTGAACAGAATAGTTGCTGCATCAGCTAGATGGGAGGTTACTGCTGACAGGAATCACAAGTGAACTATTTGTATTAAGTGTCTGTCTCTTGCAAGCAAGCCTGACAGTGGTATCGATCTCAGAAGGCTCAGCCATTGCACCTGTCATGTGCGGGCGCACATACAGCCGGCGCAGGAGAGCCCGCGACGTCCGTAGGGACACTGAGCGCGCGGCCAGAAGCCAGGAGGGGCAGGCGAGTGGCTAGGAGGAAAGTTAGGTGGTTGTTTCCTTGTTAGGCTGATCCTAGAATTAAGGAGAGCCTTCTCCATTTGATTAGGCCAAGGGCCATATATGCTGTACGTGGGAACCATTTTGATTAAGCTGAAAGTTATCCCTAATCTCCCTATCTCCCTACAAGCCGACGGCTGAGGGGCATAACCTCGCCGGCGTGACGGACGGCGGCTACGAACTGCGTAGCCGAGGTCCGGCAAGTCAGGGGTTCGAGGCCCTTGACAGCACCATTACCATAATCACCACAAGCCAGCCTTTTGGTAATGGGAGGGACCAAAGATATGCCTAGCTGGTTGATTGTCTCAAGATGACGATTGGTGAACGGGTTGTTCCACATGAAGGTATTCATAGCTGGGGCAACAAAGAGTGGTTTACTGTAGTCCCATGCTCTCACTATGCACGTCAAGAGGTTGTCACATAAGCCACCAGCAATCTGAAAAACTAATCTAGTGTCACTTTTTGTAGGGGAACAAAACAAGTTGCTGTTGTCAAACAGATTCAGGATTCAACATCAATATCTATGATTCACACCAGAAAAGGCATGCCTTAGCCAGGGTATTAGCTGATAATGGCGCAATCACCATGATATCTGCCCATTTTCGCAGCTCAATGTGTAAAACTTCATCTCCTATCTTCTTCCAGGTAGACCATTCGTCATCATCAGTGTAAAGAATAATATCACTAGGCAGAGATTTTCTATCAACAAAATGTAACAAAGCCTTGGTAGCCACGGCTCTGACTTCTGCCCACTCCGAGAAGCTCCGGCAAAGGCTCTCAAATTTTATAGCAGCAACACTTCCAGAGGCAGCAAGAAGAACTCGAGGTCTAGGTTGAGGGAAGTCCAGCGCCAAAGTGTCCTGTACCGGCTCTGATGTAGTCATCACCTCCTCACCTGGACCACTCTACTATATTAGAACTACGGGAACATAAAGGATTTACGATGGAATATGGTTACATGATCCTCAATGCAAATTTCTTGAATGAAATGAAAATAACAGGGGGGGTAGGTTTAGTATCAGTTTACAAATTACAGATTCCATATTACAGCAACTGGCAACATAAATACAATCATTTTATGTTTCTGATTCTCAAGATAGTGTCAGAATGGTAGATGCATTAACAGACTGGTTCTGTTCCCAAATTGCAAGCATCTAAAATATACCTCAGCAGCTCAGCTAATATACTTTAATATCACTTTGCTAACAGACTGGTTCTGTTCCCAAATTAGGGTTTAAGCCCCCCTCCAGACCCCGTGCACCCAGCCCTTCACAACTCGCACACCTTTTTTTTGGCCCCTCTGCCGGGCGCGCGGCGACGGATAGCAAGCAAAACGGTCGTTTCGAACGGGAAAATGCCCTGAAATCCCTGCGACGTGGCTAAACCGGCCCGAAACACCGTGCCCACTGGTCGTGGCTCTCGGGGGTCTGCGGGTAA
>RYFJ01001060.1:0-7500 GCA_003991445.1 Oryza meyeriana var. granulata | reverse complement strand
CAAAACAATTTATTGAAAATATAGGTTCAATATACTTAGATGCTTGCCTTGCTGCAGTGAGTGGTCACACTCAACCCCTGGTTCTTGCTCCACGTACTCTGAATTGTCTGAATCTACCGATAAAAGCGAATATGCAAATAAAAATCAATTAAATATGCTCATGCAAAAATGATCAATAAAATCTGAGATAAATGCAGTAGGTAGGGCATGTCCTAACAAGATTTTAGGAAAAAGAACCAGGTCATTTGCATCTCTGGATTGGGAGATACAAAAATAATAAGATAGGAAGGCTGAAAATGGCAGTTTTGTAATTGTTTATATTGTAACCTTAAGTTATTATATTTGACTGGAATTTTCTATTAAGATTTCAAGAAGGCATGTATTTTTATATAAAAGAGCATAACCTACTGGTTCCAACAAAATTAGGTTCACTTGATTTTGATTTAAATTGATTTAGTTGTGAATTTTACAAGTTTATCAAAAAGGAAAGTTAGAAATCACTTAGGCCTATTTTGGGAGGTAGTTTTGTCAAAAACAATTTATCTACAGCAAAGGTTACAATTTTCTGAGTTAAACAAAAGTGGTTTCATATTTTTAGCAGTTAGGATAAATTTCCTAGAAATTTATAAACTTCTAGGTTATAAAGAGGTATATAAAAGGTATTTTCATGTTTAGAGAAAAATCCTACACAGAAGTCCTCACTTTTTATTTTATAACATTAAAGAGAACATTTTTATGAATCCAAGGAAATTTGGTTCACCTCAAAAGGAGTTATAATGGATTTTATAGAAATATTCCAAGTTTCTAGGCACAAAATAAGTTATTATTGCTTCTTTAATCTCTAGAGGTAGTTTCTGTACAGAAGTTGTCATATTTTATTTTACAGTATTAAAGTTCACAAATTTACAGAACTAAAAAAATTGGTTTCACTCAAAAAGGAGTTAAAATGGCAAAGTTATGGATTTACAAAGTTTAACTGTTTTTCTGTTGGAAAATAATTCCCTTAATTACTTTTCTAATTCTTCTTCTTTTCTTATTTCCCTTCTAGCCCGGGCCCACATATCAGAGAGATAGAGCAAGGGAGGTGCGAGGCGGCATGGCCGCCGGCTCTGTTCGCCAGCGCCGGCGGCGAATGGTGGCTCGGCTCGGGTGGTGGCCAACAGAAGAAAGATAGAGGAAGACGAGGCGAACACATCGGTGGTGGTCTTGTGGCCGACGGTGGCCGAAATCTCGCCGGTGGCGAGCTCCAGCGGTGGATGCTCTTGGGCTGCACATGTATGCAAGCAAGCGGCTAGAAATCTTCGAAAAGGAAGCGTGAGGGACTACGCTGAGACTCCCAGGAAGCTTACCGTAGGGTTTTTCCGGGTTGAAGGAGGTCAGAGGGGCTCCGGCGGCAACGGCGATGGCCAACTTTGGCTTCACCGTGGTTGGCTCGATTCGCTGCATGCGCGGTGGAGACAACACATGCAGGAGGTTAAGGAGGTCACGAGGATGCTGCTGACGCGAGGAATCAGAAGATGGCTCACCAGTTGGACGGGAATGGCTCGGCGGAGGGCTGGCCGGAGACGAAGAAGATGACGGCCGATCTCCTTCCTCACTGCACCAAACTGGATGACTCTTGGGGCGTCTTGGAGTTGGAGGTGAGGCGATGTTAATGGCGCAGGGGCTCGGCTTGCGACGTCCTGGATCGGCCGGAATGGCGATGGCGCCACGGTGGCGGTCCAGCGGAGCAGGGACAGTGCGCAGCGGCGACACGGCGTCTTTGGCCGACGAACCTAGGGCAACCAAGTATGAAAATGGGATGGTTAGGAGTGGGGGATCATGTTCTGATGGTTGGGAAAGGATGGTGTTCACCGGCGTTGGCTCGGGACCGATCGAACACTGCCGGTTGAGGGAAAGGTAAGGCTGCCGGCGGTGATTCTTGGGGATTCTGTGGGTTTCTCCGGTGGGAACGTGGAGCGGATGGAGAATGGATTCTGCTAGTGAAGTTTGAGGCGAAAAGGTCGATGCTCCCTAGTGCTGTGCTATCCAGGTGTTCTGTAAACTGAGGGAGGAAGAAGAAAGGAGGTGACGACACATGTGACATGCAGTGTTGAGTTGCTCCAACTCCACAGTGCCCTTGGTGGGTCCCACATGTAAGAGAATATTTTTCTACACACTTTTGGTTTGATTTACTCTATGACTTGTGGGTCCAAGAAGTTAGTTCCTAGGGAGAAGAGAGGAGTATGGGTAAGAATGTTGGTGAAACACACTGTCCCATGCTGTGCTATGGCTTACAAGTGGGCCAGGTCTTGTGGGTCCCACTGATCAGTGACTTGAGAGAGGAGAAATCTCTAGAGACTAAGTGTTGTGAGCTGTATGGACAGCTGTCTTACATCTGTGATTTCAGTAGGTTAATAAGGGATATAATTTATGGGAAAATTATTGGAGATAGAGAAAGATGTGTTTAACCTGCTGGCCAAATTTCGTGGTTAGAAGAGGTCTGGTTAATCTGTGGTGAAATTGCAAATTAGGCATGCTGGTCCAGTTTTTCTGTAGTACATTTTATATCCCTAGGGCTTTGCTTTATGTGGTTTCTTTGGGAATTAAATTGTGCCAAAATTACTGGTGGTAGGGTTTATGGTGGCACACAGTTTAGCAAAAGGGCTCTGTCTAATTAGTCTTCACTTTTATTTGGTGAATTTTAGAAGTATACCTATTCATTTCAGCTAGCCTCCTAGTTTTGCTGTTTTGAGGGATTTTATTGAAGTACCAAATGAAGTGATAAAATCATGTGAAATTTACAGTGGATCAATTATGTGGGATAGTGTTTACAGGAATTTTTTCTAAATGATTTTATGTGGCAACCAAACATCTTTAGAAAATCCTTAGATTATAAAAGTGCATAGGTCAAAGAAAAGGTTCCAGGCTGAAACTTGTTTGAATTTTTAAGGGGTTCTAAAATAATGAAATAAATTCTGGAAAAATTATATTGATTCATGATAAATAAGCTAGTATTTGAATAAATTATTTCCCATATATGTTTCTGTTCAACTTGATGCACTTTTTAGTAGTAGTTTATTTTTTGCCGATTAGGGTTTGATATTGCCAACTTTAAATTTTCATGAAGTGAAAATGCAAGAATTTAAATTGTACATTCTAATGACAGTAGGGTATAACACTAATTACCTAGAATTAGATTTAGGGCTGTGACAGCTCTCCCCCCTAAAAAGAATCTCGTCCCCGAGATTGCGAAGGGTTGGAGAAAAGATAGGATAGGCACTGCGAAGATGGTCTTCGCGTTCCCACGTGGCTTCATCCTCGGAGTGGTTACTCCACTGGACCTTGAAGAATTTTATGGCATCCTTTGAATGTTTTATCTAACTGGGAGAAGAATCATCGGGGATCAACCTAAACAATGTAGATAAGGTAGGATCCAAGGTTGGCATACTAAGATCATGTTGGATGGTGTTACCAATGGCATTAGTTTTCCTTAGCAGGGCTATTATGAGGTTACTCTCGGACAGATATAGACTACAAAGATTGTCTAGATTTATCTCCTTCACAAGTGCTGGGTTATTTAAACATTTAGTCACAAAGCTGGTTGGGGAACTCACTAAAGGCTCATTGATAAGAGGTTGGATTGCTTACAGGGAATTAATTTAAACCTATCTCCATTTCAAGCAAATCAGGTTCAATATTCCTACCCAACTTTGTAACCCACTGGCTACTAAGGTTTCAACAATTATGCGAACAAGAAAATTCCATGTTCTAGTTAAGGAAGTTAAATTGAGCTAGCTATTTGGTTCAGTACAAAGGATGGGAGTGACTGAAGTATTAAGGTTGGTTGACAGCTAGGGTTCCAATCGACAGTAAGGTTCAGCTGGCGGACCTCACATTACATCGCACTACCCGGAACTTGCGGGTGTAAACTACTACAGGTTCTAAAATTTATGTGACTAGAGATCTAACTGCTTTCATGTGCTTACTTCATGTGGTGTTATTTTCTGCGACAGCACATTTAGGAGTGAAAAAACCCTAAATAAACGGGTACGCGATGCTAGGATCCACAGTCCCTACGTACCAGTTTAGACAAAAAGGGGTGCACAACAACCACAGTATGCACTAACTTACATAAGTTATCGATGTACCTAGGTGCTTTCTATTCATTGATCTACAAACCTAGGCAACATCGGCTTAGAACTTTGAAGCTAAACTTTTAGGTGTAAAGTGATGCAAAGGCTAGCACTAATAAAGCTAAAAGATAGTCCGTCTCACAAGGTAGTACTCAATGTGAATCCGCACCACATCCAGCCTATTGTCGATGAGCTTCCCCTTCGTGGTCACCGGTAGCAGAAAAGCCAAAAATGCGAAACATGGCATGCTAAAGCTTTGCATTTATACAATAAGTTACATGCCCCTGACCCTAGTATGTTACCCCCCCTTAAAAATTTTTGGATGTGAACTGCTGTGAGCGGAAAGAGATAAACTAGTCTAATAGGCCTAGGTCTGCTATAAAATTTCTTAGCAATTAACAATAACATTTTCACCATTAAACACTATTGATGTTGCCAATGCCAGAATGAACCAAACCAATAGAGCCACCCTGACACCCAAGTATACTATACTATCATGGAAGGACACACTGGTGTCTAGTGAAGCAAGTGTGAACTAGATCATCAATGCCACCAGATGTCTTACTGAATTAGCAAATAACTTAAGATGAGAGCTAACTTAGAGATAAGAGTTAGAACCTCACGAGTAATATAGTATCAAGAGTGCGGCCCGCCCTAAAATCTGGTAGTGTGATGAGGAAGGTGGTGAAGTCTCTCGTTTTGGTTGCTTCTCTATCACCCACAACCACACAACCACCGCAAAACGGCTCTGCCACGCAGCCGCATCCAGTCCCTGTGACCCCGAGATCAGCGAACCTTCAACTGTCTTCACCGACCTCATACAAGGTGAATCGCACCAGAAACAAAGCTATAGAATGAACATTCTAGCGGTTTCCCTCGACCCATACTATATCAACATACGAGTATTGAAAAAGTAAACTAACAGAAATGTTGTAACAACCACCCAAACCCAAGGGAAACAACGCAAGCCCGCGGGATAGAGACGCACGCACACAATAGTGGCGCTAAGCCCAAATCCTCTCGGAACTCGATTGAGCGTAAACCAATAGAAAAAAACCTCAGGGTTTGAAACTGAGACCCTAGAAGTAGTCCTAAACCATATTACGCGACATCCGACCTATGGATCCAATATGAATTAATGCGCCATCGATATGCCCATAAATAGTGCAAGCACAGGTATGAATGACAAACGAAGCCAGATGCCAATCAAAATATCCCGCGAACAACCCTAGACAACCCCCACTAACTCTGAATACCATAACCTGGAGTCATATGCTGCACCCTCGCATTGCCCAAGAAAAAAGATAGCGTATCCATTTCTCATGACAAGCCCGGTGCAAACTGCAGACTGAACAGGACTATTCTCACAGAATGCCTCCCATTGTATAGATACGAGTTGTGACACCTGGACACTCACATGTTAAAGCGATGTGTGTGTAATGCTATAGCCCACCACATAACGTGCCATGCCATAGCATGGCAAAAATGGTGCTATCGAAGCTTGATGTAATGATCGCCAAGATGTCATGATATGGAATGACAATTACACATATCGTACTGCTTGCCATGACCTAGCAAACATTAACTTGAAATGCATTGTGCAACATTACCCTGCAATGATTGTATTCCACAGGCATCATGAAAGCAAAGGATACCAAATGCAAATGTGCCAAACCTATGACCGCACAGCCCCGAAAAAAAAACATGCATGGTGCAATGCTGAGTAACTGGCGTGCCCATGTGTGATTCAATGAGATAGTATGCATCCGATTTATGTGTAAACTGCTCATGTCAGCCGTTGTAGGAATGATGCACAATGCCTAACGATGCCAATAATAGTAATGCCAGTAACTGGCCTGCAAGCCACAAGATAATGACAATACAAGATGTTCAAGGCGATAATACCAAGGTTAAATCCGTTCCAACTTCTCCAGGGTATGCATTACATTGAACAAACAAAAACAACCAAAAAAACCGGATATAATAGGTTTGGATAACGCGAACATGACGTAATGAGGCCTTCCAAAACCCAGACGTATTATCGAACTCTGTTTTAGCATAAAATTTGCTTCTAAAATTTTCATTTCCAGAAACAACTACCAAAAGACTCTCCTAGACTACTACGATAGGAACTCCGTAGATAACGTATAACAAACTACCCATATCCCTCCCAAAAATTTCTATTGCACTGTTGTGGTCAGGCTACATCGGCGAAAAACTAGTGAACCGAATGCATCCATATGCGGTTTTCAGCTTTGTAATGCTAGGTGCAATACACTGTGACGGAAAATTTTACTCCCGCATGATAAAACTCAATGTCCACAAGAAGTTGCCACAATGTGGACATACATCAGAGGTTGGTATTCTCAAGACACTATTAGTAACCAGGGAATGAAGTTTCAAGATAAGAAAAACTGGCGTAATATGTGGTGCCAGCGATGGGTTATTCCGATAATACCTGCAAGTTTGTATCACCGACAAAACTCGACCTTGAAAGTCCATACCTAAACGATCTATAAAATAAAAAATGACAAAATTTATATTCACAAGTCTTGTTATGTAGCCAGTCTCCCTCATGGCTACTGGGAGGAAACAGAATTGGAATAATTTCTCACATATAGGTAAATTATCATGTCAAAGAAAATAAAAACAAGAGTGAAGAGGAACCGCAATGCACAAAGTGCTGGTGACCCCATAGAGTTTACAGGATGCAGATTGTTTGAACCCTTCCATATCTCCTAAGTTACTTCTTCAAAACTTCCCAGAAAAGTCCCAAGCGCGTTACACTCACAATAGGTTACTCAAAAGTTATCTGACTAAAAAATGATTCACTTCTTTATTCACTATCAATGTTTGGCCAACTATAACACCCATATCAATTAAGTAGGTACTAAACCTACAGGTCCAGGATTCTGACACATATATAATATGACGCGATCCTAATTTGATCATGATACAATTCATCTAAAATCCAAGACCAAAAATATCTATAAGAAGACCTACTGGAAAAGGTTCTACGACCCGCTAACTGGAGTAAAAAGATCAAGATGAAAGTCTGTAATCACCGTAAAATCTGTCAATATCTCTATACCACAAAAATACCGAAGGTCATGTCCAATACCAGCTTCAAGATGATACACCATGTATTTCTAGTTTAATTCCTTTAGTGCAATCATGTATTGGTCCTAAAAAAGTACCAAGGTTAAAATTCATGATGCACCCCTTCCCCATGTAGTACAACAGACCAATCTGCACCTGTCAAAAATTACAATCTTTAGGCATGTGTGACGTGATCTGCCACAACAATTAATGAAGAATACCATGTTGACCCTGCATACATTATCACCGAGCAAGCATGTTGCACAACGGTACATAGGCTTTTGAA
>RYFJ01000105.1:0-150364 GCA_003991445.1 Oryza meyeriana var. granulata | reverse complement strand
GAGTCCGGGCTACTCAGAAGATGATAAATCCGCTGGTTCGCTAGTCAGCTGAAGAAGCAGAGACGATATCCAGTCGGCGGTATCTCAAGGCTAACGCTACATCGCAATGTCGTGGCTGCGCTTTTCGTCGAGGACTCGTTCCTGAGGAAATAAAACCACCAGACAGGCTAAATTATCAACATCTGGAAGGGCGTTCAATTATAGCTGAGTTACGGGGCAGGCGTTACCAGACTGAAGACGAGAGCGTCTCATCAGCTCATGGAACATAGAGAAGCTACGTTTTTCTACTGAGTTTTCATTTTATGCTGTACAGTTTCTGACTACTACGTGCCCGCTTGTATCGATATGAGTATCGGGGGCTGCATGTATATATGTGGTTGTCATAACATCAAGCTTCTTTCATTCGGTTATGAAGCTTCTAGATGTCACGTTTGCCGAGTACGCTTCTTATTTCGAAGTTTTTATTAAGGTTTGAAAGACTAACTCGGTGCATACTAACGTTCAAGTAAAGGTAATGACAACCGAAAATAGCTTGGCGGCATTGACACATATTACACAATGATTGTTTACACAAGTTTAATATATTCGACTAATAAATGTTGCTTACGACCCAGGTCTCGGGTAAATTATTCTGCAGTCGGTTTGCCGCGGATCAGCTAGCGCCTCTTCTGGGTCGTCTTTCGGAAAACCATCCGATGGCTTAATTCGCTAGGGTATAAGGTTTGGTCCGCAGGGTAATGGGCGCCGCCAGCGAACATGCTCATCGAGTCTTTTTCAAGGACTCGGGCATCTCGAGACCGCCAGTATCTGGGGATTCTGCTGCAGCTTTAGTTCCGGGGGGTCTATAAGGTCAGGGAGCCTTCACGGACCGACGAGGGCCCGTGTATCTGATTCATTTATTCCTGTATAGAATGATACTGGCGGACTTAGTTTCTCATGTCTGCCGACGAACGGCAAGTAAGTTGTCAAATTCGGTACGCACAGGATAAAACTATCGGATTGGCTAAGATCAGTGGGTTGACGGATTCTTTCGTGTCGGCCTCACCGGCCAGGTTTCTTTCCAGTTAGCCTTCTCCTTACGAGTGACGACGGCCTTCTCCAACTGGACTTCTCCGGTGAAGTGGTGTGGCTGTCGGGGTGGTTGAATTCTAGCTCGGCTTCGGCTTCTTGGCTCCTATCTGGCGATTCCCTCTTGTTGGGTTTTAACTTCGTTGAGGTCTGCACCACAGATTAGCCAAGAGCTCAAACCGTGCAGTCATGACATAACTAGGCGTCGGGAACAACGCGGCTGGATGAATACATCAAGGTTCAGTCGGGGAAGATATACTCGAGATTTACTCTGATCTTTCCCGCTAGTGGCCATGTCTCTGCCTGAGCTGATCGGCGCATCTCTTCAGCTAGGCTCCTCCCGCATGACGCTGCTCATCTCGGCCTTTAAGGCCCAGAAGCTGTTCCAACTTGCAGCAGCGGGGCTACCTCGACCAAGATTTCGTCATCGCCTCATTGCGGTCGACAAGCTTTGTTGGGATAAAAGACGGAACAAGGACGGAGTCAAACATCAAAACAGAAGATTGCTGGAGTCTTACTACAAGAATCATACCGCGACCCCTTGGACCGCTGATGGCGGCGCGAAGCAGGCTTTTCGCGCTCTCTCCTTGCAACAACTCATCAGACTGAAGCTTTTCACTCTAGTACCGTCGCGAGTTGTCCACGTAAGGTCGGGGAATCACACGTGGAGGAGCTTCGATCCGAGGCAGATGTGGGATCTCCGGGGCGGTGCGATGGGACAAACAAACACGATGGCGACGGGTCCGTCCTGGCTCAGACCGCCTCCCCACGGACTTCGGGGACTGGCTCAGGGCTCCAGTTCCGGGTTCCGCAACGCGAGGCGCCTCGGGCTGGGGGCCTCAGTTTCAGCAGCCACCTCTCAGGTCGACGTGGGGTGGCGCAGCGGCCCTGTAGGGTCGGAGCCACTCGGTCTCAGCAACCGGCTTGCTGGCGCCGCTGCAAAGGTGTCGTTCACGGTCCGCTTGGCTCGGCTGGGGCAAGCTCACCAAAGTGAGCAGACGGTCGACCTCCTTGAGATCAATATGGGCCGTTTCCTGCACCGACGAAGCGAGACATCAAAGCCATTACTTCAACAACACAAAGACTACAGAAGACCCGGAGCAGCGCACTCTTGGAGAACCTCAGCTTCTCTTGCCGGGCGACCCGCTCTTTCCCGAGCGGGAGGCTCGCTCGGCAGTCGGCCGGGGGCGTCATTGTCGGCGGAGGCGTATCAACCCGAGTGGCCCCATTTCGGTATGGTCGGCTCGGGCGCCTTCGCCCAGCGGCGTCTGCTTAGCCGGCCCCTTGGTGCGCCACCGCTGGGCTCAGCAACGTGTGGCTCGAAACCCGCAGGTCTCCAACCTAGGACATGACCGCAACGTGGCAGTTGCGGCAGCGGCTGTCCTTTATTTTCAAGCTTCCGCTCACGCGCGCCATCATGGCCCTCGCCGATTAAATTGGTTTCTTCCCGCTCTCTTAGAGTCGGTGTCGGCGAAACGGGAATGGGCCCCCACTTGGCCACATTCTCGGGAACATAAGGCCTTCGGCCATATCAGCCCTCCGGGGCCCACTGTCAGTGCAAAAACAACTGGCCATCGCTGGTTGTTCTAGACTGAGGCTGGGGCGCTGCCCCCGGGGACCCGGGGACGCTCGCCTCAGGCGCTCCACGCGCGCGGCGCCGGGCGCGGAGCCGGCTCGAAGCTGGCCATCACCAACCAGGCCGCATTTATGGTGAGGACGGCGTGGTGACAGGGACGTCACCCTGTCCACCCGCACGAGACCCTGAGCAGTCAGAGACTTTTTGACTAGGGGGCTCCTTCTTCACGCTCGGGCAGTTACAGTATGCTCGGTCACATTCGCACGACTTTAGCCGCCTGCAGGGCTGCTCTCCGAGGCGACCTACCCTCGTGCTGGCACCAACTCCGGCGTGGGTGTCACAGGCGGACAGGGGTGACGGGACGCTCCACCCAACTCCGGCGTGGGCGTCGCAGCGAGGGGCGCATAGGAGAGCTCACCGGAAAATATCTCCCTCCGCGTACCGGCACCTGTGGACTCCCTGAGCTCTATAAAGGAGGATCCATGCGCGCAGATGAGAGGGGAGAGCACAAGCTGGAAGCAATAGACAACAAGGCAACCTTTACTGTTCTTCTTCTCCCAAGCCTCCGTTACGCTTCCGAGCTCCCCGGTACACCTTGTAACACAACCATACACATTCTCCCACATAGCATACACGCAGGACGTAGGGTATTACGCTCCGGCGGCCCGAACCTGTATAAATCCTCTCGCCTCCTCTGTGTGCCATCGTTTCTCGTCTTCTCCAACGCCTCGTACACCTGAAGAAACAGCTCCCCTGGCCGAACCTCAAAAAGGGGGGTCTCCCGACTTCCCGCCGTCGAGGTTTCCCTCCGACGCTGGCGCGCCGGTAGGGGGAGTTTTCTTCCTCAGGTCGGACGCCGACGTTCCGACACCGACGCCCTTCATGGCTGGAGGCCATCGTCCGCGGGATTCCGACGAGGAGTCCGGCGACTACACCCCCGCTGGGCAACGTGAGCCCAGAGGCAAGCCTGCCACCTTCTCCCTCTTCGCCTTCCTGGGGGCGCGCGGCGCGTACCCGGCGGCAAAGCGCCCCGCCGGCCTGGTGGTGCGGCCTCGGCCCCTTCCCTCGCCGAGGGGCCGGCAAGTGCCCCGCCGGGTCCGCCGCCGCCTCATCCATAGGGCGCGAACAAAGCGCCGTCCCACGGCACGTCGCAGCCTCCACTTCCATTCCGGACACCGCAGGAAGCCTCTTGGCGGCGGAAAAGCCCTCCTGCGACACCCCCCGACATTGCCGGGGATGGAGGCCGGGCGGCGGTGGATTAACGAGATCGCCAACTTGGTAGGCACCGCCCACCGCCGGGTCACCGCCGGCGGCCATACAAGCGACGGGACTTCCGACCGCGCGACCTCTAGCGCGAGCGGCCGACCGCCCCGGGCCAGAAAATCCCGGGGCACGGGCGACCTCCGTAACCGGCTTCGACCGGACCGGGCCCACGAGGACGCCCGGTCACAATGGAGCGCCAGCGTGAGCGGCGCAAGGACACCGCCAGGCATTCCGAGGCCCCGGCCTCCAGCTCCGAACCACTAGTGGGAAACCGCTATTCGTCACCAGAGCCTACCCAGTACGGCTGCTCGGGTTGCCTGGCACTCTCCCCAGGCCTGCGGCAGGTTCGCTGGCCGGCTATGTTCCGGCCAACTTGCCGGAGAAGTACGATGGCTCCGTGGACCCCACGGAGTTTCTTGCAGATATATGCCACTGCCATCCGGGCGGCGGGCGGAGACGAGAAGGTGATGGTGAACTATTCCCCGTCACCCTCAAGGCCCAGGCTCGCTCCTGGATGATGAGCCTCCCCGAGGATCCATCCGCTCGTGGGAGAACCTTTGCCACCAGTTTGTGGCAAATTTCCAGGGCACCTTCCCGCGCCCTGGGACAGAAGCGGACCTCCACGCCCTACGTCAGAGTAGGGGTGAGGCGTTGAGGCATTTCCTGCAGCGTTTCAGCCAGGTACGCAACACAATCCCTCACATCGCCCCCCACGCGGTTATCCACGCGTTCCGTTCGGGCGTGCGCGACCAGCGCATGCTCGAAAAGATGGGCACCGCGACGTCCAAACCACGGCGGAACTGTTCAGCCTTGCCGACCACTGCGCCGCAAGGAGGAAGCCCGGGCGTGGAACAAGCCGCGTCCTGAGGTCCTCGCGAGACCCTGGGGAAGAGGGCGAGGCCTCACGTTCCGCGGCGCGGCGGGACAGGCGGAAGCGCCAGAAGGGCAAGGAGGTCGCCGAGAACTTCGCCTTGGCGGCGTCTGGCGGCCCCCGGGCCGCGCCCGCCAAGACGACTACGGCGGCAAACGGCAGAAGGCTGAGCGTGCGCCACCGCCACCGGCTGCGGGCCGGAAATGGTGCTCCGTCCACGAGACGGACCGCCACGACCTCACAGAGTGCCGCGCCGTCCAGAACCTGGCCGAGCGCACTAAGAAGTTCCAACAGGAGCGGCAGCAGGACAAGCCGCTCCCAATCCGGAGCACCCTCTCGAGTTCCAAGAACCCGAGAATGTCATCGCCACCCTTGACGGCGGGGCACACGCTCACTCCTCGCGCCGTGGCTTCAAGGCCATGAAGCGTGAGCTGTTAGCCGCGACCCCGGGGCCGGCGCGCGTCCCGGAGGCTGAAGTGGTCGGATATGCCGATCACCTTCGGCCCCACGGACCATCCAGCCCGGGTACCTGGGGAGGGACAACTCGCCCTGGCGGTCTCCCCACCATATGCAACGTGAAGGTGGCCGCGTCCTCGTCGACGGGGGCGCCGCCCTCAATATCCTTCCCCGAGGTCTTTGAGAAGATCAAGGCCCCGGGACGAATCTCGCGCCCTCGTTGCCCATCATCGGGATTACGAAGGGCCTCACTTGGCCTCTCGGCCAGGTCTCTTTGCCCGTCACCTTCGGTGACCGTGGCAACTTCCGCACCGAGCACGTCATTTTCGACGTTGCCGAGTGCAACCTCCCATACAACGCGGTCCTTGGACGCCCGCGTTGGTGAAGTTTATGGCTGTTACGCACTACGCGTACCTAACCATGAAGCTCCCAGGCCCCTCGGGCCCGATCACAGTTCTTGGGACGTGAAAGCCGCCTCTCTCGTGCGCCGAGCAGCGTGCGGCCGACATCGCCCCTGCAGCTCCTGACGTGGCGGGCGGCGCGGGGCCTTCGCTACGCCGCGCCCCAAGCCGCGCATCGTCGCCACCGATGCGGAGCTAGTCAAGGAGTAGTCCTTGGCGACGACCCGTCCCGGACCGTCAAGGTTGGCGGTTTCGCTGGACGACAAATAGGAAAGCGCGCTCATCGCCTTCCTCCGGGCAAACACCGACGTCTTCGCCTGGCAACCGTCGACATGCCGGGGTCCCCAGGGGGGTGATTGAGCACCGCTTGGCCATCCGCGCGGGCTCGCGCCCGGTGCGGCAGAAGGTACGACGACAGGCCCAGAGCGCCAGGCCTTCGTCCGAGAGGAGTCCACAAACTTCTGCTGGCCGGCTTCATCCGCGAGGTCGTCCACCCGGAATGGCTGGCCAACCCAGTCGTCGTCCCAAATCCAACGGGAAGCTGCGAATGTGCATAGACTACACCGACCTCAACAAGGCTTGCCCCAAAGACCCATTCCCTCTGCCTCGCATAGACCAGATAGTCGACTCCACCGCGGGTGCGACCTCTTGTGCTTTCTTGATGCTTATGCAGGATACCATCAGATCCGCATGGCAGAGGAGGATGAGGAAAAAACTTCTTTTATTACCCCCCAGGGGGCCTTCTGTTATATGTGCATGCCTTTCGGGTTGAAGAATGCTTGTTCCACTTTCCAGCGTGCGTCCGTGTAACATTTGAATCGCAGCTTGTCGCAACATGGAGGCTACGTCGACGATTTGGTATTGAAGTCGCGCGACCGCGCCACTCTGCTCCATGATCTGGCCGAGACGTTCAGTAACTTCGATGCACAAGGATGAAGCTGAACCCGGACAAGTGCGTCTTCGGGGTCCCGGCCGGCAAGCTCCTCGGGTTCCTCGTGTCCAGCCGTGGCATTGAGGCAAACCCGGAGAAGATAGCGGCAATCGACCGCATGCGCCCCCCGACGAGGCTACGGGAGGCCCAGAAGCTGACCGGGTGCGTGGCCGCACTAGGTCGGTTCATCTCCAGGCTTGGGGAGCGTGCCCTCCCCCTATTCAAACTTCTCAAGAAATCCGGGCAGTTCGCCTGGACGGATGAGGCGGATCAAGCCCTTGATGAGCTCAAGAGGTACCTGACTACGCCCCCTGTCCTCGTGGCACCGGCACCGGACGAGCCCTTGTTGCTCTACATCGCGGCAACCCCGCAGGTGGTAAGCGCGGCGCTCGTCGTCGAGCGCCCCTTGCCAAGCAGGCGGGCCACCCGGGATTCACCTCCCGGGCCCGCCACCGCGGAGCCCGAACCTGGGCAGCCTCGCCAAGGCGAGTGCGAGCCCGGGAACGCGGCGCCCGGGACCATCCCAACATTACACCCGGGGCCCCAATGTCCCAGCTCCATACCTGTCCCCATAGGCGAGAGCTCGCTCCCTCCCGGGGGAGCTGAGCCCGGACCCCCGGCCCTTGTCGGGCCGGCTTCGGGAAACACACAACAGAAGCCGGTGTACTTCGTCAGCGAGGTACTCCGTGACGCCAAATCGCGCTACCCCCAGGCGCAAAAGATGCTCTACGCTGTTCTCATCGCGTCCAGGAAACTTCGCCATTACTTCCAGGCGCACAAGGTATTCGTAGTCACATCCTTCCCCCTCGGGCAGATATTGCATAACCGGGAGGGAACCGGCCGCGTCGCTAAGTGGGCGGTCGAGCTCGCTGAGTTCGACCTCCGCTTCCAAGCGCGCAACGCCATCAAAAGCCAAGTCCTGGCGGATTTTCTAGCGGAATGGACCCCGGGGCCCGAGCCGGACCCTGTGCTGGACGCCGGATTCCCGGCCCCCGAGCTGCCGCCTGACCTGCGCCTCCACTGGATAATGAACTTCGACGGCTCCTGCGCCCGGCGGGCTTGCCGCCCCAGCGCCGGGGCCGGGATCGTCCTCGTATCGCCCGCCGGGGACGAGTTCCGCTTCGTCGTCCACCTCAACTTCGGGGCCACCAACAACATGGCTGAGTACGAGGGCCTTCTCGCCGGCCTCCGGGCCGCGATCGCCCTCGGGGTACGACGGCTATGCGCGCAAGGCGACTCCGAGCTCGTCATCAACCAGGTGTCCGGGGAGTACCAGACCCTGGACCCCCAATTGGCCGCATACGTGGACGAAGTGCGGAGGCTTGAGCGCCGTTTCGACGACCTCACGCTTCGCCACGTCCCTCGCAGTCGCAACCTAGCCGCCGACGAGCTCTCAAGACTGGCTTCCTCGCGGGCGCCTGTCCCCTCGGGGATTTTCCAGGAAGCCCTCGAGACCTCCTCGGCATGCTTATCCGGGACCTCGGGCTCAACCCCTGAACCCGGGCCTGAGCATGACACGCGCCCCCGGCCCCAGGACTTGGTCCTCGCGGCCGGACCCAGCGCGCCCTCCTGGATGGACGAAATCCGGGCATATCTTCTCCGAGCACATCTCCCTGAAGACGACGTGGAAGCAGAAAGGATCGCTCGCTTGTCTAAGCGCTATGTCCTGGTAGAAGGGGACCTCTACCGGCGTGGCGCCAACGGCGTCCTGCTCAAGTGCGTTCCGCGCGACTCCGGAGTCGAGATCCTCGCCGACATCCACGAAGGGGAGTGTGGCAGTCACGCCGCATTTCGCTCCCTGGTCGGTAAGGCTTTCCGGCATGGATTTTATTGGCCCACGGCCTTGCAGGACGCGTTCCACCTCGTCCAACGTTGCCGCGCGTGCCAGTTTCATGCCAAACAGAGCCACCAGCCGGCGCAAGCACTCCAGATGATCCCCCTGTCCTGGCCCTTCGCGGTCTGGGGACTCGATATCCTCGCCCTTTCCCCGGGCAGTCGGGGTTATCGGGCATCTCTATGTCGCCATCGACAAGTTCACGAAGTGGCCGGAGGCGTTCCCCGTAATCGACATCGACAAGCACTCAGCGCTCAAGTTTATCCGGGGAATCACCAGCCGCTTCGGGATCCCCAACCGCATTATCACCGACAACGGCACGCAGTTCACGAGCGAGCTCTTCGGCGAATACTGCTCCGACATCGGCATTAAGCTCTGCTTCGCCTCCCCTGCCCACCCTACCAGCAATGGGCAGGCCGAGAGGGCAAACGCTGAGATCCTACGGGGCCTCAAGACAAGGTCCTACAACGACCTCAAGAAACACGGCGTCAAGTGGATCGACGAGCTCCCAGCGGTCTTGTGGGCCAATCGTACCACACCGAGCCGGGCGACCGGGAGACCCCGTTTTTCCTGGTATACGGCCGAGGCCGTTCTGCCGTCAGAACTCACCTTCGGCTCCCCCGGGTACAGCGCTACAGCGACAACATCGACCACGACAACATGCAGCTTGACAACCTCGACTTCCTCGAGGAACGAAGACGACGCGCCTCGCTCCGAGTCGCACGTTACCAGCAGAGCCTTAAGCGCTATCACCAGCGTAAGGTTCGGGCCCGATCACTCCAGGTCGGGGACCTAGTCCTCCGCCGTGTCCTTACACGTGCCGGAAGGAATAAGCTTTCCCCCATGTGGAAGGCCCCTTCCTGGTGATCGGTGTCTCCCGACCGGGCTCGGTAAGACTGGGCCAGGAGGATGGGACCCCGCTTCCCAATCCCTGGAATATCGAACATCTTCGCAAGTTTTATCCATAAACATATCCCGTAAGTTGTAGGGAGCTCGGGCCAGCGTCGGTTCCCTCCAAAACTCAACGCTGGCCGGGGGCCCCATATGTGTACATTTCATATAAACAGCTTTTTTCAATATCCTCTTTAGTCTTGCCCTTTGTCCTTTTCCGTGTGTTGCACCCGTGGTGCCCCATCCCTTGGGGTGTACCCGGGCCGCGCCCGTGCGGCGGTTGGGGTCTGCGCATTGTCATCAGTCCCTTGCCGACGGGTGATCGAGCCCCGATATGCTAGGTCCAGGGCATCGTCGACTCCGCGCTCCTGCGGCTCCGACGCCCTGCCTGGCTAGCTTCGGGACCGGTCCTTTCCGGAGGTTGGGGGCGAAATGCTTGTGCGTAACCCTCTCCTCTGCACGGTCGCGACCGGGAGGATGCCTTCGGGAAGTGGTTGACCCCACGGCTCGTAGCATGGAGTAGACAAGGGGACGAGCCATATACTCTCACGGTCCATCGTGTGCAGACCAGATCTCCCCCGGAAGGGTTAAGAAGGGTGCTTGGCGTACAGCACCCCGAGAAGGCCCCAGGGACCCGGGGCGCTAAGCGGGAAGGCGAGCGCACCATCTCCGAGAGTTCCCAGGCCGAGCATAGAGCTGGCAGTAACCCCTACCCCGAGGTCGTGCCCGCGCAGCCGGTTCCCAGGACTAGGGGCCCGAAGCGAGTATGCCCAGGAAGGCGTTTCCGTCTCTGGGCGGTCCTCAGGCCCAGCTTAGAGCTGACAGTGCTCCGGCCCCGAGGTCGTACCCGCGCAACCGCACCATGCTCGTCAACATCCAGATACGCACCTCATTCAACTTTACGCTTGTTCGGCTGTCTATCTTTTCTCTTTTCTACGACCACGCGTTTCGCTCTCCTCGGCCCCGGGAGCAAGTGGGATTTGCCGAAGCCGCGCATATGGGCTGCTGGGTCAGTGCCGCCCCGGTTACCATGGCCTGGTGACCGGGTCGTGGACCGTGCCCCGGACACTGCCGATGCCCCGGGGTCTCGGGCAGCGCCCCCCGTCGGGCCAGCTTAGATTCCCGGGGCGGGCAGCGGTGCCCGGCCGGCCAGCTCCTCCCCAGCCACCGCCAAGGTGCCGGGTGTTTCGCTACCTGGCGACCCCGTGCCCGGTCGAGGTCGGTCTCCAAGAGGCTCCCGGCGAGCCAAAGGGCACGAGCTTAACACTTGGGCCATACCTAACCTATGCAGCGTCTACGGGGCCAACCCCGGAACATCCCCCACGTGGCGGGAGCAGATCCGGGCCGGTGACCGGTCTAGCGGTTGCCCCAAGACATCCCGACCGAATGCCTAAATTCGGACCGTCCCCTCACGGATCGGACCTTCCGAGTCAACTGGCTGAAATCCCGGAGCAGGCGACGCAATCATCCAAGGTGCGAAAAACACAAACATGTTATATACACACACGGATGTCTTTCTTTGTACAAAACAGGTGAAGTCAAAATACAAGCATGCGCGGAGGACCACAGCCGCCGCCGCACGGGGGGAGGTCACTCCTCGGGCCCGGTCTCTTCGCCGGAATCGTAGGTCCCTGGCTTCTCCGGGTGTTCCCCCCGGTTAAAGAATCTGGCCACCGTCGCAGCAGCGTCGGCCACGGCTTTCCGAGCCTCCTCTTCCCCGTCGGCGGGGAATCCCTCCAGCACCGGGGGCCAGGGAAAACTTCGCGTCTCGAGCCCGGTAGCAGCCAAGGACGTACTCCGCCACCCGCGAGGCAAGCTCTGTTCCCTCCTTCTCCAGGACTTCATGAATTTGCTGGGGAGCAGGTCCAGCGTATCCAGCAGGTCGCCGAGCTCCACCAGCGCCTGACCGACCCCCCTGGGTAGGTCGGTCCTCTGCGGAGGTGCCCGGACGCCGATGCGTTTGAGACACCCCCGGACATCGAGCTGTACCGCCCCAGGCAAGCTGCAACCTCGCCGTCGAGATTCTTTCGGAGGGCGAGGCTACCTTGCACAAATCTCAGCCGTCCCTCCGCCCTGGCCAGCTCCTCGGTTGAGCTGGCCGCGCCTGCCGATGACGGGGAGCCGCTTGACACGGCCGCACGGCGGCCCCGCGCGCCACGGCCTCAAGGTCGGCCGTGCGTTTCCAGGAGACCTCCTTCTCCGCCTGCCGGGCCTCGGCAGCCTTCACCGCCGCCTCCCGCCGAGCCAAGGAGTCCTCTTTCTCCTCGAGAATCGCCTCTCGTGTCCCGAGGGCCTCGGCTTTGGCGTCTAGGTCGGCGGCCAGCATCTTCGCCTGCTCGCCCTCTCGTCGGCGGTCGGACTCCCACGCTGCAAGGCCTTCTTCCCAGGTCGCCAGCCTCTTCTCCCGGTCCCGGAGGCGCCATGCGCTGTCCTGGGCCATGGCGTTGGAAGCTTGGCGGCCTCCTCATTCACCGCCACGGCTACCTCCGCGCGCTGACCTCGCGCTCCCGGGCCGCAAGATCGGCCTCCTCGCCCCGGAGACGGTCCTCCCGGGAAGTCATCTCCTTTCCCCGCGCCTTCGCCTCGGACCGGGCGCGGGAGGCCTCGTCGGCGGCGATCTTGGCGGCAATTTCCAATTGGGCGATGCGCCCCTCCGCCGCCTCGATTTCCTGACGGCGGGTCGACACAAGGATTTCAGTGGCAATCGTACGGAAGACGAGTCCCTCCGCTGCCACCGTGATCGCCGCCTGCCCCCTCTCGAGCTCCGCCCGGAGCCGAGCGGACTCGCGCTGCTCGCGGCGGGCCGCCACCTGTACTTCGCCGGCGGCGACGACTAGTTGCCCCAGCGCGGCGTGCAGTGTCTCGGGCCTGCGCGCAGCGCCTGGTCGCGGCGCAGCAAAAAGGACCAGGGCCCGCTCCCCCCCGCGGGACACGGCGGGGCCCCGGCGTCCTCTCTCCCCTCCGCAGCGGGACCGCACTTGTCCCGCGGAGGCCCGCTCCGGCGCGGCCGCCGCGACCTCCATATCCACCACCGTGCCCGGCGATGGCGGGGGCGTGGCGGGACGCGGCGGAGCCGTCATCGGCCCCTGGCCCTTCCTGTAAAGGCCGAAACCAGCCGGGTAAGAAACAGATCGATAAACGCATGAGGGAATGTGCTAGATAGAAGAACCAATGGGGTCGAAGCGTTTACCTAGCCTGGGGCCCTTTGAAGCTCCACGGCTTGGGACTCAAGGACAGCAGGCTCCCGCCGCGGGATCCTGTCTTCCCTACCGGCGCGCCCGAGACGGCGACGGTGGCCGGTGCTTCTGGCGTTTCCGACGCCAGCTCAATGATGCCCCCCGCGTCCGGGACCTCCGTTGACCCGGCCCCGGGGGCCGGAGTCGCCTCCCGTGGCTCTGGGGCACGGCCGAGCAACGCCTGCCGGCGCCACGCAAGCGGTGGCCGCCATGCAGTCCCGGTCCTCCGGGCTCGCGCGGCTCGGAGAGGTAGCGGCCGGGATGACGGTCACCGGAGCAACGACCTTCGCCTTCTTGGCCGCCGCGAGTCCTGGATCGGGCCCCGCCGGTCGCTTCCCCTCCTTCTTCGACGGCACCGGCGCTTCAGCCGGCACACCCGCTCCCTCCGAGACGTCGGGTACCTCGACGATCTTGGGGGTGATCTGTGAAACAACGACGCCCACGGCGTCGAATCGCGGGAGATCCTTCTGGATCCTCACCCGACCGCGGTCGCTGCAAAGCGGCGTCACGCCGCTCGGGAGCGCGCGGTCCGCCGCGCCCCCTCCTTCCAGCGCCGACGCCATTAACAGGCCCATCGTCGCCTTACTCAGGTCGTCGGGGTGGGTCCTGGAGAGATCCTTGGACCCAGTGTACAGCCAACAGGCCCCGGGGCCTCCTGTGAAGCGGCGCCAGTCGCCGGCTGAGGAAGTCACCGACGACCATGTACGCATTTAACCCCGCCGCGCCAGGCAGCGACGCGCGCCAACACGGCGCCAACCGCGCGTCTTCCGCGTGGCTCGGTCCAGCTCTTCACCTTCTGGCCGCCTCGGTCGGCAGCCGGAGCCGGTCGTTGGCATCAACGCCGATGTAGACCCAGTTCTGGCGCCATAAATCCCATTTGTTTCGCAGCGCCATCGGGATGAACTCGACGCCGGGGCGGCCGTGGAAGTACACACAACCTACCCGCTCCGGCAGGTCGGTGGCCTTGTTCTTCGGCGCGCTCTTCATGGTGAAGTAACGCCGGAAAAGATCCACCGAGGGCATCACACCCACAAACATCTCGCACAAGTGCGCAAAAATCCCCAGCACCATCACGGCGTTGGGGGTCAGATGCATCATTTGCACCTCGTACGTCTCCAGCACCTGGAAAAAGAAATCGGAGAACGGCGGAACAAGCCCGCCGACCGCGTAGTCGACGAAGTACACTACTTCGTTGGCCCCTCGCGGCGCCGGTCTCGACTCGCCAGGGCGCACCTCCGGGGCCGCCCTCCACCGCGTGGCGGCCGGCAACATCCTCTTCACCCGCTCCATCCCAGCGTCATCATTCAGGCGCGACGGCGGAACCGCCCCGCCGTCCAGCGGCCGTACCACGCGGCCGGCGCGCGGCATCGTGAATACGGCGATGGGAGCGGAGAAGGAAGAGCCAAGCAGGGAGAAGCGCGCGCGGGCGGGAAGCCTGAGCTCTGGGCACAAGAAGCAGCTTAAGCAATGGCAGTCCCAACTCAGCAATGGGAGAAGCCGGCTACCGACCGCTGCTGCTTGTAGTCTCGGAGAACCCGTGAAGCGCCCCTTCGACTCCGCCATTACGACCCTCGATTGGCGGACCGGAAGTGGAAGATCTCCCCTCGCCACGTCTTATCCCGCGCAATTATGACGGCGTCGCCTCGTTCCCTGCTAAGCCTGGTGGGCCCCGCGCCTTTTCGTTTCCCCGAGATATGGCCCTGTTCCTGCCCGGATTAAGCCCGGTCGAGCAACAGGCCCAGGGCCGCTGTCGGCGAAACGGGAATGGGGTCCACATTCTCGGGAACATAAGGGCCTTCGGCCATATCAGCCCTCCGGGGCCCACTGTCAGTGCAAAAAAACAACTGGCCATCGCTGGTTTTCTCTAAGCACCTGAGGCTGCGGCGCTGCCGGGGCCGGGACGCTCGGCCTCGGCGCTCCACGCGCGCGGCGCCCGGGCGCGGAGCCGGCTCGAGCTGGCCATCACCAACCACCGCATTTATGGTGAGCCGACGGCGTGGTGACAGGGCGCGTCACCCCTGTCCACCCGCACGAGACCCTGAGCAGTCAGAAGACTTTTTGACTGAGGGGGCTCCTTTCTTCCACGCTCGGGCAGTTACAGTATGCTCGGTCACATTCGCACGACTTTAGCCGCCTGCAGCGGCTGCTCTCCGAGGCGACCTACCCTCCGTGCTGCACCAACTCCGGCGTGGGTGTCACAGGCGGACAGGGGCGACGGGACGCTCCACCAACTCCGGCGTGGGCGTCGCAGGCGGAGGGGCGCACAGGAGAGCTCACCGGAAAATATCTCCCTCCGCGTACCGGCACTGTGGACTCCCCTGAGCTCTATAAAGGAGGATCCATGCCGCAGATGAGAGGGGAGAGCACAAGCTGGAGCAATAGACAACAAGGCAACCTTTACTGTTCTTCTTCTCCAAGCCTCCCGGTTACGCTTCCGAGCTCCCCGGGTACACCTTGTAACACAACCATACACATTCTCCCACATAGCATACACGCAGGACGTAGGGTATTACGCTCCGGCGGCCCGAACCTGTATAAATCCTCTTGCCTCCTCTGTGTGCCATCGTTTCTCGTCTTCTCCAACGCCTCGTACACCTGAGAAACAGCTCCCCTGGCCGAACCTCAAAAAGGGGGGTCTCCCGACTTCCCGCCGTCGAGGTTTCATCCTCCGACAGTCGGGTTGGGCAACAGAGGGACTCCTCGGCCTCTTCTTCGACGCGACAGCCGACAATGGACGGGAGTCTTCATCAAATTCTTCATGCCACTACAAGTGAGTCAACCAAATGCGTCACGATATGCTGAACAACTACGGTCTCACGGACGTTCATCACAGAGGAAGGTTAAAGGTTACCTTGGTCCGAGGCCGAATGAAGCTATAAGCCGCAATCTGGCGCTTGTCGTCCTCGGTCGCGATCACCCCTTCAGAGAAATAGCCGAACAGGGTTGCGGTCACCTCCTTCTTGTCTGCCGATTCGCTGCTCACTCGGTCAGGATCATTTTTGCCTTTGAAGGCCCAGCCGAATGAGCTCCTAAGCTTCAGCGGCTGAACGCTCCTTGTCAGAAAGCGACGAGCCACCCAAGGACCTGTCAAGCCCGCTCTCTTGAGGTCATCTATCTTCGACAACAACATATGTGCCTGGCCCAGTTCTTCAAAGGTCGGCTCCGCAGACCAGTTTGGCGACACCGTCAGCGGCATACCGATAAACGGGCGCAAGGAAGGAGCCAGATCGGCGCAATAAAACTATTCCTTGTGCCAGCCCTTCAGAGAAGATTTCAAGGGCAAATCGAGATACGTTTTCTTCCCATCGCTCCTCAGTTGAAGACCAGCCCCTCCAATCACATTGATATTGCTCTTGGAAGGTTGGGGTTTGAATATGAACAGGTGTCGGAAGAGATGAAATGGGGTTCAACACCCAAGAAACACTCGCAAAGAGTAACAAATATAGAGATCTGAAGAATGGAGTTGGGGTTCAGATGTACAACTCCAGCTCGTAAAAGTCGAGAATACGGGGGAAGAAATCAGAAGATGGAAGGCAACAAGCCTCGATCGAAAAAAGGAGGCGAAAACTACCGTTTCTCAGGTCGGGGATTTGGGCTCGACTCATCCCTGGCCGGCCGCCAGTGAATCACCTCTTGGCTGGGCAACTTTAGTTCACTTTCCAGCCGCTTCAGCTTTACCGAGCCGCAATCTGACACCGGCCAAGAACTTCCCGGCACCCCCGCAAGATCCGAAGCCTTCGGCATGACTGTGGGTGATGAGATTTGGGGAAAAGTGAATCGGGGGCTTGGGGCAAACGGGGAGGATTGAAATCGCCCAAGTTCGGGTGGGGAATAGCAGCAGTTAACCCTAGCCGGGCGGGAGGCGAAAAAGTTGGCGCGGAAGTGGAAGATGAAGAGATTGGCTGATTCGGGGAAGATGACAGAATCTTTTCTCTCTCCCCGTCTTTTTATAGAGCGATGCGATTAGACGGGCTTGGGCCTACACAGTCTGCACTGGGCCAACAAGATATGAGTTCACGTAGCATGCTCCATATGGCCGCACGCAGGCTGAGTTGAAATTATAGCGCTGGTGCTACCCAACAGGAACCGATGAGGTAAACAGATATGCTTCATGAGAGCCTTATTGCTAAACATATATTTTGGGTATTGTTTTGTCCAACAGTCTCGAAGATATATCCTTATAAGGATCACAAGCTGGTCTTCATTAAAATTGGGATGCAGGTATCTTCTCGAGTACACCTACCACGCCATGGATTTTACTTTCATAAAGTGGTACCTCGCCTACATGCGTGGCCATCATTGTCATGAGCAACATTTTACCGCTGAATGATCAGAAGAGTCTAACTTTCGAGTAGTGCACTACTCGGAGAGACTATAAATATCTTTTCCCGCTGACATGATGCGAGAGTCTAATTTTTGAGTGGGACGCCACTCGGGAACAGACTATAAACCCTTTTTCCAGCTGACATGACGCTGAAGAGTCCCATATCTGAGTAGCATCCTACTCGCAAGACTATAACTCAGTATTCACGCTGACATGAGCAATACCGAGAGTCCTGCATACGAGTAGTCTCCTACTCGTAAGACTAAAATTTTACTCCCGGTTGACATGATACCGAAGAGTCACAAAAACCCGTAGTAATCTACTCAAAAGGGAAAGACTTCCAAGTTAAAGATCTGTTGACTTTATGTGTTAAATTGTCTTCGAATTAAGCACAAAGTCGGGGCTACACCTAATCAGGTGTGCCTATTCGGCGCACACTATTCATATATTTACATGAAGCCCTTCATAGCTCGCTGCCAGCTGACATGAAGCAGGACTCGGGAGAAGACTTACCCGGACCAAAGAGTACTCGGCGCACCGCACTCGGGCAATCCTTCACCGTGGAGGACGAGCACTCGGCATCAGCTGTGACCTCAACTATGAAGTCATCAGGCTACTGTGGAGCCATGGGCCCCGGGTAATCAATTACCAGTACATGGGCCACTGCGGATAGAGGATGGGCCGGACCATGTAATTAGAGATAAGATAGCAACCGGCGGGCTGTACCTTGTATAATAAGGAAACATAGTCTTAGTCGGATAGGATTCTATCTCTAAGAAGGAAATCCCTTGGTCATATCCGACTGGGATCCTTATCATGTACCCCTGTCCCCTAGTATATAAAGGGAGGCAGGGCGCCCCTCAGGGCAAGCACAACAAGAGCAGCCAGATCATCGATCTACATACACCTCAGAGGAATAACACCTCAACTGGACGTAGGGTATTACCTCATCTTGAGGGCCTGAACCAGTATAATTCTCTTGTGTTCCTCTGCAGCCCATCGAATTCACCCTCGCCGAGTAGCCCCATAGTTTTATTGCCGGTGCAAAGCATTGACAGGTAGGTTGCTCTGGATCTTCTGAAAATCTTGTTTGTCATGGTAGTGTCTTGAAGTTTGACTCGTTACGCAGGAAGCGGGCCAATATTGATCTCAAGGAGACGCTCCAGCCACTCCCATTGTAGATCCAGCCCCAGCCGAGCCAGTGCCAGTGAGCACACCTGCTGAGCCGGCAACGGTCCTAGTTGCAGAGACTGAGACAATCCCGACTGTAGGGCCGCCGACACGGCCGACCATGGGTGGTTGTCGAAGCTGGCTGCTCCAGCCTGAGCCAGCCCCCGAGGCCCAGAGGCCACTGAGTTGAGGCTAGGACCCCATCGCCTCCTTGTCACTGTCATCATCATCGTGCGTCGTTCGTTGTCCCCTCCTTCAGACAGACCAGACCTCCCGAGGATCGAGGCTCCTCCGTGCAAGTTCCCGAGGACGTTTCGCTGGACAGCGCCCAACGGAACTGCGAGGAGCTACAGGCATGATGAGGCTGCGGCAGAAAAGGAGCGTGAAGAGTTGCTTCGTGCCACAATTGCCGTGTCCCAGGGGATTCAGGTACGATTTCCATTGTATTGCAATCTTGGTTGTCTTCCTTGATGCTTGACTCTGCTTTGACTTGTTTCTCCCCGAGCAGAAGCTTGTTGATCGCTCAAAGAAGATGCACGAGGTCCTGACCCAGGTTGCCCCCCAGCTCCAAGAATTGGACCAGCTCTGGGCCCTAAAGACCGTATTGGAGGAGCGCCATCAAGGAAGGGAAACTTGGCTGAAGGACGCCGTCACCTAGCTCTGGGACGAGAATTGGGACCAAGCCAAGAAGATGAGAGGTAAGCCTCCAGAATACCTCTTCCTGACCAAATCTTAGTATTTTCTCCAGCTGTGTGTTCCGATGCCCAGTTGTGTCTTGACTGCAACGTTGAGTTCTTGACTTATCTATCATGCAGCCCTCGAAGCCGAGCTAAAGACATGAACAGAGGGAGAAATCCAGCTGAAGGAGGCTGAGAGAGCCAAGGCCGGGCTTGAAAAAGACAAAGCTGACCTAACAAGGACCAATGCCGAGCTTGAGCAAGAAAAGGCCGAGTTGAAGAAGGCCAACACCAAGCTTGAGAAGGGAAAGGTTGAACTGGAGAAGACCATAGCCAAGTGGGAGGCCAACTACAAAAGTAAGTCTCCGCCCTGACATTGATCTTAACCAATCCATTAATTACCCCATCTGCAGTTTTGCCTCACAAGTTTGCTTGTCGGTGAACCCGGGTACCTGCTAGAGCCAATGCCCAAATCCAATTTTAGGCTTTTGCAAAGGAAATAAAGGACGTCAAGGAGTCACGGGAGATCCTTGCTGAGTCCGTGAAAGGGCTCCTTGATGTGATGGATCCTCGCTATGTGGGAACTAGCTCCACACGGTGTCTCAGGTGCAGGCGCGCCTTAACGATGCACCGAGTATCCTGAAGAGGTACTCGGATGAGTGTACTGTTGTTGGCGTGGCCCAGACCCTGGCAATGACCAAGTCCATCTACCCAAAGGCAAATATTGAAGCCATCGGGGAGGGGTTCGCTGAGGAGGCGCTAGAGCTGATAGCCAAGGCGAGGCCGACTGCAGGGATGATCACTCGAGACCTGGGTATGTAAGAACAGTATATCATGCAGTCAGTGTATTGTGGATTTTTGTAAAGACATGTGTAAATATATTTGCAATGCTGCCAAGCTCTGAATTGGTCTATGTAGATTTTTATCCGACTATGTAAAGACATGTGGATTTTTATCCGACTATGTAGTCTACACCGAGTTAGTCTATAGGAACTTAATAAAATCATTCACCGTAGAGAGCTGTACTCAGGCAAACGTGACAAAGTCATAGTAAAACTTCATAACTTAAGTAAAACAAGCTCGTATATTATTGACAAAGCACATATGATACATGCAGCCCTCGACTCACTACTCGGTTGAAACATGCGGCGTAGTGAGTCAGAGAAAAACTATACACATGAGACAGTAGAAAACTCAGGTATAGAAAGGATGTAGCTGTTCTATATTCCATGAGTTGCTGATGAGGGCACCGTCTTTGGTCTTTAGTTGGTAGGCACCTGGCCGAGTAACCTCAGTGATAATGAACGGCCCTTCCCAGATTGGGGATAGTTTATGCTTGTCTTTGGTGGTTTGCATTTTTCTCAGGACGAGATCTCCAACCAAAAAGGCATGGCCATGGACATTGCGATTGTGATAACGACGCATGCCTTGAAGATACCTTGCCGGCTTGATTGTTGCGATATCCCTCGCTTCTTCCAACTGATCTAGTTCGACCAATCGGGTATTGTTGGAGATGTTTTCTGAGTAAGCTCGAACTCGCGGAGAGCCAAACTCTAACTCGGTTGGTAGCACAGCCTCAGCACCATAGACAAGAAAGAAAGGGGATTGCCCTGTTGCCCGACTAACCGTGGTTCTGAGAGACCAGAGAACAAATGGGAGTTCTTGTACCCACCGGCCCGCGTATGGTTGTAGTTGGTCGAATATCCTGTCCTTGATACCTTGTAAGACCATACCATTGGCGCGTTCAACCTGCCCATTGCTCTGCAGGTGTGCCACAGATGCGTAGCAGATCTTGATGCCAAAGTCGTCACAACAATCTTGAAACATGCCACCCGTAAACTGAGTACCATTGTTGGTGATGATGCGCGTAGGGACCCCGAATCGGTATAATATACTCATGATGAAGTCCTTTGCTCGTGCCGCTGTTATAGTAGCAATGGGTTTTGCCTCAATCCACTTTGTGAATTTATCCACTACGACGAACAAGTGTATGAACCCTCCTGGCGCTTTCTTGAAAGGCCCGACCATGTCAAGCCCCCATACTACGAAGGGCCAAGAGATTGGGATTGTTTGGAGTTCTTGGGCTGGGAGATTGGTTTGTCTTGCGAAGAACTGGCAAGCTTCGCATGTGCGAACAATGTCTTTGGCATCTATTACTGCTGTTGGCCAGAAAAATCCCTGCCGGTAAGCCTTTCCGACTAACGTCCTGGATGCGGCATGGTTGCCACATATACCTGAGTGGATCGAGTGCAGAATCTGCTTGCCCTCCTCAGTGGTGACGCAGCGCATAAGGACACCGGATGCACTTCTTCTGTACAGGTCTTCTCCAACGACTAGGAAACTCTTGCTTCGACGTTGGATTTGTTCGGCTTGGCTGCGATCTTCTGGGAGTTCATCGTCCAGGAGGAATTTGAGAACAGGAGTCCGCCAATCTTGACATATGTGCAGCACCTCGTCTGTCGCCGGGGTAGGTTCGCCTCCTGACTGCTCTAGCGCTGGTTTCTTCTTGACTGATGGATCCATAAGTTGCTCAACAAAGATCCCTATTGGGACTGCCTCTCACTTCGATCCTATGTTTGCCAATTCATCTGCAGCATCATTGTATTGTCGTAGGACATGTGTTATCTCTAGCCCGTCGAACTTGTTTTCCAGCTTGCGGACCTCCTGACAGTGTGCCGCCATGGTATCGTCGAGACATGTCCAGTCTTTCATAATTTGGTTTACCACGAGTTGAGAGTCTCCGCGCACAACCAGTCGACGAATGCCGAGTGATATAGCGATGCGGAGCCCGTGGATGAGTGCCTTGTACTCGGCGATGTTGTGGGAAGCCGGGAAGTGAATTTGTAGAACGTACTTGAGTTTTTCGCCGGTGGAGGACGTCAGTACGATGCCAGCCCCAGCGCCGCCGATCTGTTGAGAACCGTTGAAGTACATTGTCCAATACTCTAGCTTCGTTGTTGATGTAGGCATTTGAACTTCTGTCCACTCAGCCGTGAAGTCGGCTAGAGCTTGTGATTTGATTGCTGTCCGTGGCTGAAAGGTGATATTGAACGCCATAATCTCGAGTGTCCATTTAGCGATTCGGCCGGTGGCCTCGCGGTTATGCAGGATGTCCCTGAGTGGATACGCTATGACCACTGTTACTTGATGTGCTTGCAAATAGTGCACCAGCTTCCGGACAGTGATGAGTAGGACATATAGCAGCTTCTGGACCTGCGGATATCTCGTCTTCGAGTCGGCAAGGACCTCTCTGACAAAGTAGACTGGCCGTTGAACTTTTTGGATGTGACCCGGTTCGGATCGCTCGACCACCAGGACCGTGCTGACTACCTGAGTAGTTGCCACCAAATATAGCATTAATGGTTCTTGGGGCATTGGTGACGCCAACACGGGTAGTGATGTGAGAAATTTTTTGAAGTCTTCGAAGGCTTGCTGGGCTTCGAGAGTCTAGCGGAAATTGTCTGCTTTCTTCAATAGCTTGAAAAAGGGCATGCCCCGTTCGCCCAGTTGGGAAATAAACCAGCTGAGTGCCGCCATGCAGCCTGTCAGCTTCTGGACGTCCTTCTGGTTAGTCGGGGGTGCCATGTTCATGATTGTGTTGACTTTCTCCGGGTTGGCCTCGGTGCTGCGATGCGAGACAATGAAGCCGAGTAACTTTCCGGATGGCACACCGAAGGTGCATTTTTCTAGGTTCAACTTCATCTTGATTCTTCGAAGATTTTGGAAAGTTTCTTCTAGGTTAGTGATGAGGTCTTCTTTGGACTTGGTCTTGATCACCACATCATCGACGTAGGCCTGAGTGTGAAGACACCGCTGAATTGCACGTTGATACATTGCTCCAGTGTGAAGACACGGCATAGTGATGTAGCAGTACGCTCCAAACAACGTGATGAAAGACGTCTTTAGGCAATCCTTCTCCTTCAGGCTGATTTGATGGTATCCCGAGTAACAGTCGAGAAAGCTGAGAAGTTCGCACCCCACAGTTGAATCCACCACCTGGTCTATTCTCAGTAAACCAAATGGATCTTTGGGGCACGCCTTGTTGAGATCGGTGTAGTCGACGCACATGCGCCATTTACCATTTTTCTTTCGGACCAGAACTGGGTTCGCCAGCCAATCCGAGTGATAGACCTCTTTGACGAACCTGGCTGCGAGGAGCTTGGTTATCTTCTCCCGGATAGCATCTTTTCGGTCTTGGGCGAAGCGCCGTAGCCATTGCTTGACTGGCTTGGCGTCTATCTTAACATTGAGGGCGTGCTTGATCACCTCCCTTGGTATGCCCGGCATGTCAGACAGTTTCCACGCAAAGATATCCTTGTTGGATTGGAGGAAGGTGACGAGCGCGTCTTCCTATTTGGGGTCGAGTCCGGTCCCGACTAGAGCAGTCTTGGAGGGGTCGGAAGGGTCCAGGGGGATCTTCTTTGTGTCAGAGTCTGCTGAAATTCCCGGCTTCGCTGCTTTTTTGGCCGGAACTTGATCTTCCTCAACTTCGGTTGTGACAGCTTCCCGAATGCTGTTGCGCCCGACTGCCGCCTCTTGTGATTGAGCCAATTCGCAACTCTTCTTGTTGCAGGTGAAGGCTTGCTTGACGTTGCTGCGGAGGGAGAGGACTCCTGCTGGCTCAGGCATCTTGAGCACCATGTAGGTGTAGTGCTGTATCGTCATGAATTTGGCGAGCGCCAGCCATCCGAGTATCACGTGGTACGTAGTCTCGAAGTCGGTGACCTCGAAGCAGATGTTTTCTGTGCAGAAGTTATCCCGCATGCCAAAAGTGACCGGCAAGGTTATCTGCCCGAGTGGGGTTGAAGATAGGCCGGGAATTATCCCATGGAAGGGCGCCGTACTCGGCCGTAGATCTGAACGAGGAATCTTCATCTCATCTAGGGTCTTGGTGAAGAGGATATTGAGCGCACTGCCTCCGTCTATGAGAACCTTCTTCAACTTGATATTCTTGACAACCGGGTCCAGGACGAGTGGTTAGCGTCTCGGATGTGAAACCCGATCTGGATGATCGGCGCGGTGAACATGATGGACATCTTCGACCAACGCAAATACTGGGGGGCGTCTACTGTAGAGATTGTGTTGACGTTGCGTGTTGTTAGCTTCTGCTTGCACTTAGATTCATACGCAGACGGCCCTCCAAAGATGTGGTTGAGCTCGGCCTGGGGATCTTGAAAATCATCGGCCGGGTGCTAATCTGGCTTGTCTTTGCTCTTGTCAGTGCCAGATGATGAAGCCTGCTCAGAAGCAAACTTCTTGAGCATGTAGCAGTCTTTGGCCGCGTGCTTGCATTTGGGGTGGAAGGGGCATGGCCCGTTCATGACCTTCTGGTAGTCGTTGTTCCATTGGGGCCACGACCGAGTTCTCTCCATGTTGGCCACCTCGTTGTCCGACTTCCATTTGCGGTTGCCGGTCTTGTTTTGCGATGGCTCGTTGTCGGCTTTCGCCTTCTGGTCCTTCTGCCGGGACTCCTTCTTCTAGTCGAGGGCCTCTGCGACCGCTTTGGCCGAGTCGGCGTATTTGTTTGCCATATCGAAGAGAGCCCGGACGGTGGCTGGAGGCTTCCAAGTGAACGGGGCGTCTTTTACTCCCTTGCGGAAGGCGGCGATGACGTCCTCGTCCTTGATCATTGGGATCTGGTTGCGCTTCTCGAAGAACCTCTTGATAAAGTCGCGTAGAGACTCGTTCTTCTTCTGGTGCAGTTGGTATAGATCATGTTCAAAAGACGGCCTCTCATAGGTTCCTTGAAAGTTAGCGATGAACCGCTCCCTGAGTTCTCCCCAAGAACCGATTGACCGCCTTGGGAGCCCTGTTAGCCATGTCCTCGTTGAGTTGGCCAGGGCGACTGGGAGGTAGTTAGCCATGGCTTTATGGTCACCCTCGGTAGCTCGAATTGCTAGGGTGTATACAGTGAGCTAGGACTCGGGGTTGGTTTTACCGTCGTATTTCTTGATCCCTGTAGGCTTGAAGCCCGACGGCCAGTTGACGTCCTGTAGCTCATGGGTGAAAGCTGGAACGCCTTCATCTTCATGAGGGCTCTGGCTCTGACCGTGGTGGTTAAACCGCTCGTGGTGAAGACCGAAACACTCGTTCTCGTCCTCTAGTCGGCGGCGCTCATCTTCTTCACATTGACGGCACCAGGCATTGATGTCATATCGGAGGTTGCGTTGTAGACGAACTCAGAGGTCTTGGTTGAACCGGCGATTGTACTGGTGACGCCGCTGATTGTTGTTGTTAGCGTCGCCGAGTGATGTTTGCCGCGATTCCTCGTGTGGCTGACTAGAGCCAGCCGCCCGGTGTCGTGCTGACGTAGATGATCCTACCATCGGAGAACCCGACCGGTTAGTCGGTACTAGTGTGTCGACCGACTGCTGTTGCTATTGATAGGCAGCAGCTGTAATCATCACCTTGATCTTGGCGATAGTCAGGGTGGCCTGGTGATTAGGCCCAAGCTGGAGCGTGTCCAGCAGGGTTGCGGCGGCCACGACATTTTGTTGTGGCGTGACGAAGACATCGTGGTCGCCGACTTTTGTCTGGAGGATCTATTGCTGAGCAGTTCGCCCAGCCTTGCATAGCCCATCGTTGCGAGCCTCGTAGTTGGCTTCCTCCTGCTGTCGTAGTCAGCGCGCCTCCTCTTGTTGCTCCTCTTGTAGTCGGCGTACCTCTGGCGGAGGGGTCAAAGCCATGAAGATCTTGTGGGGAATAAGGAGACTTGCCAGACTGGAGTCTGAACTGGTGTTCGAACCGTTGTCCGACCTGGAGTCGGAGTCCGAGTAGTTCATCGGAGTAAGAACGACTCCGCCCTCCCTAGATTCAATCTGAAACGGCCTTGGGCCGTGTCCAAACTGAATTGCAGGGGATCAGGTCTGCCGCGTAAGATGTAGATCTGTGGCGTTGCCGAGCCTGTGCGGGAGATTGACAATCTCCCCCCTTCCTAGCCCAACTCGGGCTAGCGCAAGGCCTAGCGCGAGTTGAACACCGAAGGAGAGAGTTGTCCCATGGCTCGGCAAAGTAGAAGATTGCTGCGTCAGATTGATGATGGTTGTTGCAGCGTCTTGTGGGCCGACTGGCGCGGAGTCGGCTGGTTCCTCGGCCGGTTGGATTGGATCTGCGTCGGCCAAGGTGAGATTGCCGATCTGGTCGGTGACGAAGTTGAGGCTTCCAAAAGTTATTGTGTCTCCAAGGGAGAATTTGTCGCCGTCAACTCCGCTTGTTGGATCCATCGAGATTGTTGATGACGATTTCGCCGGATCCCCTACCTGGCACGCCATCTATCGATGTTTTACACCGGCAATGTGAATATGGGGCTACTCGGAGGATGGAAACTTGGTGGATTGCAAAGGAACACAAGGAGATTTTATACTGGTTTAGGCCCTCGATGTGAGGTAATACCCTACGTCTAGTTGTGGTGGTATTCCTTTGAGGATTTGTGTCGATCAATGATCTTCTGTGTTGTTCTGCCCTCAGGGGGCACCCCGCCTCCCCTTATATACCAGGGGATAGGGGTATAAGGTAGGAATCCTAGCCGGATACGGCCAAGGGATTTCCCCTTAGAGATACAACTTACCCGACTTGGACTGTATATTCCTTATTATATAAGGTAAAGTCTACCGGGTGCTACTATATCTCTAATTACAAGTCTCGGCCCATCCTCTATCCGAGTGGCCCATATGCTTGTGATGAGGTACCCGGGGCCCATGGCCTCCACACTAAGCTTCACTCTAAGGATTGCAATATTGCAAGACTGAGTACCACCCACCATACTTAACAAGCCACACTAAGAAATGCAATGTAATGCAACAGGAATTCCAATAAAAAGGTATAGTATGGCTTATTTGCGTAAAACAGCATTTAAAACATTTGCATTTATAAACATTGAAAAATAGTGTAGTTTAATTATTAATCATTATTGAATCAACCACTGAACAACGCTCCAACGCAGTTCAGACCCAAAACCATAACCCTCCAAACTGGAGCTACCAAGTTTCCACCATTTATCAACATCGTTAAGCAGTGTGGGACTAATCACAGAAAATATTGCTAGGCTCGCCCTTAACTGTAGGCACGGCTATTCGAATAGTTTTACTCTAGCCAGAGGTGTACAACTTTACCCACAAGACACGATTCCGCACATGTTACCATGCCCTGAAATACCACCATGGTACTGCAAAGGGGGAAACCGTGACAAGACCTTTGACGTAACTCGCTCAACAGAATGGTCACCCGCTAAACCACTAGTCTCTGGCAGGAACTAATCTGGCACCCAATAGGGAGATGATTCAATGCCCGAAACATGGACTTATTGACACAACCATGGTGGACTTATTGACATAGCCACAAACACACCGTGGTGCCTCCTGTTTAACTCGCTACACTATAGATCCAACCGTTGCCCATTCTGGCTTGTGGTTAGTATGGTAAATGCTTCGCAACAAGTAGTTTGCAAACCGGTCCTTAGATGTCATGAGCACCACTAGCAACATTCATAGTCTTGGTGCTCACAACCCACCATTCAGTCAAATTTTAGTTGGCACAATTTATTATCCAGCCACAACTCACTGTCGTGAAAATAATAACCAATATCCATTAATTAATCAGAATAAATGAATAGTTTCCCACATAAAATGACACTATAGTTTCTAGGCATGGCTAAGCAACTCCTAAATAATCTAGCTAGATAAATAATTAAACATCCAGCTAGTCAATATTATTTACCTAGGGTATCAAGGTACAGATATGAACATCAAAATGGCCATAATTATCAATGGATATTGGATAATAAATAAATACCCATATAATGTCATTCCAAAATATTTCAGGCAATAACTTTAAAATAAAATAGATTTCACAAACGGGATCAACATGCTCAAGGAGATTGTCGTGTGACTTGCCTTGCAACAAAACATCTTCTGCAAATCTTCTAAACTCTTCCGCAGACTCCGAAATCTTCCGAAACAGCGAAATATACGTAACTACACATAAAACGATGAAAAACCCTAAGAAACTCCAAATAAACAATACATAAAAAGTACATAAACATGTAAATTATGATTTTAGATGAATTTAGGAAGAAGAATAGGTCGAATCAGAGTTCGGACGAAAAAGATACGACTTTTGGAAGATTGAATTCTGAATAAATTCGAAAAGAAAAGGAAAAGAATATTCCTAAAATATTCTCTGGATTTTCGGATTAAAATAATTGTTTTAGATAATTGCTGATGCCTAGGCCCCACTGTCATCGGCACAGCACTGGTGGACAGGGTTCACAGGACTGAGGATGGAGAGATCTATGGACAAGCTGAGATGGCGATGATAGGGTAGTGCGGGGGCACTGACGTGGCCAGATCTAGGGTTGACATGGCATCGGGTAAAGCTCATGGATGTTCAACCACTCGGATTGAACCACAGTGATAAATTGATGACATCCACACGGTTGTTATGAGAATCGGGCGACTGGAATTCCATCTAAGACCCATTGGATGGCCGAGATGAATCTTGAGGCGATCGGGCGGTTAGGGTTTATTATGAAAATTTTGATATACATCTACTGGTTCGGATTGAACCAGGAGACTTGGACAGCAAAGATTGGATCCAGAACTATTCACCGGGCCCCACATGTCATGCACTGATGCACTGGGAAGGGAGATGCTGTGAGGACCATGTGCCGGTGGCTCTCGGCTAGGCGAAGCGGGCATGGGCAAAGGCGGCGGGCGATGGCGGCACGGCACGGTGGACGTCGACAATGGGGCAGCGGCCAACCGGCGACGAATGGAGAACAGAGGAGATGCTCAATGGCAACCGCGGTGATGGCCGGTGACGGAGGGCGACGACGTCGGCCGGTGACGTATAGCGATGACAACCCACGACGGCGCACCAAAGAGGGAATCGAGGCGGCTTCGGGGGATGCTCATCCGTGGTGGGCAACGACCCTACGGGTGACGACGACGACAGCAACCTGGAGCAGGGCACACAGGGCAACGGCGTCAGGCACAGATCAGGCAGCAGGATAGGCACAGAGCAGGCGGCGAGCTAGAAGCAGAGCGGCGCTGGATGGCGGCAGCAGGGCGGCGGCGTTCTTGGGATGCAGGACGGTGGCTCACTGATGGTGGTGGCACTAGTAGCAGGGTGGCATTCTCACAGGAGCAACGCGAGGCAGCTTCGGTGTGGTGGCGACGCATCAGCGACAACGGCGATGGCAGGTGACGGCACCGGGTGGCGGAAGACGACGGCCTGAAGGCGGCGTGGCGGACCGGCAACGGAGCAATTGGGGCATCCGGTGACGAGTCGATGACGAGGGACAAGGGGTAGGACATTGGCGCCAACGGCTTCTCACCTACAACCGAAGAGGCGACGATGGTGACGGTTGCCCGGCGGCATGGCTTGCTAGGGCTCGTGAGGGCAGGCATGGCCACTATATAGGGGGCTCGGCTTTGGAGACCGGCGTCGGCACGAGCACGAAATGCAGCAGCCATTGCACGCAGGGATAGGCACGGCAGGGCGTGGACCAGGCGCAGGAGGCGGCAATGGGCCAAGGCCGGCGGCGGCGGTGGCAGCGGCAGGCTAAGGGTGAGCAGGCCATGGCTGGAGCAGCGCAGCGCAGGCAGGCTTGAGCCGGCCATCCAAGTGAGAGAGAGAGAGGTCCAGAGAAGAAAGATGAACAGGAGAGAGAGAACCAGAGAAAAGGAATGGAAAAAATAAAAGAAAAGGTAGGGAAAAAAAGAAAAGAAAAGAGAGGGGTTTTCTAGCAAAATTCCAAATTTGGGGAAATTTAGAATTTTAGGAGCATTTGAGGGAATTCAAGGAATATATTTTTGTTGAACTTGTGAGGGATATTTGGATCTTTGAAATGGGTCAAATATCAGGGTATACATATATATTTATATAAATATATACTTTTGGGACTCGGGAAAATTGGGGGTATTTTGCGTCGACCGAGAGATTGGGATATTTGAGGAATATATTTCGCAGGGTTTGAGGCAAACGGGGAGACTTCAAAGGTCTGAACCAGGAACGACCCGAACAGAGGAAAAGATAGGGATTTATTTTCTTTTTAATTAATTACTGAAATAATCTTTATAGCATTACAATTAATTCTAGAGCTCCAAAAATTCCAAGAAAATTTCAGAGAGTTTATTAAATCATGGGGAATTTACCAGAGGTAAACACCATCATGAAACACGAAGAATTTACTATTGTAAATACTCAAACGCTTAAAATATTCCGAGAAAATCCTAGAAATATAAAAGTGTCCAAACATTTATTTAAAATTTTTTACTTGGGATTTTTAATATTAGAAATTTCAAAATTTTATTCAAACACTTTGTCAAACAAATTTTTCTAGTGTATTCTTGTGCTTCCATTTATCCAAAATAATTTTTAATTTGGCCGATTTTCAGGGTGTAACACTCTACACAGCTAGGACAGGTTCAGCAGCAGGGATTAGTAGTGCAGTCCCCTTGGGGTCTGTGTCACTTCGCGTCCTACAGAAATCATTGACAATCATGATATTACAATGATATTCAAGTCTTTTAGAAGATTGAAGATTCTCTGCTACCTCTAGGAAGTCTTGAACTTCCATAGTGGTGCTCCGGTAGAGGTCAGCGAGGGGCTTGACAGCCTACTCGGCGGCAGAGAGCCACCGGCTGTCGGGCTTGTTGGTGCGGCAGTCAGTGGAGGCGAGCTGGCCCTAGTCGGCGCTATGCCAGATGCAGCTGACTAGGGGGTCGAGGCACTCAGCGGCGCTGGCCTCGAGCTTGGTGGCCTGGGGGCTGAGTGATGGGGCCCTTGATCTTTAGGCTCCCTTGCGCCGTACTCGGCGTGCTCTTCTTCTTCCCCTGGTCAGTCACTGGTCTTTTCCCAGCCCCAAGGGTTGGGCAGCAAAGGGGTTGGGCGTTTCTTTGATCCCACAGCTGACTGGTCCTAGGAATCAGCATCGAATTCCTCACAGTCCTGCAAATATTTGGACAACATCCATCAAGCATTGCAGAATTGGACATGCATTGCCCTCAGGGGGCGCCCTGCCTCCCCTTATCTACTGGGGGACAAGGGTACAATGTAGGAGTCCCAGCCGGATTATGGCCAAGGGATCTCCTCTTAGAGATATAACGCACCCAACTAGAACTGTGTTTTCCTTATCGTACAAGGCAAAGTCTGCTAGGGATTACTATATCTCTAATTACAAGGCCAGACCCATCCTCTATCCGAGTGGCCCATATGCCTATCATGAGGTACCCGGGGCCCATGGCACCCACAGTCAGAAAGCTAGAAAACAAGTTCGACGGGCTGGAGATAACACATGTCCTATGACAATACAACGATGCTGGCGACGAACTGGCAAACATGGGATCCAAGCAAGAAGTGGTCCCGACTGGGATCTTTGTCGAGCAACTCATGGAGCCGTCAGTTCACAAGAAACCAGTGCCAGAGCAGTTGGGAGGTGAACCTACCCTGGCAACGATTGGCAGACTCCTGTTCTCAAATTCCTCCTGGACGATGAACTCCCAGACGATCGCAGCAAAGCCGAACAAATCAAACGTCGAAGCAAAAGTTTCCTAGTAGTCAGAGAAGACCTGTACCAAACAAGTGCATCCGGTGTCCTCATGTGCTGCGTCACAACCGAGGAGGGCAAGCAGATCCTGCAATCGATCCACTCGGGCATATGTGGCAACCACGCCGCATCCAGGACATTAGTCAGAAAGGCTTATAGGCAGGGATTTTTCTGGCCAACAGCAGTAGCAGATGCCAAAGACATTGTTCGCACATGTGAGGGTTGTCAGTTCTATGCAAGACAAACAAATCTCCCAGCCCAAGAACTTCAAACCATACCAATCTCTTGGCCCTTTGCAGTCTGGGGGCTTGACATGGTCAGGCCTTTCAAGAAAGCGCCAGGAGGGTTCACACACTTGTTCATCGCAGTGGATAAATTCATGAAGTGGGTTGAGGCAAAACCCGTTGCTACCATAACAGCGGCACGAGCAAAGGACTTCATCATGAGTATATTATACCGATTCAGGGTTCCTAACCGCATCATAACGGACAACGGTACTCAGTTCACGGGTGGCGTATTTCAAGATTTCTGTGACGATTTCGGCATCAAGATCTGTTACGCATCTATGGCACACCCGCGGAGCAATGGGCAGGTTGAACGTGCCAACGGTATGGTCTTACAAGGTATCAAGGCTAGGATATTTGACCGACTACAACCATACGCAGGCCGGTGGGTACAAGAACTCCCGTCAGTTCTTTGGTCTCTCAGAACCACGGTTAGTCAGGCAATAGGGCAATCCCCTTTGTTTCTAGTCTACGGTGCCAAGGCTATGCTACCAACCGAATTAGAGTTCGGCTCTCCGCGAGTTCGGGCTTACTCAGAAGACAAATCCAACAATACCCGGTTGGTCGAACTAGATCAGTTGGAAGAAGCGAGGGACATCGCAATAATCCAGTCAGCAAGGTATCTTCAAGGCCTATGTCGTTATCACAGTCACAATGTCTATGGCCGTGCCTTTTTGGTTGGAGATCTCGTCTTGAGAAAAATACAAACCACCAAAGACAGGCATAAACTATCCCCAATATGGGAAGGGCCGTTCATTATCGTAGAAGTTACACGGCCAGGCGCCTACCAACTAAAGACTGAAGACAGTGCCCTCATCAGCAACTCATGGAATATAGAACAGCTACGTCCTTTCTATACCTGAGTTTTATACTTTCCCATGTATATAGTTTTTCTCTGACTCACTACACCGTTTGTTCCAACCGAGTAGTGAGTCGGGTGCTGCATGTATTATACGTGCTTTGTCAATAATATACGAGCCTATTTTACTTATGTTATGAAGTTTTGCAACGACTTTGTTATGTTTGCCCGAGTACAGCTTTCTGCGAAGAACGATTTTATTAAGTTCCTATAGACTAACTCGGTGTAGACTACACAGTCAGGTAAAGCTAATGATAACTAAGTCAGACCTCAAAGCTTGGTGGCATTGCGCATATATTTACACATGTCCTTATAAAAATTTATATACACCGACTGCATGATGGATTGTTCTTACATACCCAGGTCCCAGGTGATCACCTCTGCAGTCGGCCTCGCCTAGGCTATCAGCTTCAGCACCTCCTTAGGTATCGCCTCCTCGGCGAACCCCTCTCCGATGGCTTCAAGATCTGCCCTAGGGTAGATTGACTTGGTCATCGCCAAGGTTTGGGCCACGCCGACAACAATAAGCTCGTCCGAGTACCTCTTCAGGACACTCGGGGCTTCGTTAAGGCGCGCCTGCACCTGGGAGATCATGTTGGAGCTAGTTCCCACGTAGTGAGGGTCCATTACGTCAAGGAGCCCTTTCACGGACTCGGCAAGGATCTACCGTGACTCCTTGATGACTTTTATCTCCTCTACAAAAGCCTAAAATTGGATTTGGGCAGTGGCTCTAGCGGCTACCTGGATTCATCGACAAGTAAACTTGTTAGGAAAAATTGCTGACAGAGTACTTCATGGATTGGTTAAGATCATTGTCAGAGCGGAGACTTACTTTCGTAGTCGGCCTCCCATTTGGCTTTTGGCCTTTTCCAGTTCAACCTTCTCTCTCTCGAGCTTGGCATTGGCCTTCTCTAGGTCATCCTTGTCCTTCTCGAGCTCAACTTTGGCCTTCTTGGCCTCCTTTAGCTTGGATCCCCCTCTATTCGGGTCTTCACCTCAGCTTCGAGGGTTGCACATCAGAATGGTCAAGAACCCGAGATTGCAGTTAGGACACAACTGGGCAGTTGGAAAACAACAAAGTTGGAAAAATATACACGGGATTTAGTCAGGAAGACGTATACGGAAGACTTACTTTTGATCTTCTTGGCCAAAGCCTAGTTCTCATCCCTGAGTTGATCAACAGCTCCCCTCAGCCAAGTCTCCCTCTCCCAACTCAACCGCTCCAATTCGGCTTTCGAGGTCTGGAGCTGGCTTAATTGTTGGAGCTGGGGGGCTAGCTGGGTCAGGACCTCATTCATCTTCTCCGAGTGGTCTACAATCTTCTGCTCGGGGTAAAAGCAAAACAATGCAGAGTCAAGTGTCAGCATACTTATATAAGGAAGACTGACAAGAACTCAACAAGGCGAAAATCATACCTGGACCCCCCGGGACGCGACGATCGCGGCGCGAAGCAAGACTTCACGCTCCCCCTCCGCTGCCACTTCATCATGCTTGTAACTCTTCGCGGTTCCATCAGGGGCTACCCAGCGGAATGTCCTCAGGTATCTGTGGGGAGGAGCTTCAAGCCTGGCGAGGTCTAGCACTTCCAAAGACGACAATGACGACAACGATAGCGACGGGGTCCTGGCCTCCAACTCGATGGCGGCTGGGGCTTCAGGGATAAGCGCAGGGGCTGGAGTGACAGCTTCAACATTAGCCCCTTGGTCGGCCAATGTAGGCAGCTCTGCAGTCAAGACGATCTCAGTTTTTGCAACTGAGACAGCCGCCGGCTCAGCAGATAGGCTCACTGGCGATGGTTTGGCTAGGGCCGGCTCGACAATAGGAGCAGCCGGTGTGGTCTCCTTGAGATCAATATTGGCCCGTTTCCTGCGTGAAGAGCTAAGTATCAACACACCACAATGCTGCACAGGACTTTCGGAAGACTCAAAGTCACATACCTCTTGGAGAATTTGAGCCTGCACCCGGGGGCTCCTGATGTCGGTGGTGGACTACTGCCGGCTGCCGGGCTGGAGGGCGTGGCAGTCGATGGCGGTGTTTTTGTCTTGGTTGGCCCCGCTCCTGGTGCGGCTGGCTGGGATGCTCGGGTACTCAGTGGTGCCCTCCTTGGGCTCGATGTTGCTGAGCCCGGCGGCGCTTGACCCGACCTTGTACTCGGCGGCACTCTTCTTCGGCTCGATGATACTGAGCCTGACTGCGCTGGTCCTGGTCTAGGACTCGGCAGCCTGGGAGCTATGCTGGCAGTGTCTTTTATCTTCAGACTCCTAGCTACGGCACTTGGCCTGATGATCTTCTTCTTGCCCCGATCTTCAACAGGTCTCTTCCCCACTCTCTTGGAGTCAGGCTGGGCAGTAGAAGGACTTAACGACCTCTTCTTCTTTGATTTCATGGCCGATAAAGTTCGGGAGTCATCATCGAACTCCTCACATGACTGCAAGCAGTTCAACAATATGTGCTACACATTGTGGAGCAAACCTAGGCATATATCCGCAAGCACTCATCACAGATGAACTACAAGACAACATCAGTGAAAGTTACCTTTGGGCGTGGCCTCTTCAGGTTGTAAGCCACCACGGACCATTCTGAATCTTCAGTTTCAACCACCCCATTGGCGAAGAAATCCAGCAGGACATCGGTCACCTTGTGCTTGTCCATCAGGTCGGGATACTCCCGGCTGGGATCGCCTCTACCCTTATAGTCCAGCCGGAGTGACATCTCAACTTCAGTGGCCCGATGCAACTAGTCAAGAATCGTTTGGCCACCCATGGACTGGTCAGCCTGGTGCTCTTCAGCTTGTCAATCTTTTCAATCAGTATATGAACTTGGCCCATTTCTTCGAAGGTGGGCACAGAAGACCAATTGGCCACAACCACCGGGGGCAAACCCATAAAAGGGGGGAGACCTGGTTCAAGATCAGAACAGTAAAACCACTCCCTATGCCAGCCTTTGTGTGGGTGCCATGGGCCCCGGGTACCTCATGACAAGCATATGGGCCACTCGGATAGAGGATGGGCCTAGCCTTGTAATTAGAGATATAGCTAGACTCGGCAGACTTTGCCTTGTATAGAAAGGAATATACAGTCCTAGTCGGGTGCGTTATATCTCTAAGAGGAGATCTCCTAGTTGTAATCCGACGGGGACTCCTGCCTTGTAACCCTGTCCCCCAGTATATAAGGGGAGGCAGGGAGCCCCTTGATGGCACGGCCAGACGGTTCATCAGAATCGCCACCACAATTCCTCAAAGGAATACATACAAACTAGACGTAGGGTATTACCTCACATTGAGGGCGTGAACCAGTATAAAATCTCCTTGTGTTCCTTTGCAATCCACCGAGTTTCCATCCACCGAGTAGCCCCATATATTTATTGCCGATGTAAAACATCGACAGTTGGCGTGCCAGGTAGGGGCTTCGGCGCGATCTACATCTACAAGCTCGATGGATCCAGCAACCGGAGTCGACAGCGGCAAACTCCCCCTCGGAGACATAATTGCATTCGGAAGCCTCGACTTCGTCGCCGACCAGATCGGCAATCTCACCTTGGCCGACTCGGACTTGATCCGATCTGCCAGGGAACCGGCTGACTCTGCGCCAGTCGGTTCACACGATGCTGCAGCAACCCTCATCGACTTGCTGCGGCAATCTTCATCTCGTCCGGGTCTCAGGACAACTCTTTCCTTCGGTGTTCGACTCGGACTCGGCCTTGAGCCAGCCAAGATCGAGCTAAGAAGGGCAGAGATCATCAATCTCCCGTACAGACTCGGCAACGCCACGGATATCTTCAGACAACATCCGATGCGGCAAACCCGATCCTCTGGTGTTCGACTCGGATACGGCCCAGAGCCGCTCGAGATCGGATCTAGGGAGGTCGGAGTTATAATCACCCCCATCAACTATTCCGACTACGACTCTCAATCGGATTCCGACTCTAAGTCGGACAAGTTCGGCAAGCTTCTCCCCGCCACAAGAAATCTTCATGGCATCCAAAGGCTCTACTCCTACTCAGGAATCACGCCGACTACGCGAGCAGCTAGAGGAGGAAGCACGCCGACCGCGAGAGCAACAAGAGGAAGAAGCAAGACGCCGGCATGATGCCCTACGCAGGGCTGGGCGGACTGCTCAGCAACAAATCCTCCAAACCCAAGTCAGCGACCACGACAGCTTCAGTACTGCTCAACAGAATATCGTGGCCGCTGCGACTCTACTGGATACACTCCAGTTCGGGCCTGATCACCAGGCCACCCCGACGATCGCAAGGATAAAAGCCATGCTTACCGCTGCTGCATGTCAGCAGCACCAACAGTCGGGAGATACCCTCATACCGACCAACCGGTCGACATCCCAACGACAGTCTCATCTACGTCAAAGCGACGCCGAGCAGCTGGCTCCAGTCAGCCGCATACGGAGGCACGTCAGGCGTCACTCGGCAACCCCAACAACAACCGGTGACGTCAAAGCAACCGTCGGGACGATCAGAACCTCCGAGACCGACTACAACGCGACCTTCGGCAAGACATCATCGCTCGGCGCTATGAACGAGAAAAAGATGAGCAACGCCAACTGGAAGACAAGAACAAGCGTTTCGGCCTCCACCACGAGCGGTATCGCCGCCGTATTCGGAGTCGGAGCCCTCATGAAGACGAAGGCATACCAGCTTTCACCCATGAGCTCCAGGACGTCGACTGGCCGTCGGGTTTCAAGCCTATAGGCATCGACAAATACGACGGCAAGACCAATCCTGAGTCTTGGCTCATAGTCTATACTCTGGCGATCCGAGCAGCTGGAGGAAATCACAAAGTCATGGCTAACTACCTCCCAGTCGCTTTAGCCGACTCAACAAGGACATGGCTAACAGGACTTCCCAAGCAATCAATCGGCTCCTGGGGAGAACTCCGGGAACGCCTCATCGCCAACTTCCAGGGAACATATGAGAGGCCATCTTCCGCGTACGACCTGTATCAGTTGCATCAAAGGAAGAACAAGTCTCTTCGTGACTTCATCAAGAGGTTCTCTGAGAAGAAAAATTCAATCCCGAAGATCAAGGACGAGGTAGTCATCACCGCCTTTCGAAAAGGAGTCAAAGACACCTCGTTCATTGACAAATTCACTCGGAAGCCTCCCAACTCTGTCAAGGCTCTATTCGACATGGCGAACAAATACGCTGACTCAGCCGACGCTGTTGCTGATGCCCTCAAGGACAAGAAGACATCCTAACAGAAGAAGCAGGAGGGCACCGATGACGCGGTCCCGACTAAAGTTGGGAATCGCAAACGCAAGTCAGGCGGCTTCATTGTGGTAGTCGGTCACATCCGCCTTCGACCTCCTACAACTGAAAACTATCAGAACAACAAGTGACATGCTTGGGGGCTCACAAGCTCAAACGCAAGGATGGCATCCCCACTCCCAAATACCAAACAGCTAAGTCACTTCCTGATAAAAATTTCCTCATTTGGCTTTGCCAATGCCGCAGCCACTTACACCTAATAGGTGTACAAGCTGCACCTTTTTTTAGGTTTTTCCTCTTATATGGTTGCAAAAGTACTCGAGTAGCATAAATTCCGATCCGTGAAACTTTGCTCCATGAAAGACGAACTCAAGTCACCCAAAACGCTTGTCTGGGAAAGAGCCACGAGCCAACTCCCGACGCTAGGGGGCTATGACTAGTCGGGCAGAGTGTTTAAACGTAAGGGGTCAACTACTCAAGGAAATTAATATCAAAAAGAGGAAGAACACATATTTACATATATTGTAAAATACATTTTATTCGGGTGATTGTTTTCATCATCAGATGCTACTCATCCGATATCTTTATAATGCAGGGCCAGTTCCGGATATGCATGATAGGAATTCAGGGCTACGAGCCCATCTCCTACGCTCAGGGGCTGGACCAGTCTACCAAGGATCACTCGGAATGCTCCATGAGGGCTATTGAACGGGTACTCACGCCAGTCGGGATGTCATCTTCCCCGGCTACGCTCCATGCGAGCTGATAATCGACCTCCGGTGCCAGTCGGGGCTCGTGTACTACTCAGCTAAGTAGGGTACACCCCATGAGGGTCACCAGCCGAATCCTACGCTAATGCTAGGTTCGGGTACCTTATTTGGTCACAATTCTGTCAGGTTAGGTACGCCCCATGAGGGTCGCCAGCCGAATCCTATGCTAATGCAAGGTCGGGTACCTAGCTTGGCTATAACTCTGTTGGGTAGGGTATGCCCTATGAGGGTCGCTAGCCAAATCCTATGCTAATGCAAGGTTCGGGTACCCTGCTCGGCTTTCCTGAAATCAGAGAAGACTTACATCGTCGAAGCGCATCCGGAGTTCTCATGCATGGCGTCACACCTGAGGAGGGCAGGCAGATACTGCAATATACCTATTCGGGCATCTGTCGTAGCCATACTGCATCCAGAACGTAAGTCGGAAAGGCTCGCGGGCAAGGATTTCTCTGGCTGATTGCGGTTACAGACACCAAAAAACTCATCCTGACATGCGATGGATGATACTTCTATAGAGCTATGCTGGGTAGGTCAGTTCAGGCCGGCTTGTTTGGTAGCAGCCACCAAGATATGAGTTCCTACAGTAGCATGCTCCATGTGGGCCGCCCGCAGGCTGAGTTGAAATTATAGCGCTGGTGCTACCAACAGGAGCCGATGAGGTAAACAGATATGCTTCATGAGAGCCTTCTTGCTAAACATATATGTTTGGGTATCTGTTTTATCCACCAGGTCTCGAGGATATATCCTTACAAGGATCACAAGCTGGTCTTCATTAAAATTGGGGATGCACGTATCTTTCTCGGGTACACCTGACCACGCCGTGGATTTATTTTCATAAAGTGGTACTCGGCCTACTGTGGAGGCCATGGGCCCCGGGCACCTCATTACCAGTACATGGGCCACTCGGATAGAGGATGGGCCAGACCATGTAATTAGAGATAAGATAGCACCCGACAGGCTGTGCTTTGAATAATAAGGAAACATAGCCTTAGTCGGATAGGATTCTATCTCTAAGAAGGAAATCCCTTGCTCGTATCCGACTGGGATCCTTACCATGTACCCCTGTCCCCTAGTATATAAAGGGAGGCAGGGTGCCCCATGAGGGCACGCAAGATCATTGATCACAATATCACCTCAGAGGAATAACACCTCAACTGGACGTAGGGTATTAACTCACATCGAGGGCCTAAACCAGTATAATTCTCTTGTGTTCCTCTGCAATCCACCGAATTCCAAGTCGCCAAGTAGCCCCATAATATTATTCCCGGTGCAAAGCATCGACAGTTGGCGCGCCAAGTAGGGGACCGGCGAATTCTTCATCAACAGATTCGATGGATCCCATCAACGGAGTCAACGGCTACAAGTTCTCCAATGGAGACACCATCACCTTCGGGAGTCTTGATTTCGTCGCCGATCGACTCGGCAATCTTTCCTTGGCTGAAGCAGATCCGATCTGCCCAGCCGGGGAGCCAGCCGGCGTTGCGCCAGTCGGCCCCAGGGACGTCGCCATCTCCTTCGACGATCTACTACGACAGTCCCTCACATCGCCGGACATCGGGACAACTCTCTCCTTCGGCGTCCGACTCGCGCTAGGCCTTGAGCCAGCGCGGGTTAGGCCAAGAGGGGGAGAGATCGTCAATCTCCCGTATGGATTCGGCGACGCTGTGCATCTACAACCCGCGCAGCAGACCCGACCTCCAGCGATTCAGTTTGACACGGTCATGAACCGTTTCAGATTGGATCTAGAGAGGTCGGAGTCATCCTAACTCCGATAAACTACTCGGAGTCCGACACCATGTCGGATAGCGGTTCGAGCACCAACTCGGACTCCACCTTGGCAAGCTTCCTCCTCCCCCGCGAGATCATCATGGCTTCAACGCCACCTTCCGAGGTGCGCCGACTGCAAGAGGAGCAGCAAGAGGAGGCGCGCCGACTACAACAACAAGAGGAGGCCAACCGCCAAGCTCGCAATGACGGGCTACGACAAGCCGGGCGAGCCGCCCAGCAGCAGATCCTCCAAACCAAAGTCGGCGACCACGACGTCTTCGTCACGCCACAACAGAACGTTGTGGCCGCCGCAACTCTGCTGGACACGCTCCAGCTTGGGCTGGATCATCAGGCCACACCAACTATCGCCAAGATCAAAGCGATGATTACAGCTGCCGCCTGCCAGCAGCAAGAATAGTCAGGCAACACTCACATACCGACCCATCAGACGGGCTCTCCAGCGGCAGAGTCATCTGCATCAGCGCGACGTTGGGCGGCCGGCTCCACTCGGCAGCGCGAAGAGTCCCGCCAAACAACGCTCGGCAATACCAACTACGACAACCGGCGGCGTCGCCAGTACGACCGCCGACCCAATCAAGACCTCCGAGTGCGAATACAACGCGACCTTCGCCACACCATAAACGCCCGGCGCGAAGAGCGCGAAGAGGATGAACGCCGCCGACTGGAGGATGAACACGAGCGCTTCGGTCTCCACTACAAACAGCTACACCGCCAAAACCGAAGCCCAAGTCCTCACGATGACGAAGGCATTCCAGCCTTTACTCGGGAGTTACAGGACGTCCGCTGGCCAGTCGGCTTTAAGCCTACCGGAATCGAAAAGTACGACGGCAAGACCAACCCAGAGTCCTGGCTCACCGTTTACGTCCTAGCAGTACAAGCTGCTGGGGGCGACAGCAGAGCCATGGCTAACTACCTCCCAGTCGCATTAGCCGACTCGGCGAGGACATGGCTGACAGGCCTCCCAAGGCGGTCGATCGGTTCCTAGGGACAACTCAGGGAGCGGTTCATCGCTAACTTCCAGGGGACCTACGAGAGATCGGCTTCCGAGCACGACCTTTACCAGCTGCATCAAAAGAAGAACAAGTCTCTGCGGGAATTCATCAAAAGGTTTTCCGAGAAGCGCAATCAAATTCCAAGTATCAAAGACGAGGTCGTCATCGCCGCCTTCCGCAAGGGAGTAAAAGACGCCCCGCTCATCGTGAAGTTCACTCGGAAGCCACCATCCACTGTCTGGGCTCTTTTCGACATGGCCAACAAATACGCCGATTCGGCTGAAGCCGTCACCGAGGCCCTCGACGAGAAGAAGGAGCCCCGACAAAAAGACAACAAGGCGAAAGCCGACAACGAGCCGTCTCAAAATAAGTCTAGCAGCCGCAAGCGGAAGTCGGACAACGAGGTGGCCAACATGGTCCGCGGCCGGATGAAGCTATAGGCAGCAACTCGAAGGTTATCATCAAATTCCTCATGCCACTACAAGCAAGTCGACGAGATACCATCACGCAAGGCTGAACAATCACCGTTCCACAGGCGTTCACCATTGAAGAAAGTAGAAGGTTACCTTGGTCCGCGGCCGGATGAAGCTATAGGCAGCAACTCGACGGTTATCATCTTCGGTGGCAACCACCCCTTCGGAGAAGTAGCCGAACAAGGTATCGGTCACTGCCCCCTTGTCCGCCGTCTCGCTGCTCACTCGGTCAGGATCGTGTTTGCCTTTGAAGGCCCAGCCAAATGCGCTTCTCAGCTTCAGCGGCTGGACGCGCCTCGTCAGAAATCGACGAGCCACCCAAGGCCCCGTCAAGCCGGCCCTCTTGAGGTCATCTATCTTCGTCAACAATATATGTGCTTGGCCCAGTTCTTCAAAGGTCGGTTCCGCGGACCAGCTTGGCAATACTGCTGGTGGCATACCAGTAAACGGGCGCAAGGAAGGAGCCAGATCGGCGCAATAAAACCACTCCTTGTGCCAGCCCTTCAGAGAAGATTTCAAGGGCAAATCGATATACGTTTTCTTCCCATCGCTCCTCAGTTGAAGACCAGCCCCTCCAATCACATTGATATTGCTCTTGGATGGTTGGGGTTTGATGTGGAACAGGTGTCGGAAGAGGATGAAATGGGGTTCAACACCCAAGAAGCACTCGCAGAGAGTAACAAAAATAGAGATCTGAAGAATTGAGTTGGGATTCAAATGCACCAACTCTTGCCCATAGAAATCAAGGATGCGGCGGAAAAAATCAGAGGACGAAAGGCACAAGCCTCGATCGAAGAAAGAGGCGAAAACTACCATTTCACCAGGCCGGGGGTCGGGGACCGACTCGTCCCTCGCCGACCGCCAATGGATCACTTCTTGGTTGGGCAACTTCAGCTCGCTCTCCAGCCATTTCAGCTTCACCGAGCCGCAATCTGAAATCGGCCAAGAACCCCCCGGCGCACCCGCAGGATTCGTCGCCTTCGGCATGACTGGAGGCGATGAGATTTGGGGAAAAGCAGATCGGGGGCTTGGGACAAACGAGGAGGATTGGGATCGCCCGAGTCCGGGAGGGGAATAGTAGCAACTAACCCTAGCCGGGCGGGAGGCGAAAAGTCGGGCGCGAAGGTGGAAGACGAAGAGATTGGCTGATTTGGGGAAGACGACGGAATCTTTTTCTCTCTCCCCGTCTTTTTATAACCCGTGCCGACTAGATGGGCCTGGGCCTATACAGTCAGTACTGGGCCGACAAGATATGAGTTCCTACAGTAGCATGCTCCATGTGGGCCGCCTGTAGGCTAAGTTGAAATTATAGTGCTGGTGCTACTAACAGGAGCCGATGAGGTAAACAGATATGCTTCATGATAGTCTTACTGCTAAACATACATGTTTGGGTATCTGTTTTATCCCCCAGGTCTCGAGGATATATCCTTATAAGGATCGTAAGCTGGTCTTCATTAAAATTGGAGACGCAGGTATCTTTCTCGAGTACACCTGACCACGCCATGGATTTATTTTCATAAAGTGGTACTCGGCCTACATGCGTGGCTACCAGTTGCCATGAGCAACATTATTCCAGCCGACTTGACGCTGAAGAGTCTAACTTTCGAGTAGTGCACTACTCGGGAGAGACTATAAATTTCCGTTCCCGCTGACATGATGCGGAAGAGTCTAGCTTTTGAGTGGGACGCCACTCGGAAAAGACTATAAACTCATATTCCGACTGACATGAAGTCGAAGAGTCCTATATACGAGTAGTCTTCTACTCGGCAAGACTATAAAGTTTATTCCGGTTGACATGATACCGAAGAGTCGCAAATACCCGAAGTAATCTACTCGGGAAAGACTTCCAGGTTAAAGATCTTTGACTTTATGTTTAATTGTCTTCACAATTAAGCACAAAGTTGGGGGCTACACCTAATAGGTGCGCCTATTCGGCGCACACTATTTATATATCTACATGAAGCCCTTCATAGCCTCGCTGCCAGCTGATATAGAGCAGGACTCGGGAAAAGACTTACTCGGACAAAGAGTACTCGGGCGCATCGCACTCGGGCAACCTTCACCGTGGAGGAGCACTCGGCATCAGCTGTGACTCAACTATGAAGGTCTCAGGGGCTACTGTGGAGGCCATGGGCCCCGGGTACCTCATTACCAGTACATGGGCCACTCGGATAGAGGATGGGCCAGACCATGTAATTAGAGATAAGATAGCACCCGGCAGGCTGTGCCTTGTATAATAAGGAAACATAGCCTTAGTCGGATAGGATTCTCTCTCTAAGAAGGAAATCCCTTGGTCATATCCGACTGGGATCCTTACCATGTACCCCTGTCCCCTAGTATATAAAGGGAGGCAGGGCGCCCCATGAGGGCACGCAAGATCATTGATCACAAGACCACCTCAGAGGAATAACACCTCAACTGGACGTAGGGTATTACCTCACATCGAGGGCCTGAACCAGTATAATTCTCTTGTGTTCCTCTGCAATCCACCGAATTCCAAGTCGCCGAGTAGCCCCATAATATTATTGCCGGTGCAAAGCATCGACACCTACATGCGTGGCCATCAGTTGCCATGAGCAACATTATTCCCGCTGACATGATGCGGAGGAGTCTAACTTTCGAGTAGTGCACTACTCGGGAGAGACTATAAATTTCTCATTCTCGCTGACATGACGCGGAGGAGTCTAACTTCTGGGTGGGACGCCACTCAGGAAAGACTATAAACCCCTCTTTCCAGCTGACATGACGTTGAAGAGTCCCATATACGAGTAGTATCCTACTCGGCAAGACTATAAATACCTATTCCGACTGACATGAAGTCGAAGAGTCCTACATACGAGTAGTTCCCTGCTCGGTAAGACTAGAAATCATATTCCGGTTGACATGATACCGAAGAGTCTCACATACCAGTAGTACTCTACTCGGGAAAGACTTCCAGGTTAAAGATCTTTGACTTTATGTTTAATTGTCTTCACAATTAAGCACAATGTCGGGGGCTACACCTAATAGGTGCACCTATTCGGCGCACACTATTCATATATCTACATGAAGCCCTTCATAGCCTTGCCGCCAGCTGACATGAAGTAGGACTCGGGAGAAACAGCACTCGGACAAAGAGTACTCGGGAGCAATGCACTCGAGAAGACTTCACCGTGGAGGATGAGCACTCGGCATCAGCTGTGACTCAACTATGAAGGTCTCAGGGGCTACTGTGGGTGCCATGGGCCCCGGGTACCTCATGACAAGCATATGGGCCACTCGGATAGAGGATGGGCCTAGCCTTGTAATTAGAGATATAGCTAGACTCGGCAGACTTTGCCTTGTATAGATAGGAATATACAGTCCTAGTCGGGTGCGTTATATCTCTAAGAGGAGATCTCCTAGTGGTAATCCGACAGGGACTCCTGCCTTGTAACCCTGTCCCCTAGTATATAAGGGGAGGCAGGGAGCCCCTTGATGGCACGGCCAGACGGTTCATCAGAATCGCCACCACAATTCCTCAAAGGAATACATACAAACTGGACGTAGGGTATTACCTCACATTGAGGGCCTGAACCAGTATAAAATCTCCTTGTGTTCCTTTGCAATCCACCGAGTTTCCATCCGCCGAGTAGCCCCATATATTTATTGCCGGTGTAAAACATCGACACTTTGAGAGATGTTTTCAAGGGGACCTGGATATAAACCTTCTTCATGTCACTCCTGAGTTGGATACCGGCCCCCCAATCACTTGGACCTTGCCCTTGGAGGGCTGGGGTTTGATGTGGAACAAATGTTTGAACAGATTCAAATGGGGTTCCACACCCAAGAAACACTCGGAAAGAGTCACAAAAATAGAAATTTGTAAGATCAAGTTGGGATTCAGATTCACCAACTCAAGTTCATAAAAGGCAAGAAGCTGGCGGAAGAACTCGGAAGATGGAAGAGAAAGACCCCGGTTGAAAAAAGAGGTGAAAACAACGGTCTCACCGGCCTGGGGCTCCGGAACCGATTCACCTTTAGTCGGACGCCAATTGATGACATCGTGGCTTTGCAATCTTAGCTACTTCTCCAGAAGCTTCAGCTTAGCTGACCCGCAATCCAAAGTCGGCCAGACCTCGTTCGACGCGTCCACGAAATCTGAGGCCCTTGGCATGGTTAAGGACAAGAAGATTTGGGAGAAATGTTGTGGGAGGTTTGGAATGGATGCAAGGAAGTGGGATCGCCCAAGTTTTGATGGGGAAGAGCAAGCAATGGTGAACCCTAGTGAGGCGGGAGGCGAAATTTCAGCGCGGAAGCTGGAAGACGAAACGATTGGTGGATTGGAGAAGATGAGGGAATCTTTTCTCTCTCTCCCTGCCTTTTATAGAGCCAATTCCGATTTGTGGGCTTGGGCTTACAAAATCGGTACTGGGCCACCAAGATATGAGTTTTTACAGTAGCACGCTCAATGTGGGTCAGTCGCTGGCTATGTTAAAATCACAGTGCTGGTGCGACTAACAGGAACCGATGAGGTAACAGATATGCTTCATGAAGGCCTAATTGCTGAACACATGTGTTCGGGTATCTGTCTTATCCACTAGGTATTGAGGATATACTCTTATAAGGGTCACAAGCTGGTCTTCATTAAAATTGGGGAAGCAGGTATCTCTCAAGTGCACCTGACCACATAATGGATTAAGTTTCATAAAGTGGTACTCGGCCTACATGCTTGGTGTGGAGGCCATGGGCCCTGGGTACCTCATCACAAGCATATGGGCCACTCGGATAGAGGATGGACCTAGCCTTGTATAATAAGGAATATACAGTCCTAGTTGGGTAAATTGTATCTCTAAGAGGAGATCCCTTGGCCATATCTGGCTGGGACTCTTACTATATACCCCTGTCCCCCAGTATATAAGGCGAGGCAAGGCGCCCCCGAGGGCAGAGAAGATCATAGATCAATACAAATCCTCAAAAGAATAACACCACAACTGGACGTAGGGTATTACCTCACATCGAGGGCCTGAACTAGTATAAAATCTCCTTGTGTTCCTTTGCAATCCACCGGGTAGCCCCATATTCATATTGCCGGTGTAAAACATCGACAGTTGGCACGCCAGGTAGGGGCCTCAACGAGATCTACATCAACAATCTCGATGGATCCAACAACAGGAGTCGATGGCGACAAATTCTCCCCTGTAGACACGATTTCATTCGGAAGCCTCGACTTCATCGCCGATATGTTCGGCAACCTCGCCTTGGCCGACGCAGAGCTAATCCAACCGGCCGAGGAACCAACTAACTCCGTGCTGGTTGGCCAACAAGACACCGCAGTCACCGTCATCGATCTGCTGCGGCAATCTTCCACTTCGCTGAGCCTCGGGACAACTCTCTCCTTCGGCGTCCGACTCGTGCTAGGCCTTGAGCCAGCCCGGGTCAGGCTAGGAAGGGGAGAGATCATCAATCTCCCGCACGGGCTTGGCAACTCCGTGGATCTACATCTTACGCGGTAGACCTGATTCCCCACGGTTCAGTTTGGACATGGCTCAGAGCAGCTCCAGATTGGATCTAGGGAGGTCGGAGTCATCCTTACTCTGATCAATTACTCGGATTTCAACTCCAAGTCGGACAGTGGTTCGAACACCAGTTCGAACACTAGTCTGGTGAGTTTCCTTCTTCCTCGCGAGATCTTCATGGCTTCAACTGCTCCACCAGAGGTACGCCGACTACAAGAGGAGCAACAAGAGGAGGCCGACCGCAAGGCTCGCAACGATGAGCTACGCAAGGCTGGGTGAACAGCTCAGCAACAGATCCTTCAAACTAGAGTCGGCGACCACGACGTCTTCATCACGCCACAACAAAACGTCGTGGCCGCTGCAACCTTGCTAGATACACTCTAGCTCGGGCTTGATCACCAGGCCACCCCGACTATCACCAAGATTAAAGCTATGATCACAGCTGCCGCATGTTAGCAACACCAGCAGTTGGGCGAAAGACTTATACCGACCAATCGGTCAAGTTCTCCAGCGACAGTCTTGTCCACATCAGCGCGACGCCGAGCGGCCGACTGAAGTCAGCCACACGAGGAGTCACGGCAAACATCACTCGGCAACACCAACAATAACAATCGACGACGTCACTAGAATGATCGTCAGTTCAACCAGGACCTCCGAGTTTGTCTACAACACAACCTCTGAGAAGACATTAACGCCCGGCGCCGTCAATGCGAAGAGGACGAGCGCCATTGACTGGAGGACGAGCATGAGTGCTTTGGCCTCCCCCACGAGTGGTTCAACCACCACGATCGGAGCCGGAGCCCTCACGAAGATGAAGGCGTTCCAGCTTTTACCCATGAGCTACAGGACGTCGACTAGCCGTCAGGCTTCAAGCCTATGGGGATCGAGAAATACGACGGCAAAACCAACCCCGAATACTGGCTCACCGTATATTCTCTGGCAATCCGAGCTGCCGGAGGTGACCACAAAGCCATGGCTAACTACCTCCCGGTCGCCCTAGCCGACTCAGCGAGGACATGGCTAACAGGGCTCCCGAGGCAGTTGATCAGTTCTTGGGGAGAACTCAGGGAACGGTTCATCGCTAACTTCTAGGGGAGCTACGAGAGGCCGTCTTCCGAGAACGATTTATACCAACTGCACCAGAGGAAGAATGAGTCTCTACGCGAATTTATCAAGAGGTTCTCCGAGAAGCACAACCAAATTCCAATAATCAAGGACGAGGTCGTCATCGCCGCCTTCCGCAAGGGAGTAAAGGATGCGCCATTTATCGCAAAATTCACTTGGAAGCCTCTAGCCACTGTCAGGGCTCTCTTCAATATGGCAAACAAATACGCCAACTCGGCCAAGGCAGTCACAGAGGCCCTCGACGAGAAGAAAGAGCCCCGGCAAAAAGACCAAAAGGCAAAAGCTGACAACGAGCCATCACAGAACAAGTCCGACAACCGCAAGCAGAAGTCAGACAATGAGGTGGCCAATGTGGAGCGCACTCGGTCGCGGCCCCCAAGGAACAATGCATACTAGAAGGTTATGAACGGGCCTTGCCCCTTCCATCCCAAGGGCAAGCACATGGCCAAGGATTGCTTCATGCTCAAGAAGTTTGCCTCTAGGCAGACTTCATCATCTGGCGCTAACAAGGACAAAGACAAGCCAGACTCAGGCCCGGCCGATGATTTTCAAGATCCCCTGGCTGAGCTCAACCTCATCTTCGGTGGGCCATCCGTATATGAATCCAAATGGAAGCAGAAGGTAACAGCACGCGACATCAACGCGGTCTCTACAACATATGCCCCCAATATTTGTGTTGGTCAGAAACACCCATCGCATTCGACTGCACAGATCACGCCGATCGGGTCTCACACCTAGGACGCTACCCACTCGTCCTAGACTCGGTCAACAAGAATATCAAGCTAAAGAAAGCCCTCATAGACGGAGGCAGTGCGCTCAATATCCTCTTCGCCAAGACCTTGGATGAGATGAAAATTCCTTGTTCAGAACTGCGGCCGAGTACTGCGCCCTTCCACGGGATAATTCCTGGCCTATCTTCAACACCCCTCGGGTAGATAACCTTGCCAGTCACCTTCGGCACGCGGGATAACTTCTACACAGAAAACATCTGCTTCGAGGTCACCAACTTTGAGACCGCGTACCACGCGATACTCGGATGACCGGCGCTCGCCAAATTCATGGCGATACCCCACTATACCTATATGGTGCTCAAAATGCCTAGGCTAGCAGGAGTCCTCTCCCTCCGTAGCGACGTCAAGCAAGCCTTCACCTGCGACAAGGAGAGCTATGAGTTGGCTCAATCACAAGAGGTGGCAGTCAGACGCAACAGCATTCAGCAAGCCATCACAACAGAAGTTGAGGATGACCAAGTTCTGGCCAAAAAAGCAGCGAAGTCGGCTATTTCAACGGACTCTGACATGAAGAAGATCCCCCTGGACCCTTTCGACCCTTCCAAGACTGCTCTAGTCGGAACCGGACAAGACCCCAAATAGGAAGACGCGCTCGTCACCTTCCTCCAAGCCAACAAGGATATCTTCATGTGGAAACCGTCCGACATGCCGGGCGTACCAAGGGAGGTGATCAAGCATGCCCTCAATGTCAAGACAGATGCCAAGCTAGTCAAGCAACGGCTATGGCGCTTTGCACAAGACCGGAAGGATGCTATTTGGGAGGAGATAACCAAGCTCCTCGCAGACGGGTTCATCAAAGAGGTCTATCACCTGGATTGGCTGGCAAACCAGTCCTGGTCTGGAAGAAAAAGGTAAATGGTGCATGTGTGTCGACTACACCGATCTCAACAAGGCGTGCCCCAAGGATCCATTTGGTCTACCCAGAATAGATCAGGTGGTGGATTCAACCGCAGGGTGCGAACTTCTCAGCTTTCTCGACTGCTACTCGGGATACCACCAAATCAGTCTCAAGGAGGAGGACTGCGTAAAGATGTCTTTTATCATGTCGTTTGGAGCGTACTGCTACATCACTATGCCATTCGGTTTGAAAAACACTGGAGCAACATATCAACAGGCCATTCAGCGGTGTCTACACACTCAGATCGGGCGCAACGTGGAGGCCTACATCGACAATGTGGTGATCAAGACCATGTCCAAAGAAGACCTCATCGCTGACCTAGAAGAAACCTTCCAAAATCTTTGAAGATTCAAGATGAAGTTGAATCCGGAAAAGTGCGCCTTCGGTGTGCCATCCGGCAAGCTACTCGGCTTCATCATCTCGCATCACGGCATCGAGGCCAACCTGGAGAAAGTCAACGCAATCATGAACATGGCACCCCCGACTAGCCAGAAGGACGTCCAGAAGCTGACAAGCTGCATGGCGGCACTCAGCCGGTTTATTTCCCGACTAGGCGAACGGAGCATGCCCTTTTTCAAGTTATTGAAGAAAGCAGACAATTTCCAATGGACTCCCGAAGCCCAGCAAGCCTTCAAAGACTTCAAGACATTTCTCACATCACCACCCGTGTTGGTGTCACCCATGTCCCAAGAACCGCTAATGCTATATCTAGTGGCAACCACTCAGGTAGTCAGCACGGTGCTGGTGGTCAAGCGATCCAAACCAAGTCACATCCAAAAAGTTCAACGGCCAGTCTACTTTGTCAGCGAGGTCCTTGCCGACTCGAAGATGAGATATCCACAGGTCCAGAAGCTGCATTATGGCCTACTCATCACTGTCCGGAAGCTGGTGCACTATTTCCAAGCACATCATATGAGCTTGTTTTATCTAAGTTATGAAGTTTTACAACGATTATGTCATGTCTGCCCGAGTATAGCTTTTTTGAGGTGAACGATTTTATTAAGTTCCTATCAGTCTACTCGGCACAGACTATATAGTCGGGTAAAGTTAATGATAACTAAGGAAAACCAAGAACTCAGCGGCATTGTACATATATTTACATATGACTTTACAAAAGCTTTATACACACCGACTGCGTGATGGTTTGTTCTTACATTCTCGGGTCTTTTGTGATCGCCTCTGTAGTCAGCCTGGCCTAGGTTATCAACTCTAGTGCTTCCTCAGGTGTTGTCTTTTTAGCAAAACCCACACCGATGGCCTCAAGATCTACCCTAGGGTAGATCAATTTGGTCATGGCAAGGGTCTAGGCCACGCTGACAGCAACGCGCTCATCCGAGTACTTTTTCAAGATACTCGGGGCTTCATTAAGGCGCGCCTGCATGTGGGAGTCTGCATTGGAGCTAGTCCCAATGTGGTGAGGATCCATAATGTCAAGGAGCCCTTTCACGGATTTGGCAAGAATTTCCCATGACTCCTTGACGACCTTAATCTCCTCTGCAAAGGCTTGGAATTGGGTTTGGGCGTTGGTTCTCGAAGTTGCTCAGATTCATTGACAAGTATACTTGTTAGCCAAAACTACAGTCGGAGTAACAATAGGATTGGTTAAGGTTATTGTCAGATGGAAGGCTTACTTTCGTAGTCGGCTTCTACTTTGGCTTTGGCCTTCTCTAGTTCAGTTTTAGCCTTTTCGACTTTCTCCAGCTCAGATTCCTGTTGCTTTTTCTCCTCTGTCTGTGTCTTCAACTCAGCTTCGAGAGCTGTATATCAGAATAGTCCAGAACTCGAGATTATAGTCAGGACTCAGCCGAGCAGTCGGGAAACAACAAAGCTAGAGAAATATACTTGGGACTAAGCCAGGAAGACAAATACAAGAGACTTACTTCTGATCTTCTTGGCTAAAGTCCAATTCTCATCCCTAAGTTGGTCCACTGCTCCCCTTAGCCAAGTCTCCCTCTCCTGACTAGACCGTTCCAGGTCGGCCTTAGTGGCCTGGAGCTGGCCCAATCACTGGAGATGGGGGGCGAGCTGGCTCAAGACCTTGTTCATTTTCTCTGAGCGGTCGACTATCTTCTGCTCAGAGCAAAAACAAAGTAAAACAAAGTCAAGAGGCAGAGAACCAATACAAGGAAGACTGTCCAGAACTCAATGTGGCGACAGTCATACCTAGACTCCCCGGGATGTGGTGATTGTAGCACGAAGAAGAATTTCATGCAACCTCTCCGCTGCCTCCTCATCATGCTCGTAGCTTTCCGTGATTCCCTCGGGGGATACCTAGTGGAGCGTCCTCGGAAACCTGTGGGGAGGGGCTTCAAGTCTGGGGAGATCCATTTCATCTGAAGATGACGATGATGTGGGTGGTGACAAGGTCCTGGCTCCTGACTCAGCGGCCGCTGGGGCTTCAGGGGCTAGCTCAAGGGCTGGAGCAACGGCTTCAGCACTCGCCCTTTGGTCAGCCGGCACTAGCGGTCCTGCTGTCGGGACAGCTTTAGTTTCTACAACTAAAGCAGTCATCGGCTCAACAGATGAGCTTGTTGGTGTTGGCTCGGCTAGGGCAAGCTCGGCAGCGGGAGCAGTCGGCATAGTCCTCTTCAGATCTATGTTTACTCGCCTCCTGCACAATGAGTCAAATATTAAGACACTACTACACTGATCAAGATTTTTAGAAGATCTAAGATTGCTTACCTCTTGGAGGTCTTGAACCTCCACGAGGGGGCTCCAGATGTCGGCGGTGGGGAACTACTGGCTACTGGGCTAGTCGGCGCAGTAGTCTGCGGTGGCGCCAGTCTTTGGCTTGACGATGCTAATCTCGTACTCGGCGGCGCCAGCCTTGGCCTCAATGTTGCTGAGCCAGGTGGTGTTAGTCTCAGGCTTGGAGATGATGGCCTTGGACTCGGTGGCCTGGGAGCTATGCTGGTGGTATCTTTTATCTTCAAGCTCCCGGTTGCGGCACTCGGCTTGCCAACTCTCTTCTTGCCCGGGTCTTTGACAGGTTTTTTCCTAGCTCTCTTGGAGCTGGGCTAGACAGCAGAAGGACTCAGTGGCCTCTTCTTCGACTGGGCGGTCGACTGAGTTTGGGAGTCATCATCAAACTCCTCACATTCCTGCAAGTGATTTAACAACATACATCATACATTGCAGAGCGATCTAGGATATACATTCATAGACATTCATCACGGATGGACAGTAAGTTAACATCAGCATTTCAATATTACCTTTGGATGAGGCCTTTTCTGACTATAAGCCACGGTGGCGCGCTCTGCATCTTCTGTCTCGACCACCCCGTTGGCAAAAAAGCTCAGCAAGATGCCATCACCTTATGCTTGTCAGTCAGATCTCGGTATTCTTGATTGGGGTCATTTTTGCCCTCATAATCCTAGCCGAAGTGGCTTCTCAGCTTCAAGGGCCTGATACGGCAGTTCAGGAAACATCTGGCCACCCAGGGACCAATCAATCCGGAACTCTTCAGCTTGTCAATTCTATCAATAAACAGATAGAACCATTCTCTATGCCAGTACTTGGCCCATCTCCTCAAAGCTTGGCACAGACGACCATCTAGGCACGACCTCCGGAGACACCCAGTAAAAAGGGGTAGACGTGGTTCAAGATCAGAGCAATAGAACCATTCTCTATGCCAGTCCTTAAGGGAAGTTTTCAAGGGAACATGGATATAGATCTTTTTCATCTCGTTCCTAAGCTGGAGATCGGCTCCCCCAATCACTTGGACTTTGTTTTTGGAGGGCTGAGCTTTGATATGAAACATATATCTAAACAGATTGAAATGGGGCTTCACGCCCAGAAAGCATTCACACAAAGTTGCAAATATAGAGATTTGCAAGATGGAGTTGGGGTTCAGATTCACTAGCTCTAGCTGATAGAATGAAAGAAGTTGGCGAAGAAAATCGGAGGAAGGGAGAGCAAGACCCTGGTCAAAGAAAGAGGCGAAGACTACAGTCTCACCGGATTGGGGCACCGGAATCGATTCCCCTTGAACCGGACGCCAATGGATGACTTCACGGCTCTGCAATCTCAGCAACTTCTCCAAATACTTCAATTTAGTCGAGCCACAATCTGAAGTCGGCCAGGTCTCATCAGACACCTCCAGGATTTCCGAAGTTCTCGGCATGGCTTGTGGCGAGAAGATTTGGGGGAAGTTGTTGTTGGGGGCCTAGAATGGACACGGAGGAGCGGAATCGCTCGAGTTTCGAGCGAGAAGCACTAGCAATGGCGAACCCTAGCGAGGCAAGGTGCGAAATTTTGATGTGGAAGTTGGAAGATGAAACGATTGGTGGATTGGAGAAGATGGGGGAATCTTTTCTCTCACTCCCCGACTTTATAGAGCCTATGCTGATAAGTGGGCTTAGGCCTGCAAATTTGGCACTGGGCCACAAGATATGAGTTTCTACAGTAGCACGCTCTATTTGGGCCGCTCGCTGGCTGTGTTAAAATCACAGTGCTGGTGCTACTCACAGAAACTGATTAAATGATCAAGATACGCTTCGTGCTAAGCTTATAGCCGAGTGTATACATTCGGGTATCTTGATCATTTACCTGGTATTGAGGATATATCCTTATAAGGGTCACAAGCTGGTCTTCATTAAAATAGGGGATGCAGGTATCTCTCAAGTACACCTGACCATGTTTTGGGTTAAAATCCATAATGTGGTACTCGGCTTACATGCTTAGCTATTATTTGCCATGAGCAAAAATTATTCCAGCTGACATGAAGCTGAAGAGTCTAACTTCCAAGTGATATACTACTCGGGAAAGACTAGAAAAAATCATTCCAACTGATATGATGCTGAAGAGTCTAAACTTCCGAGTGATATACTACTCGGGTAAGGTTGCCGATCTGGTCGGCAATGAAGTCAAGGCTTCCGAAGGAAATCTTGTCTCCGGGGGAGAACTTGTTGCCGTCGATTCCATTTGTTGGATGCATCGAATTTGCTGATGAAGAATTCGCCGGAGCCCCTACCTGGCGCGCCAACTGTCGATGCTTTGCACCTGCAATAAAACTATAGGGCTACTCGGCGAAGGTGAATTCGGTGTATTGCAGAGGAACACAGAGAAGATTTATACTGGTTCAGGCCCTCAATGCGAGGTAATACCCTACGTCCAGTTGAGGTGTTATTCCTCTGAGGTGGTTTGTGATCAATGATCTTACGTGCCCTCATGGGGTTCCCTGCCTCCCTTTATATACTAGGGGACAGGGGTACATGATAAGGATCCCAGCCGGATACGGCCAAGGGATTTCCTTCTTAGAGATAGAAACCTATCCGACTAAGATTGCTATTCCTTATCGTACAAGGTAAAGTCTGTCGGGTGTTATCTTATCTCTAATTACAAGATTCGGCCCATCCTCTATCCGAGTGGCCCATATGCTGGTGTTGAGGTACCCGGGGCCCATGGCCTCCACAGTAGCCCCTGAGACCTTCATAGTTGAGTCACAGCTGATGCCGAGTGCTCGTCCTCCACGGTGATGATTGCCCAAGTGCGATGCTCCTGAGTACTCTTTATCCTAGTAAGTCTTCTTCCCGAGTCCTGCTTCATGTCAGCTGGCAATGAGGCTATGAAGGGCTTCATGTAGATGTATGAATAGTGTGCGCCAAATAGGCGCACCTATTAGGTGTAGCCCCCGACTTTGTGCTTAATTGTGAAGACAATTAAACATAAAGTCAAAGATCTTTAACCTACAAGTCTTTCCCGAGTAGATTACTACTGGTATATGAGACTCTTCGGTATCATATCAACCGGAATAAACTTTATAGTCTTGCCGGGTAGGAAACTACTCGTATGTAGGACTCTTCGACTTCATGTTAGTCGGAATGTGTATTTATAGTCTTGCCGAGTAGGATGCTACTCGTATATGGGACTCTTCAGCGTCATGTCAGCTGGAAAAAGGGGGGTTTATAGTCTTTTCCACGTGGCGTCCCACTCAGAAGTTAGACTCCTCTGCATCATGTCAGCGGGAAAAGATATTTATAGTCTCTCCCGAGTAGTGTACTAGTCGAAAGTTAGACTCTTCAACGTCATGTCGGCTGGAATGACGTTGCTCATGGCAACTGGTAGCCACGCATGTAGGCCGAGTGCCACATTATGAAAATAAATCCATAGCGTGGTCAGGTGTACCCGAGAAAGATACCTACATCCCCAATTTAATGAAGACCAGCTTGCGATCCTTGTAAGGATATATCCTCGAGACCTGGTGGATAAAACAGATACCCAAACATATATGTTTAGCAATAAGGCTCTCATGAAGCATATCTGTTTAGCTCATCGGCTCCTGTTAGTAGCACCAGCGCTATAATTTCAACTCAGCCTGCGGGCGGCCCATATGGAGCATGCTACTGTAGGAACTCATATCTTGATGGCCCGGTGCTAACTGTGTATGCCCAAGCCCATCTAGTCGGCATCGGCTCTATAAAGGCGGGGAGAGAGAAAAAGATTCCTTCATCTTCCCCAAATCAGCCAATCGCTTCGTCTTCCACCTTCGCTCCCAACTTTTCACTTCCCGCCCAGCTAGGGTTAGCTGCTACTATTCCCCACCCAAACTCGGGCGATTCCAATCCTCTTTGTTTGTTCCAAGCGCCCGATCCATTTTTCCCCAAATCTTGCCGCTTCCAGCCATGCCGAAAGCTTCGGATCTTGCGGGTGCGCCGGAGAGTGCTTGGCCGATTTCAGATTGCGGCTCGGTGAAGCTGAAGCTACTGGAGAGTCAACTGAAGTTGCCCAGCCAAGAGGTGATTCGCTGGCGGCGGGCTAAGGGTGAGTCAGTCCCAAATCCCCAACCTGGTGAAACAGTAGTTTTCGCCTCTTTTTTCGATCGGGGCTTGTGCCTTCCATCTTCCGATTTCTTCCGCCGCGTCCTTGACTTATACGGGTTGGAACTGGTGCATTTGAACCCCAACTCGATTCTTCAGATCTCCATATTTGTTACCCTCTATGAGTGCTTCTTGGGTGTTGAACCCCATTTTATTCTCTTCCGACATCTGTTTCACATCAAACCCCAACCCTCCAAGAATAATATTAGTGTGATTGGGGGGGCTGGTCTCCAGCTGAGGAGTGATGGGAAGAACACATATCTTGATCTCCCCTTAAAATCTTCTCTGAAAGGCTGGCTCAAGGAATGGTTCTATTGCGCAGATCTGGCTCCCTCCTTGCGCCCATTTACCAGCTTGCCGCCCGTGGTTTTACCAAATTGGTCAGAAGAGCCATCCTTTGAGGAGATGGGCCAAGCACATCAATTGTTGGTGAAGTTAGAGGACCTCAAGAAGGCTGGCCTAACAGGACCTTGGGTGGCTTGTCGCTTCTTGACTCGGTGCATACAGCCACTGAAGCTAAGGAGTGCATTTGGCTGGGCCTTTAAGGGCAAAATTGATCCTGACCGAGTAAGCAACGAGTCAGCCATCAAGCGTGTAGTGACCAAGACCCTGTTTGGTTACTTCTCCAAGGGGGTGATCGCGACCGAAGACGACAGTCGCCGGGTCGCGGCCTATAGCTTCATTCGGTCCCGGACCAAGGTAATCTTTAATCTTCTTCTGTGATGAATGCCTGTGGGCTTGTGTCTGTGATTGTTCAGCACTGCATGATGTATTTTGTTGACTCATTTGTAGTGGCATGAAGAGTTTGATGAAGACTCCTGCCCGTTGTCGGCCATTGCATCGAAGAAGAGGCCGAGGAGCCCCTCTGCTACCCAACCCGATTCCAAGAGGGGGAAGAAGCCCATTCTGTATCAGGGCGAGGGGGCCATGACACCGCGTGCCGTCACTGCCGTGCCCAGGCGATCAAGTCCCAGGCTGAGACCTGTGGGTTTGAGCCCAACATTGCCGAGTCCGACAACAGCACCGTCGAGGGGCCAGCCAGAGCAGACACCACCAAGGACGGAGGCGCCCAAGTAGCCACACCAGAATCAGGGCCAGCTTGAGCTGATGTGCCGCCGCCGACTGTGACGCCGACCGATTCGCCGGCCGGGCCAACAACCGGAGGTAGCACTCCGCTAGGACCCGGGTCGCCCGGCACGAAACTGAAGTTCTCCAAGAGGTATGCTACTCCGGATCTTCTGAAATTCATGCGTGTTGCAGTAGTGTTTTGATGTCTTGTTTCGCCATGCAGGAAGTGGGCCGATATCGATCTCAAGGAGACCGATCCGATCGTTCCCCTTGAAGGGCCTGCCCTAGCCGAGCCGATGGCCGCGGACCTGTCTTTGGTGGTTTGTATTTTCCTCAGGACGAGGTCCCCGACCAAAAAGGCGTGGCCACGGACATTGTGATTGTGGTAGCGACGCAGGCCTTGAAGATACCTTGCCGACTGGATTGTTGCGGTGTCCCTTGCTTCTTCCAACTGATCTATCTCAACCAGTCGGGTGTTATTTGAGTCATCTTCTGAGTAAGCCCGGGCTCGCGGAGAGCCGAACTATAACTCTGTTGGTAGCATAGCCTCAGCACCGTAGACCAGGAAGAAAGGGGATTGCCCTGTTGCCCAACTAACCGTGGTTCTGAGAGACCAAAGAACCGATGGGAGTTCTTGTACCCACTGGCCCGCGTATGGTTGTAGTCGGTCAAATATCCTGGCCTTGATGCCTTGTAAGACCATACCGTTGGCCCGTTCGACCTGCCTGTTGCTCCGCGGGTGCGCCACAGATGCGTAGCAGATCTTGATGCCGAACTCTTCGCAAAAGTCTTGGAATATGCCGCCCATGAACTGAGTACCGTTGTCGGTGATGATGCGGTTAGGAACACCAAACCGGTATAGTATACTCATGATGAAGTCCTTTGCTCGTGTCGCTGTAATTGTTGCCACGGGTTTAGCCTCAATCCACTTGGTGAATTTATCCACCGTGACGAATAGATGTGTAAACCCTCCTGGAGCTTTCTTGAAGAGCCCGACCATGTCGAGCCCCCATACTACGAATGGCCAAGAAATAGGGATGGTTTGGAGTTCCTGGGCTAGGAGATTTGTTTGTCTTGCGTAGAACTGGCAACCCTCGCACTTGCGAACAATGTCCTTGGCATCTGTTACTGCTGTGGGCCAGAAAAATCCTGCCGGTAGGCCTTTCCGACTAACGTCCTAGATGCGGCGTGGTTGCCACATATGCCCGAGTGAATCGACTGCAGAATCTACTTGCCCTCCTCGGTGGTGACGCAACACATGAGGACACCGGATGCGCTCCTTCGGTACATGTGTTCTCCGACTAGTAGGAAGCTTTTGCTTCGACGCTTTATCTGCTCGGCTTGACTGCGATCTTCTGGGAGTTCGTCGTCCAGGAGAAACTTGACAACAGGAGTCCTCCAGTCTTGACATATGTGCAGCACCTCGTCTGTGGCCAGGGTAGGTTCGCCTCCCGACTGCTCCGGTGCCGGTTTCTTTTTGACTGATGGCTCCATGAGTTGCTCGACAAAGATTCCAGTTAGAACTGCTTCTCTCTTTGATCCCATGTTTGCCAGCTCGTCTGCCGCGTCGTTGTATTGGTGCAGGACATGTGTTATTTCCAGCCCGTCGAACTTGTTTTCCAGCTTGCGGACCTCCTGACAGTATGCCGCCATGGTATCGTCGAGACAAGTCCAGTCTTTCATGACTTGGTTTACCACGAGTTGAGAATCCCCGCGCACAACCAGTCATGTATGTTGAGTGATATAGCGATGCGGAGCCCGTGAATAAGTGCCTCGTACTCGGCGATGTTGTGGGAAGCCGGGAAGTAGATTTGTAGAACGTACTTCAGTTTTTCGCCAGTGGGGGAGGTCAATATGACTCTAGCCCCGGCGCCGCCGATCCGTAGAGAACCGTCGATGTATATTGTCCAGTACTCTAGCTTTGCTGTTGATGTAGGCAGTTGAACTTTTGTCCACTCGGCCATGAAGTCGGCTAGAGCTTGTGATTTAATTGTTGTCCGTGGCTGAAAGGTGATATCGAACACCATCAACTCGAGTGCCCATTTAGCGATTCGGCCGATGGCCTCACGATTATGAAGGATATCCCCGAGTGGAAACGATGTGACCACCGTGACCTGATGTGCTTGAAAATAGTGCACTAGCTTCCAGACTATGATGAGTAGGCCATATAGCAGCTTCTGGACCTACGGATATCTCATCTTCGAGTCGGCAAGGACCTCGCTGACAAAGTTGACTGGCCGTTGTATTTTCTGAATGTGACCCTATTCGGATCGCTCAACCACCAGCACCGTGCTGACTACCTGAGTAGTTGCCGCTAGATATAGCATTAGCAGTTCTTGGGGCAGAGGTGATGCCAACACGGGAGGTGATGTGAGAAATTGCTTAAAGTCTTCGAAGGCTTGCTGGGCTTCCGGAGTCCATTGGAAGTTGTCGGCCTTTTTGAGTAACTTGAAGAAGGGCATACCCCGTTCGCCCAGTCAGGAAATAAATTGGCTGAGTGCCACCATGCAGCCTGTCAGCTTCTAGACGTCTTTGAGGTTAGTCGGGGGTGCCATGTTCCTGATGGCGTTGACTTTTTCTGGGTTGGCCTCGATGCCATGATGTGAGACGATGAAGCCGAGTAACTTGCCGGATGGCACTCCAAAGGTGCATTTTTCTGGGTTCAGCTTCATCTTGAATCGTCAAAGATTTTGGAAGGTTTCTTCCAGGTCAGTGATGAGGTCTTCTTTAGACTTGGTCTTGATCACCACGTCGTCGACGTAGGCTTCCACGTTGTGCCCGATCTGAGTGTGTAGACACCGCTGAATGGCCCGTTGATAGGTTGCTCCAGCATTCTTCAAACCGAATGGCATTGTGATATAGCAGTACGCTCCAAACGGCGTGATGAAAGATGTCTTTAAGTAGTCTTCCTCCCTCAGGCTGATTTGACGGTATCCCGAGTAGCAGTCGAGAAAGCTGAGTAGGTCGCACCCTGCCGTGGAATCGACCACCTGATCTATCCTGGGAAGACCAAATGGGTCCTTGGGGCACGCCTTGTTGAGATCGGTGTAGTCGACGCACGTGCGTCATTTACCGTTTTTCTTCCGGACCAGAACTGGGTTTGCCAGCCAATCTGGGTGATAGACCTCCTTGATGAACCTGGCTGCGAGGAGCTTGGTGATCTCCTCCCGAATAGCATCCTTGCGGTCTTGAGCGAAGCGCCGCAGCCATTGCTTGACTGGCTTGGCGTCTGTCTTCACATTGAGGGCGTGCTCGAGCACCTCCCTTGGTACGCCCGGCATGTCGGATGGTTTCCATGCGAAGATATCTTTATTGGCTTGTAGGAAGGTGACGAGCGCGTCTTCCTATTTGGGGTCGAGTCCGGTCCCGACTAGAGCAGTCTTGGAGGGCTCGGAAGGGTCTAGGGGGATCCTCTTCGTGTCAGAGTCCGCTGAAATTCCTGACTTCGCTGCCTTTTTCGGATAGTTCTGAACGAGGAATCTTCATCTCGTCCAAAATCTTGGCGAATAGGATGTTGAGCGCGCTACCTCCGTCGATGAGGGTTTTCTTCAGGCTGATGTTTCTGACGACCGGGTCCAGGACGAGTGGATAGCGTCCCGGGTGAGAAACCCGATCTGGGTGATCTGCGCGATTGAAGGTAATGGCCATCTCTGACCAGCGCAGGTACTGGGGGGTGTCCGTTGTAGAGACTGTGTTGATGTCGCGTGCTGAAAGCTTCTGTTTGCGCTTGGACTCGTACGCGAGCGGACCCCAAAGATGTGATTGAGCTTGGCTTGAGGATCTTGAAAATCATCAGCCAGACCCGAGTCTAGCTTGTCTTTGTCCTTGTCAGCACCAGACGATGAAGCCTGCTCAGAGGCAATCTTCTTGAGCATGTAGCAGTCTTTGGCCGCGTGCTTGCCCTTGGGGTGGAAGGGGCATGGCCCGCTCATGACTTTCTGGTAGTCATTGTTCCGCTGGGGCTGCGACCGAGTACGCTCCATGTTGGCCACCTCGTTGTCCGACTTCCGCTTGCAGTTGCCAGACTTGTTCTGAGATGGCTCGTTATCGGCTTTCGCCTTTTAGTCCTTCTGTCAGGACTCCTTTTTCTCGTCGAGGGCCTCTGTGACCGCTTTGGCTGAGTCAGCGTATTTGTTGGCCATGTCGAATAGAACCCGAACAGACGACGGTGGTTTTCGAGTGAACTTCGCGATGAACGGGGTGTCTTTTACTCCCTTGCGGAAGGCGGCGATTATAGCCTCATCTTTGATCATTGGGATCTTGTTGCGCTTCTCGGAGAACCTCTTGATGAAATCTCGCAGAGACTCGTTCTTCTTCTGGTGCAGCTGATAAAGATCGTGCTCTAAAGATGGCCTCTCGTAGGTTCCCTGAAAGTTGGCGATGAACCGATCCCTGAGTTCTCCCCAGGAACCGATCGACTGTCTCGGGAGCCCTGTTAGCCATGTCCTCGCCGAGTCGGCTAGCGCGACTGGGAGGTAGTTAGCCATGGCTTTGTTGTCGCCCCCAGCAGCTTGGACTGCTAGGGTATATACGGTGAGCCAGGACTCGGGATTTGTCTTGCCGTCAAACTTTTCGATCCCAGTGGGCTTAAAGCCAGTCGGCCAATGGACGTCCTGTAGCTCCCAAGTGAAAGCTAGGATGCCTTCGTCTTCGTGAGGGCTCGGGCTTCGACCACGGCGGTTAAACCACTTGTGATGGAGGCCAAAGCACTCGTTTTCGTCTTCCAGTCGGCGGCGCTCATCTTCGCGCTGTTCGCGGCGCCGGGCGCTGATAGTGTGGCGAAGGTCATGTTGTAGGCGCTCTCGGAGGTCTTGATTAGGCCGCCGATCATACTGGTGACATCGTCGGTTGTTGTTATTGGTGTTGCCGAGTGTAGTTTGCCTAGACTCCTCACGTGGCCGACTTGAGCCAGCTACCCGACGCCGTGCTGAAGTGGATGAGCTGGCTGCTGGAGATCTCGACCGATTAGTCGGCACCACGGTGTCACCCGACTGCTATTCTTGTTGTTGGCAGGCGGCGGCCGTGATCATCGCCTTGATCTTAGCGATAGTTGGGGTGGCCTGGTGATCAGGCCCGAGCTGGAGCGTGTCCAGCAAAGTTGCGGCGGCCACAACATTCTGTTGTGGCATGACGAAAACGTCATGATCACCGACTTTAGTTTGGAGAATCTGCTGCTGGGCTGCTCGCCCAACTCTGCGCAGCCCGTCGTTGCGAGCCTCACGATCAGCTTCCTCCTATTGTTGCAGTCGGCGCGCCTCCTTCTATTGCTCCTCTTGTAGTCGGCGCACCTTGGAGGGTGGTGTTGAAGCCATGAAGATCTCACGGGGGAGGAGAAAACTCGCCAGACTGGAGTCCAAACTGGCGTTCGAACCGTTATCCGACTTGGAGTCGGACTCCGAGCAGTTTATCGGAGTGAGAACGACCCCAACCTCTCTAGATCCAATCTGAAACGGCACTTGGCCGTGTCCAAACTAAATCGCAGGATATCAGGTCTGCTGTGCGGGATGTAAATCCACAGCATCGCCGAGTCCGTGTGGGAGATTGATGATCTCTCCCCTTCTCGGCCCAACTCGGGCTGGCTCAAGGCCTAGCGCAAGTCGGACGCCAAAGGAGAGAGATGTCCTGATGCTTGGCGATGTGATGGACTGCCGTAGTAAGTCGTGGAAGGAAATTGCGGCGTACTGTGGGCTGACTGGCGCTACGTCGGCTGGCTCCTCAGCCGGCTGGATTAGATCTGTTCCGGCCAAGGTAAGGTTGCCGATCTGGTCGGCAATGAAATCGAGGCTTCTGAAGGAAATTTTTTCTCCGGGGGAGAACTTGTTGCCGTCGACTCCGTTTGTTGGATCCATCGAATTTGCTGATGAAGAATTCGCCGGAGCCCCTACCAGGCACGCCAACTACCGATGCTTTGCACCGGCAATAAAACTATAGGGCTACCCGGCGAAGATAAATTCGGTGGACTGCAGAGGAACACAGAGAAGATTTATACTGGTTCAGGCCCTCGATGTGAGGTAATACCCTACGTCCAGTTGAGGTGTTATTCCTCTGAGGTGGTTTGTGATCAATGATCTTCCGTGCCCTCATGGGGCGCCCTGCCTCCCTTTATATACTAGGGGACAGGGGTACAAGATAAGGATCCCAGCCGGATACGGCCAAGAGATTTCCTTCTTAGAGATAGAAACCTATCCGACTATGTTTCCTTATTATACAAGGCAAGGCCTGCCGAGTGCTATCTTATCTCTAATCACATGATCTAGCCCATACTGTATCCGAGTGGCCCATATACTGGTAATGAGGTACCCGGGGCCCATGGCCTCCATAGACTGCTTCATGCTCAAGAAGTTTGCTTCTAAGTAGGCTTCAACATCTGGCGCCGACAAGGACAAAGACAAGCCAGGTCTGGGCATAGCCGATGATTACCAAGATCCCCAGGCTAAGCTCAATCATATCTTCAGAGGGCCGTCTGCATATGAGTCCAAGAGGAAGCAGAAGCTAAAAGCACGCAACGTCAACTCGGTCTCTACAGCAGACACCCCCAATATTTGTGTTGTTCAGAGACGCCCATCATGTTTGACTGCGCAGATCACCCCGATCGGGTTTCACACCTAGGACGCTATCCACTCGTCCTGGACCTGGTCATCAGAAACATCAAGCTAAAGAAGGTCCTCACAGATGGAGGCAGTGTGCTCAGTATCCTGTTTGCCATGACCCTGGACAAGATGAAGATTCCTCGTTCAAAGCTGCGGCCGAGTACGGCACCCTTCCATGGGGTAATCCCTGGCCTATGTTCAACACCCCTCGGACAGATAACCTTTCCGGTCACCATCGGCACGCGGGATAATTTCCACACAGAAAACATCTGCTTCGAGGTCGCTGACTTCGAGACTGCATACCATGAGATACTTGGACGGCTGACGCTAGCCAAATTCATGGCAGTGCCACACTATACCTACATGATGCTCAAGATGCCTGGGCCAGCCGGAGTTCTTTCCCTTCACAGCGACATCAAGCGAGCCTTCACCTGCGACAAGGAGAGCTGCGAGTTGGCTCAATCTCAAGAAGCGAAAGTCGGATGCAACAACATTCAGCAAGCCGTCACAACCGAAGTCGAGGATGATCAAGGTCCGGCGAAAAAAGCAGCAAAGTCGGGAATTTCAGCGGACTCTGACATGAAGAAGATCCCCTAGACCCTTCCGACCCATCCAAGACTGCTCTAGTCAGGACCGGACTCGACCCCAAATAGGAATACGCGCTCGTCACCTTCCTCCAGGCCAACAGGGATATTTTTGCTTGGAAACCTTCCAACATGCCTAGGGTACCTAGGGAGGTGATCGAGCATGCCCTGAATGTCTAGACAGATGCCAAGCCAGTCAAGCAACGGCTACAGTGCATCGCACAGGACCGCAAAGATGCTATTTGGGAGGAGATAACTGTGGAGGCCATGGGCCCCGGGTACCTCATCACAAGCATATGGGCCACTCAGATAGAGGATGGGCCGAGTCTTGTAGTTCGAGATATATTAGCACCCGGTAGGCTTTGCCTTGTATAACAAGAAATGTACAGTCTTAGCCGGGTAAGATTTATCTCTAAGAAGGAAATCCCTTGGCCGTATCCGGCTGGGATTAATATCCTGTACCCCTGCCCCCCAGTATATAAGGGGAGGCAGGGCGCCCCGTGAGGGTGGAAGATCATTGATCGACAGAACCCCTCAGAGGAATAACACCACAATTGGACGTAGGGTATAACCTCACATCGAGGGCCTGAACCAGTATAATCTCTTTGCGTTCCTTTGCAATCCACCAAGTGCCAAGTAGCCCTATAGTTCTATTGCCGGTGTAAAACATCGACAGTTGACGCGCCAGGTAGGGGCTCCGGCGAGTTTCACATCTACAAGCTCGATGGATCCAGCAACCAGAATTGACGGCGACAAGTTCTCCCATGGAGACATAATTTCTTTTGGAAGCCTCGATTTCATTGCCGACCAGATCGGCAACCTTACCTTGGCCGAAGCAGATCCAATCCAACCGGCCGAGGAGCCAGCCGACGTTGCGCCAGTCGGCCCACAGGACGCCGCAATCTCCTTCAACGATCTATTGCGGCAGTTCTTCACTTCGCCGAGCATTGGGACAACTCTTTCCTTCAGCGTCCAACTTGCGCTAGGCCTTGAGCTAGCCCGGGTTGGGCCAAGAACGGGAGAGATCGTCAATCTCCCACACGGATTCGGCGACGCTACGGATCCACATCCCATGCAGTAGACCCGATCTCCTGTGATTCAGTTTGGACACGGCCAAGCGCCGTTTCAGATTGGATCTAGAGAGGTCGGAGTTGTTCTTACTCTGATAAACTACTCGGAGTCCGACTCCAAGTCGGATAACAGTTCGAACGCTAGTTTGGACTCCAGTCTGGCGAGCTTTTTCCTCCCCTGTGAGATCTTCATGGCTTCAACAAACCACCCGAGGTGCGCCGACTACAAGAGGAGCAATAGGAGGAGACGCGCTGACTGCGACAACAGGAGGAGGCTGACCGCAAGGCTCATAATGACGGGCTACGCAAGGCTGGGCGAGCAGCTCAGCAGCAGATTCTCTAGACTAAAGTCAGCGATCACGACGTCTTCGTCACGCCACAATAGAATGTCATGGCTGTTGCAACCATGCTAGACACGCTCTAGCTCGGGCCAGATCACCAGGCCACCCTAACTATCGCCAAGATCAAGGCGATGATTATGGCTGCTGCCTGCCAACAACAACAACAGCAGTCGGGTGACACCACAGTACTGACTAACCGGTCGGGATCTCCAGCGGCGGGTTCATCTACATCAGCACGGCGCCGGGCGGCCGGCTCAAGTCGGCCACACGAGGAGTCTAGGCAAACGTCACTCGGCAACACCAACAACGACAACCGGCGGTGTCACCAGTATGACCGCCGGCCCAACCAAGATCTCCGAGGACGCCTACAACACGACCTTCGCCACACCATCAACGCCCGGCGCCACGAACGAGAAGAGGATGAGCGCCGCCGACTGGAGGACGAAAATGAGTGCTTCGGTCTCCATCACGAGCGGTTTAACCGCCATGGTCGAAGCCCAAGCCCTCATGAAGACGAAGGCATTCCAGCTTTCACTCGGGAGCTACAGGACGTTGACTGGCCGACTGGCTTTAAGCCCACAGGAATTGAAAAATATGACAGCAAAACAAATCTCGAGTCTTGGCTCACCATATACACCCTGGCAGTTCGAGCTGCTGGGGGCGACCACAAAGCCATGGCTAACTACCTCCCAGTCATGCTAGCCGACTCGGCGAGGACATGGCTGATAGGGCTCCCGAGGCGGTCGATCGGTTCATCGCTAATTTTCAGGGAACCTACGAGAGGCCATCTTCTGAGCATGATTTGTATCAACTACACCAGAAGAAGAATGAGTCTCTACGTGATTTTATCAAGAGATTCTCTGAGAAGCGCAACAAGATCCCAATGATTAGAGACGAGGCCGTCATCGCCGCCTTTTGCATGGGAGTAAAGGACACCCCATTCATCGCAAAATTTCCTCGGAAGCCACCATCCTCTGTCCGGGCTCTTCTCGACATGGCGAACAAGTACGCTAACTCGGCTAAAGCGGTCACAGAGGCCCTCGATGAGAAGAAGGAGTCCTGACAGAAAGAACAAAAGGCGAAAGCTGACGAGCCATCATAAACAAGACCGGCGGCCACAAGCGGAAGTCAGATAACGAGGTGGGCAACATGGAGCGTACTCGATCGCGGCCCTAGCGGAATAACGACTACCAGAAAGTCATGAGTGGGCCATGTCCCTTCCACCCCAAGGGCAAGCACGCGGCCAAAGACTGCTACATGCTTAAGAAGTTTGCCTCCGAGCAGGCTTCATCATCTAGCGCCGACAAGGACAAGGACAAGCTAGACTTAGGCCCGGCCGACGATTTTCAAGATCCTCAAGCCGAGCTCAATCACATCTTCGGAGGGCCGCTCGCGTATGAGTCCAAGCAAAAATAGAAGCTATCTGCACGTGACATTAACACGGTCTCCACGGCGGATACCCCCTAATACCTGCGCTGGTCAGAGATGGCCATTACATTCAATCGCGCAGATCACCCAGATCGGGTCTCGCACCTAGGACGCTATCCACTCGTCCTGGACCCGGTTGTCAAGAATATCAAATTGAAGAAAGTGCTCATAGACGGAGGCAGCGCGCAACGTCCTATTCGCCAAGACCCTAGGTGAGATGAACATTCCTCGTTCAGATCTGCGGCCGAGTACGGCGCCCTTCCACAGGATAATTCCCAGCCTCTCTTCAACACTACTCGGGCAGATTACTTTGCCAGTAACCTTCAGCACGCGGGATAACTTCCGCACAGAAAATATCTGCTTCAAGGTCGACGACTTCGAGACTGCGTACCACACCATACTCGGATGACTGGCGCTTGCCAGATTCATGGCGGTACTGCACTATACATATATGGTGCTCAAGATGCCAGGGCCAGCAGGAGTCCTCTCCCTACGCAGCGATGTCAAGCAAGCCTTCACCTACGATAAGGAGAGTTGCGAATTGGCTCAATCACAAGAGGCGGCAGTCGGGCGAGACAACATCCGGCAAGCCGTCACAGCAGAAGTCGAGCAAGATCCAATTTCGGCCAAGAAAGCAGCAAAGTCAGGAATTTCAGCGGACTCGAACACAAAGAAGATCCCCCTGCACCCTTCCGACCCCTCCAAGACTGCCCTAGTCGGGACCGGACTCAACCCCAAATAGTAAGACGTGCTCGTCACCTTCCTCCAAGCCAACAAGGATATCTTTGCGTGGAAACCGTCCGACATGCCGGGCGTACCAAGGGAGGTGATCGAGCACGCCCTAAACATGAAGACAGATGCCAAGCCAGTCAAACAACGGCTGTGCTGCTTCGCTCAAGACCGAAAGGATGCTATCCGGGAGGAGATTACAAAGCTTCTTGTAGCCGGGTTCATCAAAGAGGTCTACCACTTGGATTGGCTGGCAAACCCAGTTCTGGTCCAAAAGAAAAATGGTAAATCGCACATGTGCGTCGACTACACCGATCTCAACAAGGCGTGCCCCAAGGACCCATTTGGTTTATCGAGAATAGACCAGGTGGTGGACTTAACTGCAGGATGCGACCTTCTCTGCTTTCTCGACTGTTACTCGGGATACCACCAAATCAGCTTAAAAGAGGAGGACTGTCTCAAGACATCTTTCATCACGCCGTTTGGAGCGTACTGCTACATCACCATGCCGTTCGGTTTGAAAAACGCTGGAGCAACGTATCAACGGGCAATTCAGCAGTGTCTACACACTCAGATCGGCCACAATGTGGAAGCCTACGTCGACGACGTGGTGATCAAGACTAAGTCCAACCCGGATAAAGTCAACGCCATAATGAACATGGCTCCCCCGACTAACCAGAAGGACGCCCAGAAGCTGATAGGCTGCATGGCGGCACTCAGCTGGTTTATTTCCTGACTGGGCGAACATGGTATGCCCTTTTTCAAATTGTTGATGAAAGCCGGTGACTTCCAGTGGACTCCCGAAGCCCAGCAAGCCTTCGAAGACTTCAGGAAATTTCTCACATCACCCCCCGTGTTGGCCTCACCCATGCCCCAAGAACTGCTAATGCAATATCTGGTGGCAACTACTCAGGTAGTCAGCACGGTGCTGGTGGTTGAGCGACCTGAACCGGGTCACATCCAAAAAATACAATGGCCAGTTTACTTTGTCAGCGAGATCCTTGCCGACTCAAAAATGAGATATCCGCAGTCCAAAAGCTACTTTACGGCCTACTCATCACTGTCCGGAAGCTAGTGCATTATTTTCAAGTACATCAAGTCACGGTGGTCACATCATTTCCACTCGGGGACGTCCTACACAGCCGCGAGGCCACCAGCCAAATCGCTAAATGGGCGCTCGAGTTGATGGCGTTCGACATCACCTTTTAGCCAAGGATAGCAATCAAATCACAAGCTCTAGCCGACTTCGTGGCCAAGTGGACAGAAGTTCACCTACCTACATCAACAGAAAAGCTAGAGTACTGGACAATGTACTTCAACGGTTCCCTACGGATTGGCGGCGCCGGGGCCAGCGTCGTACTAACGTCCCCCACCGGTGAAAAACTCAAGTATGTCCTACAAATCCACTTCCCGGCCTCCTACAACATCGCCGAGTACGAGGCACTTATCCACGGGCTATGCATTGCTATATCACTCAACATATGTCGACTGGTTGTGCGCGGAGACTCCTAGCTCGTGGTAAACCAAGTAATGAAAGACTGGACGTGTCTCAACGATACCATGGCGGCATACTATTAGGAGGTCCGCAAGATGGAGAACAAGTTCGACAGGCTGGAGATAACACATGTCCTATGACAATACAACAACGCTGCAGATGAACTGGCAAACATGGGATCCAAGTGAGAAGCAGTTTTGACTGGAATCTTTGTCAAGCAACTCATGGAGCCATCAGTCAAGAAGAAACTGGCGCCAGAGCAGTCGGGAGGTGAACCTACCTCGGCTACAAATGAGGTGCTGCACATATGCCAAGATTGGCAAACTCCTGTTATCAAATTCCTCCTGGACGATGAACTCCCAGACGATCGTAGTCAAGCCAAGCAAGTCAAACATCGAAGCAAGAGCTTCCTGCTAGTCAGAGAAGACCTGTACCGAAGAAGTGCATCCAGTGTCCTCATGCGCTATGTCACCACCGAGGAGGGCAAGCAGATTCTGCAGTCAATTCACTCGGGCATATGTGGCAACCACGCCGCATCCAGGACCTTAGTCAAAAAGGCTTACCGGCAGGGATTTTTCTGGCCAACAGCAGTAACAGACGCCAAGGACATTGTTCACACATGCGAAGGCTGCCAGTTCTATGCACGACAAACCAATCTCCTAGCCCAAGAACTCCAAACAATCCCTATCTCCTGGCCATTCGTAGCATGGGGGCTTGACATGGTCGGGCCTTTCAAGAAAGAGCCAGGAGGGTTCACACATCTATTCGTCGCAGTTGACAAGAGTTCACCAAGTGGATTGAGGCCAAACCCATCACAACAATAATAGTGGCACGAGCTACGGACTTCATCATGAGTATATTATACCAATTCAGGGTCCATAACCGCATCATCACCGACAACGATACTCAGTTCACGGGCGACGTATTCCAAGACTTCTGTGAAGAGTTCGGCATCAAGATCTGCTACGCATCTGTGGCACACCCGCGGAGCAACGGACAGGTTGAACGAGCCAACGGTATGGTCTTACAGGGTATCAAGGCCAGGATATTCGACCAACTACAACCATATGCAGGCCGGTGGGTACATGAACTCCCATCAGTTCTATGGTCTCTCAGAACCATGGTTAGTCGGGCAATAGGGTAATCCCCTTTCTTCCTGGTCTACGGTGCCGAGGCTATGCTTCCTACCGAGTTACAGTTCGGCTCCCCACGAGTTCGGGCTTACTCAGAAGACATATCCAATAATACCCGACTGGTCGAACTAGATCAGCTGGAAGAAGCAATGGACATCGCAACAATCCAGTCGGCAAGGTATCTACAAAGCCTGTGTCACTACCACAATCGCAATGTCCGTGGCCGCGCCTTTTTGGTCGGGGACCTCGTCTTAAGGAAAATACAAACCACCAAAGACAGGCACAAATTATCCCCCATCTAGGAAGGGCCATGCATTATAGCTGAGGTCACACGGCTAGGCGCCTACCAGCTGAAGACCGAAGATGGTGCCCTTATCAGCAACTCATGGAATATAGAATAGCTATGTCCTTTCTATACCTAAGTTTTACATTTTTTTCCATGTGTACAGTTCTCGACCCACTACGTCGCTTGTCCCAACCAAGTAGTCAGTCGGGGGCTGCATGTATCATATGTGCTTTGTCAATAATATACGAGCCTATGTTACTTAAGTTATGAAGTTTTACTACGACTCTATTACGTTTGCCCGAGTAAAGCTTTCTGGTGAACGATTTTTACTAAGTTCCTATAGACTAACTCGGCGTAGACCATATAGTCGGGTAAGACCAATGACAACTGAGTAACAACTTAGGGCTTGGCGGCATTGCACATATATTTACACATGTACTCACAAAAGTTTCTGCATACCGACTACATGATATATTGCTCTTACAGACCCAGGTCCCGGGTAATTATCTCCGCGGTGGGCTTTGCCTCGGCTATCAACTCTAGAGCCTCTTCATGCGTCATCTCCTCGGCAAACCCCTCCCCGATGGCTTCAATGTCTGCCCTTGGATAGATGGATTTGGTCATCTCCAGGGTCTTGGCCACGCCGGCAATAACACGCTCATCCGAGTACCTCTTCAGGGCACTCGGTGCATCTTCAAGGCGCGCCTGTACCTGGGGGATCCTAGTATAGCTGGTTCCCATGGGGCAAGGGTCTATAAGGTCAAGGAGCCCTTTCACCGACTCGACGAGGGCCTCCCGTGACCACCGGACAAGTCTTATCTCCTCTCTATAAGCCTCAAACTGGGCCTGGGAATTGACTCTTGCAGCTGCCCAGGTTCATCGACGAGTAAACTCGTTAGGCAAAACGGCAGATGGAGCAATAAATGGATTGGTTAAAGTCACTGTTAGGACGGAGGCTTACTTTTATAGTCGGTCTCCCACTTGGCTGCGGCCTTTTCCAATTCGTCTTTTTCGTCTTCGAGCTTGGCGGCGGCCTTCTTCAGATTGGCCTTTTCTTGCTCGAGCTCGGCATTGGCCTTTGTCAGATTGGCCTTGCTTCTTTCAAGCTCAGCCCTGGCTTTCTCAACCTCCTCTAGCTGGACATTTTCCTCTGTTCGGGCCTCCAACTCGGCTTTGAGGGCTGCACATCAAAATAGTCAAGTACTCAGCATGGCAGTCAAGACGCAACTGGGCAGTCAGGAGATAACATAGCTGGAGGAATCACAACAAGGGCTCGGTCAGGAAGGTTTATGTGGGGAACTCACCTCTGATCTTCTTGGCTTGGTCCCACTTTTTGGTCCTGAGCTGAGCAACGGCATCCCTCAGCCAAGTCTCTCGCCCCTCCAACGTGGTCTTTAGCTCTCGAAGCTGGTCCAATTCTAGGAGGTGAGGGGCGACCTCGGTCAGGACCTCGTTCATTTTCTCGGCGCGGTCGATGAGTTTCTGAGGAAAGCAAGTTGGAGCAGAATCAGTTGACAGAACGCTTGCACAAGGAAGATTATCAAGACTCCAGCACAACGAAGACGACACCTGAATCCCCTGGGAGGCGGTAATCGTGGCCTAGAGCAAGTTCTCAAGCTCCTTTTTCACCGTGGTCTCGTCGTGTTTGTACCATTTCGCGGTCCCGTCGGGCGCCGTCCACGGAATGTCCTAGCAAATTTATGCGGTGGAGCCTCAATCCTGGGGAGGTTCGGCAATTCAGGCGGCGGCAATGACGATGATGATGAGAACGACCATGGCAGCGACGGAGTCCTGCCCCCCACCTCGGCGGCCCCCACGGCCTCGGGAGTCGGCTCGGGAGCTCTAGCAAGGGCCTCAACAGTAGGCGTGGACTCGGGGGCTGACTTGGGAGCTCCGACGAGGGCTTCAACAATAGGCATTGGCTCAGGGGCTGGGTCGGCAGCTTCGACAACTGCCCCTTGGTCGGACAGCGCCGGTGGCCCTGCAGTCGGGACCATCTCTGTCTCCGTGACTGAAACGGCCTCTAGCTCGGCAGGTATGCTCACGGGCGCTGGCTCGGCTGGGGCAGGCTCAACAATCGGAGCGGCCGGTGCGGTCTCTTTAAAATCGATATCGACGTGTTTCCTGCATAACAAGTCAGACATTAAAACATTGCTACAGCGGACAAGAATTCCAGAATATCCAACACAGCTCACCTCTTGGAGAACTTAAGTTTCCCACCGGGTGATCCAAGCCCCGACGGCGTGTTGCGACCGGCTGTCAAGCCAGTCGGCACGGCAGTCGGTGGTGGCGTTCTTTCCTGAGTCGGCCTCATTTGTGGTATGGCCAGCTCGGGGGCTTGGGTACTCGGTGGCACTTGCCCTGGCCGCATACTCCGTGGCACCTTTGACGGGCTTAACCATGTTGAGCTCAGCTGTGCTGGTCCCAGTCTAGGACTTGATGGCCTGGGTGCCGCGCCAGCTGTGTCCCTTATCCTCAGGCTTCTTGCCGCGGCACTCGGCGTCACGGCCTTCTTGCCCTGATACGTAACTGGTCATTTCCCCCATCTCTTGGAGTCGGTTTGGGCAGCGGAAGGACTTCTCGGCCTCTTCTTTGACTTGGAGGTTGACAATGGGAGGGAGTCATCATCAAACTCCTCGCACCACTACAGATGATTCAACAAAGTACGTCACACAATGCTGGGCAATCATATATACAAGTCCACTGGCATTCATTACAGAAGAAAGACGAGGGTTACCTGGGGACGGGGCCGATTGTGGCTATAAGACGCGATGTGGCGTTTCTCGTCCTCGGTCGCGACCACCCCGCTGGAGAAATAACCAAATAGGGTTTCGGTCACTTTCTGCTCGTTGGCCGATTCATGGCTTACTCGGTCAGGGTCATATTTTCCCAGGTAATCCTAGCCAAACGCGCCTCTCAGCATCAGTGGCTGGATGCTCCAAGTCAGAAAACACTGGGCCACCCAAGGTCCGGTCAGGCCGGCTTTCTTGAAGCTATCCAATTTCACCAACAATTGATGCACTTGGCCCATCTCCTCAAAGGTTGGATCTGCTGACCAATTTGGTGAAACCACCGGTGGCGAGCCGGTGAATGGACGCAAGGAGGGTGTTAGATCTGAACAATAGAACCACTCCTTGTGCCAACCTTTCAAGGAAGATTCTAAAGGAATATCGATGTATGTTTTCTTCCTCTCGCTCCTCAGCTGAAGACCAGCCCCCCAATCACTTGGATGTTACTCTTGGAGGGCTGGGGTTTAATGTGGAATAGATGCCTAAAGAAGTTGTGTCGATGTTTTACACCGGCAATAATATTATGGGGCTACTCGGCGACCTGGAATTCGGTGGATTGCAGAGGAACACAGGAGAATTATACTGGTTCAGGCCCTCGATGTGAGGTAATACCCTACGTCCAGTTGAGGTGTTATTCCTCTGAGGTGGTTTTTGCGATCAATGATCTTGCGTGCCCTCATGGGGCGCCCTGCCTCCCTTTATATACTAGGGGATAGGGGTACATGGTAAGGATCCCAGTCGGATACGACCAAGGAATTTCCTTCTTAGAGATAGAATCCTATCCGACTAAGGCTATGTTTCCTTATTATACAAGGCACAGCCTGCCGGGTGCTATCTTATCTCTAATTACATGGTCTGGCCCATCCTCTATCCGAGTGGCCCATGTGCTGGTAATGAGGTACCCGGGGCCCATGGCTCCCACAGTAGCCCCTAAGACCTTCATAGTTGAGTCACAGCTAATGCCGAGTGCTCATCCTCCACGGTGAAGTCTTCCCGAGTGCTCTTTGTCCGAGTAAGTCTTCCCGAGTCCTGCTTCATGTCAGCTGGCAGCGAGGCTATGAAGGGCTTCATGTAGATATATGAATAGTGTGCGCTGAATAGGCGCACCTATTAGGTGTAGCCCCCGACTTTGTGCTTAATTGTGAAGACAATTAAACATAAAGTCAAAGATCTTTAACCCGGAAGTCTTTCCCGAGTAGATTACTACTGGTATATGAGACTCTTCGGTATCATGTCAACCGGAATATAATTTATAGTCTTGCCGAGTAGGAGACTACTCGTATGTAAGACTCTTCGACTTCATGTCAGTCGGAATATGTGTTTATAGTCTTTTCCGAGTGGCGTCCCACCTAGAAGTTAGACTCCTCCACGTCATGTCAGCGGGAATAGATATTTATAGTCTCTCCCGAGTAGTGCACTACTCGAAAGTTAGACTCTTCAGCGTCATGTCGGCTGGAATAATGTTGCTCATGGCAACCGATGGCCACGCATGTAGGCCGAGTACCACTTTATGAAAATAAATCCATTACGTGGTCAGGTGTTCCCGAGAAAGATACCTGCATCCCCAATTTTAATGAAGACCAGCTTGTGATCCTTGTAAGGATATATCCTCGAGACCTGGTGGATAAAACAGATACCCAAACATATATGTTTAGCAATAAGGCTTTCATGAAGCATATCTATTTACCTCATCGGTTCCTGTGGGTAGCACCAGCGCTATAATTTCAATTCAGCCTGCGGGCGGCCCACATGGAGCATGCTACTGTAGGAACTCATATCTTGTCGGCCCAATACCGACTGTGCAGGCCTGGGCCCATCTAGTCGGTACAGGCTATAAAAAGACGGGGAGAGAGAAAAAGATTCCGTCGTCTTCCCCAAATCGGCCAATCTCTTCGTCTTCCACCTTCGCGCCTAGCTTTTCGCCTCCCGCCCGGCTAGGGTTAGCAGCAACTGTTCCCCACCCGGACTCGGGCGATTTCAATCCTCCTCGTTTATTCCGAGCCCCCGATTTGCTTTCCCCCAAATGTCACCACCTCCAGTCATGCCGAAGGCTACGAATCCTGCGGGTGCGCCAGGGAGTTCTTGGCCGATCTCAGATTGTGGCTCGGTGAAGCTGAGACGGCTGGAGAGCGAGCTGAAGTTGCCCAGCCAAGAAGTGATCCGTTGGCGGTCGGCGAGGGATGAGTCGATCCCCAGCCCCCGGCCTGGTGAAACGGTAGTTTTCGCCTCTTTCTTTGATCGGGGCTTGTGTCTTCCGTCTTCTGATTTCTTCCGCCGCATCCTTGATTTCTACGGGCTGGAGTTGGTGCATTTAAATCCCAACTCAATCCTTCAGATCTCCATATTTGTTACTCTTTGCGAGTGCTTTCTGGGTGTTGAACCCCATTTCATCCTCTTCCGACACCTGTTCCATGTCAAGCCCCAACCTTCCAAGAGTAATATCAGTGTGATTGGAGGGGCTGGTCTTCAACTGAGGAGCGATGGGAAGAAAAGGTATATCGATTTGCCCTTGAAATCTTCTCTGAAGGGCTGGCACAAGGAGTGGTTTTATTGCGCCGATCTGGCTCCTTCCTTGCGCCCGTTTACTGGTATGCCGCCGGCGGTGTTGCCAAGCTGGTCCTCGGAGCCAACCTTTGAAGAATTGGGCCAGGCACATATATTGCTGACGAAGATAGATGACCTCAAGAGGGCCGGCTTGACAGGGCCTTGGGTGGCTCGTCGTTTTCTGACGAGGCGCGTCCAGCCGCTGAAGTTGAGAAGCGCCTTTGGCTGGGCCTTCAAAGGTAAAACGATCCCGACCGAGTGAGCAGCGAGACGGCGACAATGGCAGTGACCGATACCTTGTTTGGCTACTTGTCCGAAGGGGTGTTGCCACCGAAGATGATAACCGCCGAGTTGCAGCCTATAGCTTCATCCGGCCGGGACCAAGGTAACCTTCTACTTTCTTCTATGGTGAACGCCTGCTGTGAACGGTGATTGTTTAACCTTGCGTGATGGTATCTCGTCGACTTGCTTGTAGTGCATGAGAAATTTGATGAAGACTCCGTCCATGTCGCGGTCGCGTCGAAGAAGAGGCCGAGGAGTCCCTCTTCTGCCCAACCCGACTCTAAGAGACGGGGAAGAAGCCGATTTTATATCGGGGCGAGGGCCATGACAGCACGCGCCGTGAGCGGCAGCTTGAAAATAAAGGACACCGCTGCCACAACGCCCACCTGGATCCCAGCTGAGACCGGCAGGTTCGGGCCCAACGTTGTCGTGCTCGGCAGCAGCGCCACCAAGGGGCTGGCTAGAGCAGAGGCCGCTTGGGGCGAAGGAAACTGAGCCAATCATACCAGAGTCGGGGCCAACTCGGGCTGATACGCCTCTGCCATCGATGACGCCGACCGGGCCGACTGCCGACGCTAGCGCTTCGCTGGGGGGCGGGCTAGCCGGCAGGAAGCTGAGGTTCTCCAAGAGGTGCGCTACTCCGGGTCTTCTGTAGTCATTGTATGTTAGAGTACTGTCCTGATGTCTTGCTTCGTCGTGCAGGAAGCGGGCCGATATCGATCTCAGAGAGATTGACCCGTCTGCTCCACTTGATGAGCCAGCCCCAGCCGAGCCAGCGGCGGCGAACACACCTGTTGAGCCGGCGGCCAGCCCGGTTGCTGAGACCGAGGTGGCTCTGACTACAGGGCCACTACCGCCACCCGACCGAGAGGTGGCTGTTGAAACTGAGGCCCCAGCCCCCGAGGCGTCGTACGTTGCGGAAGCGGCGGACGGAGCCCCTAAGCCGGTCCCCGATGTCGTAGGGGAAGGCGGTGCCGAGGCCAGGACCCCGTCGCCGTCGTGGTTATCGTCATCGCCATCGCCGCCGCTGCCGCCACCGCCGGAGATCCCACATTTGCCTCGGATCGAAGCTCCCCCACGTGTGATGCCCCGGACCTTTACGTGGACCACTCGCGACGGTACTATGAAAAGCTTCAGGCTCGATGAAGTCGTTGCAAGGAGAGAGCGCGAGAGCCTGCTTCGCGCCGCCATCAGCGGGTCCCAAGGGGTCGCGGTATGATTCTTGTAGTAAAGCTCTAGCAATCTACTTGTTTTGATGTTTGACTCTGTCGTCGGTTTGTTCCTTGTCCCGAGCAGAAGCTCATCGACCGCAACGAGGCGATGACGGAGATCCTGGTCGAGATGGCTCCCCACCTCACGGAATTGCAACAACTCCGGGCATTGAAGGCCGAGATGGAGGCGCGTCACACGAGGAGGGAGGCCTGGCTGAAGAGTGGCGCCGATCAGCTCAGGGCGGAGACATGGGCCCTAGCCAAGAAGATCAGAGGTAAAATCCTCGAGTATATCTTCCCGACTAAACCGTTGATGTATTCATCCAGCCGCATCGATCCCGACTGCCCGGTGGTGTCACGACTGCACGGTTGAGCTCTTGGCTAATCTGTGGTGCAGACCTCGAAGCGGAGTTAAAGACCCGAGCAGAGAGGGAGTCGCAGCTAAAGGAGGCTGAGGAAGCCAAGGCCGAGCTTGAAAGGGTCAAGGCCGACCTGACAAAGGCCAACACCGAGCTTGACCGGGAGAAGTCCGAGTTGGAGAAGGCCGTCGTCAAGCTCGGTAAGGAGAAGGCTGAACTGGAGAAGACCGTGGCCGGGTGGGAGGCCGACTACGAAAGTAAGTCCTCAACCCGACTGTGATCTCAGCCAATCCATTAGTTATCCTGTGTGTAGCCGAATTTGACAAGCTTACTTGCCGGCCGATCTGGGCAGGTATGAGAGCTAACGTCCGGGCCCAGTATCGGTTCTACACGGAGGAGATAAGGTTGATTAGGGAGTCACGGGAGGCCCTCGTCAGGTCCGTGAAAGGGCTCCTTGACCTTGTAGATCCCCGCCCAGTGGGGACCAGCTGTAGCAGAATTCCTCAAATAATGGGGCGTCTCGAGGACGCGCCGAGTGCCTTGAAATGGTACTCAGACGAGCGGGTTGCCGCCGGCGTGGCCCAGACCCTAGCAATGACCAAGTCCATCTACCCAAGGGCGGACATCGAGGCCATCGGGGAGGGATTTTCCGAAGAGACGACGCCCGAGGAAGCGCTGGAGCTGATCGCACAGGCGAAGCCGACTGCTGAAGTGATTACCCGAGACCTGGGTCTGTAAAGGCAATACATTATGTAGTCGGTATGTATATAAGCTTTTATACATGGTCATGTGTAAATATGTGTGTCGTGCCGCCAAGCTTATCACTCGGTTGTCATTAGCTTTACCCGACCATGTAGCATGCACCGAGTTAGTCCGATAGAACTTGATAAAAAACGTTCGGAGTAAGATGCTATACTCGGGCGAACGCAGCAGTCGTGGCAAGGCTTCATAACCGGGGTGAAATAAGCTTGTATGTTATTGACAGAACACATATATACATGCAGCCCCCGACTCACTACTCGGTTGAAACAAGCGGCGTAGTGAGTCAGAAAAACTGTACACATGGAAAATGTAAAACTCAGGTAGAGAAGGGACGTAGCTGTTCTATGTTCCATGAGTTGGTGATGAGGACGCCGTCTTTGGTCTTCAGTCGGTAGGCGCCTGGCCGCGGGACCTCGGCTATAATGAACGGCTCTTCCCAGATGGGGGATAATTTGTGCCTGTCCTTGGTGGTTTGTATCTTCCTTAGAACGAGATCCCCGACCAAAAAGGCGCGGCCACGGACATTGCGATTGTGGTAACGACGCAGGCCTTGAAGATACCTTGCCGACTGGATTGTTGCGGCGTCTCTTGCTTCTTCGAGCTGATCTAATTCGATCAGTCGAGTGTTGTTGGAGTCGTCTTCGGAGTAAGCCCAGACTCGCGGAGAGCTGAACTGTATCTCTGTCGGTAGCATGGCCTCGGTACCGTAGACCAGGAAGAAGGGGGATTGCCCTGTTGACCGACTAACTGTGGTTCTGAGAGACCAGAGAACGGATGGGAGTTCTTGTACCCACCGACCCGCATATGGTTGTAGTCGGTCGAATATCCTGGCCTTGATGCCTTGTAGGACCATACCGTTGGCTCGCTCAACCTGCCCGTTGCTCCGCGGGTGTGCCACAGATGCATAGTAGATCTTGATGCCGAAATCGTCGCAGAAATCTTGGAATAGGCCCGCCGCGAACTGAGTACCATTGTCGGTGATGATGCGGTTAGGGACTCCGAACCGGTATAATATACTCATGATGAAGTCCTTTGCTCGTGCCACTGTAATTGTTGCGACGGGTTTAGCCTCAATCCACTTGGTGAACTTATCCACCACGACGAATAAATGTGTGAACCCCCCTGGCGCTTTCTTGAAGGGCCCGACCATGTCGAGCCCCCATACTGCGAATGGCCAAGAGATAGGGATAGTTTGGAGTTCCTGGGCTGGGAGATTTGTTTGCCTTGCAAAGAACTGGCAACCTTCGCACTTGCAAACGATGTCTTTGGCGTCTATGACTGCTGTGGGCCAGAAGAATCCCTGCCGATAGGCCTTTCCGACTAACATCCTGGATGCAGCATGGTTGCCACATATGCCCGATCTGCTTGCCTTCCTCGGTGGTGACACAGCGCATGAGGACGCCGGATGCGCTCCTTCGGTACAGGTCTTCTCCGACTAGCAGGAAGCTTTTGCTCCGACGCTTGACCTGCTCGGCTTGACTGCGATCTTCTGGGAGTTCATCATCGAGAAGGAATTTGACAACAGGACTCCTCCAGTCTTGACATATGTGCAGCACTTCGTCGGTAGCCGGGGTAGGGTCGCCTCCCGACTGCTCTTGTGCCGGTTTCTTCTTGACTGATGGCTCCATAAGTTGCTCGACGAAGATTCCAGTTGGGACTGCTTCTCGTTTGGATCCCATGTTTGCCAGCTCATCCGCCGCGTCGTTGTATTGGCGCAGGACGTGTGTGATTTCCAGCCCGTCGAACTTGTTTTCCAGCTTGCGGACCTCCTGACAGTATGCCGCCATTGTATCGTCGAGACAGGTCCAGTCTTTCATGACTTGGTTTACCACGAGTTGGGAATCTCCGCGCACAACCAGTCGACGTATGCCGAGTGATATGGCGATGCGGAGCCCGTGAACGAGTGCCTCGTACTCGGCGACGTTGTGGGAAGCCGGGAAGTGGATTTGTAGAATGTACTTCAGTTTTTTGCCAGTGGGGGATGTCAATATGACTCCAGCCCCGGCGCCACCAATCCGTAGGGAACCGTCGAAGTACATTGTCCAGTACTCTAGCTTTGCTGTTGGTATTGGGAGTTGAACTTCTGTCCACTCGGCCACGAAGTCGGCTAGAGCTTGAGATTTGATAGCTGTCCGTGGCTGGAAGGTGATGTCGAACGCCATCAGCTCGAGTGCCCATTTAGCGATCCGGCCAGTGGCCTCGCGATTATGAAGGACATCCCCGAGTGGAAACGCTGTGACCACCGTGACTTGATGTGCTTGAAAGTAGTGCACCAGCTTTCGGACTGTGATGAGTAGGCCGTATAGCAGCTTCTGGACCTGCGGGTATCTCGTTTTGGAGTCGGCAAGGACCTCGCTGACAAAATAGATTGGCCGTTGTGTTTTCTGAATATGACCCTGTTTGGATCGCTCCACTACCAGCACCGTGCTGACTACGTGAGTGGTTGCCGCCAGGTATAGCATTAGCGGTTCCTGGGGTAAGGGTGATGCCAACACGGGAGGTGACGTGAGGAACTGTTTGAAGTCTTCGAAGGCTTGTTGGGCTTCTGGAGTCCATTTGAAGGTATCCGCCTTTTTGAGGAGCTTGAAGAAAGGCATGCCCCGTTCGCCCAGTCGGGAGAAAAACCAGCTGAGTGCCGCCATGCAACCTGTCAACTTCTGGACGTCTTTGAGGTTGGCGTTAACTTTCTCCGGGTTGGCCTCGATGCCGCGATGCGAGACGATGAAGCCGAGTAACTTTCTAGACGGCACTCCGAAGGTGCACTTTTCCGGGTTCAACTTCATCTTGAATCTTCGGAGGTTTTGGAAGGTTTCTTCCAAGTCGGCAATGAGATCTTCTCTGGACTTAGTCTTGATCACCACGTCGTCGACGTAGGCTTCTACGTTGCGCCCAATCTAAGTGTGCAGACAGCGCTGAATAGCCCGTTGGTAGGTTGCGCCCGCATTTTTCAGACCGAACGGCATTGTGATATAGCAATACGCTCCAAACAGCATGATGAAAGATGTTTTCAAACAGTCTTGTTCCCTCAGGTTAATTTGATGATAGCCCGAGTAGCAGTCGAGAAAGCTGAGTAGGTCGCACCCCGCCGTGGAGTCAACCACCTGATCTATCTTGGGAAGACCAAATGGGTCCTTGGGGCACGCTTTGTTGAGGTCGGTGTAGTTGACGCACATGCGCCATTTACTGTTTTTCTTTCGGACCAGAACTGGGTTTGCCAGCCAGTCCGGGTGGTAGACTTCCTTGATGAACCCGGCTGCGAGGAGCTTGGCAATTTCCTCCCGGATAGCGTCCTTGCGGTCTTGAGCGAAGCGCCGCAGCCGTTGCTTGACGGGTTTGGCGTCTGTCTTGACGTGTAGGGCGTGCTCGATCACCTCCCTTGGTACGCCCGGCATGTCGGACGGTTTCCACGCGAAGATATCTTTGTTGGCTTGGAGGAAGGTGACGAGCGCGTCTTCCTATTTGGGGTCGAGTCCGGTCCCGACTAAGGCAGTCTTGGAGGGGTCGGAAGGGTCCAGGGGGATCTTCTTCGTGTCAGAGTCCGCTGAAATTCCCGACTTCGCTGCTTTTTTCGCCGGAACTGGATCTTGATCGACTTCAGATGTAGCGGTTTGCCAGATGCTGTCGCGCCCGACTGCCGCTTCTTGTGTTTGAGCCAGTTCGCAGCTCTCCTTGTCACAGGTGAAGGCTTGCTTAGCGTCGCTGCGGAGGGAGAGGACTCCTGCTGGCCCGGGCATCTTCAGCACCATGTACGTGTAGTGGGGTATCGCCATGAATTTGGCGAGGGCCGGTCGTCCGAGTATCGCGTGATACGCGGTCTCGAAGTCGGCAACCTCGAAGCAGATGTTTTCTATACGGAAGTTGTCCCGCGTGCCGAAGGTTACCGGCAAGGTTATCTGCCCGAGTGGGGTTGATGACAAGCCGGGAATTATCCCATGGAAGGGCGCAGTGCTCGGCCATAGTTCTGAACGAGGAATTCTCATCTCGTCCAAAGTCTTGGCGAACAGGATGTTGAGCGCACTGCCTCCGTCGATGAGGGTTTTCTTCAGCCTGATATTTTTGACGACCGGGTCCAGGACGAGTGGATATCGTCCCGGGTGGGAAATCTGATCTGGGTGATCTGCGCGATTGAAGGTGATGGCCGTTTCCGACCAGCGCAGGTATTGGGGGGTGTCGGCTGTGGAGACCGTGTTGATGTCGCGTATTGAGAGCTTCTGCTTGCGTTTGGATTCGTACGCAAGTGGTCCCCCAAAGATGTGGTTGAGTTCGGCTTGGGGATCCTGGAAATCTTCAGCCGGGCCTGAGTCTGGCTTGTCTTTGTCCTTGTCGGTGCCAGGCGATGAAGCTTGCTCGGAGGCAAACTTCTTGAGCATGTGGCAGTCCTTGGCTGCGTGCCGGCCTTTGGGGTGAAATGGGCAAGGCCCGCTCATGACTTTCTAATAGTCGTTGTTCCGCTGGGGCCGCGACCGACTGCGCTCCATGTTGGCCACCTCGTTGTCCGACTTCCGCTTGCGGCTGCCAGACTTATTCTGAGACGGCTCGTTGTCGGCTTTCGCCTTGTTGTCTTTTTGTCGGGGCTCCTTCTTCTCGTCGAAGGCCTCAGCGACGGCTTCAGCCGAGTCGGCGTATTTGTTGGCCATGTCGAAAAGAGCCCGGACAGTGGATGGTGGCTTCCGAGTGAACTTCGCGATGAGCGGGGCGTCTTTTACTCCCTTGCGGAAGGCTGCGATGACGACCTCGTCTTTGATACTTGGAATCTGATTGCGCTTCTCGGAAAACCTTTTGATGAATTCACGCAGAGACTCGTTCTTCTTTTGATGCAGCTGGTAAAGGTCGTGCTCGGAAGCCGGTCTCTCATAGGTCCCCTGGAAGTTAGCGATGAACCGCTCCCTGAGTTGGCCCCAGGAACCGATCGACCGCCTTGGGAGGCCTGTCAACCATGTTCTCGCCGGGTCGGCTAATGCGACTGGGAGGTAGTTAGCCATGGCTCTGCTGTCGCCCCCAGCAGCTTGTACTGCTAGGACGTAAACGGTGAGCCAGGACTCTGGGTTGGTCTTGCCGTCGTACTTTTCGATTCCGGTAGGCTTAAAGCCGACTGGCCAGCGGACATCCTGTAACTCCTGAGTAAAGGCTGGAATGCCTTCGTTATCGTGAGGACTTGGGCTTCGGTTTTGGCGGTGTAGCCGTTCGTAGTGGAGACCGAAGCGCTCGTGTTCATCCTCCAGTCGGCGGCGTTCATCCTCTTCGCGCTCTTCACGCCGGGCCCTTAGGGTGTGGCGAAGATCGCGTTGTAATCGCATTCGGAGGTCTTGATTGGGTCGGCGGTCATATTGGCGACGCCGCCGGTTGTCGTAGTTGGTATTGCCGAGCGTTGTTTGGCGGGACTCTTCATGCTGCCGGGTGGAGCCGGCCGCCCGACGTCGCGCTGATGCAGATGACTCCGCCGTTGGAGAGCCCGTCCGATGGGTCGGTATGTGAGTGTTGCCTGACTGTTCTTGCTGCTGGCAGGCGGCAGCAGTAATCATCGCCTTGATCTTGGCGATAGTTGGTGTGGCCTGATGATCCGGCCCAAGCTGGAGCGTGTCTAGCAGAGTTGCGGCAGCCACGACGTTCTGTTGTGGCGTGACGAAGACGTCGTGGTCGCCGACTTTGGTTTGGAGGATCTACTGCTGGGCAGCTCGCCCAGCCTGTCGAAGCCCGTCATTGCGAGCTTGTCGGCTGGCCTCCTCTTGTTGTTGTAGTCGGCGCGCCTCCTCTTGCTGCTCCTCTTGCAGTCAGCGCACCTCGGAAGGTGGCGTTGAAGCCATGAAGATCTCGCGGGGGAGGAGGAAGCTTGCCAAGGTGGAGTCCGAGTTGGTGCTCGAACCGCTATCCGACTTAGTGTCGGACTCCGAGTAGTTTATCGGAGTTAGGACGACTCCGACCTCTCTAGATCCAATCTAAAACGGTTCATGACCGTGTCCAAACTGAATCGCTGGAGGTCGGGTCTGCTGCGCGGGTTGTAGATGCACAGCGTCGCTGAATCCGTACGGGAGATTGACAATCTCTCCCCCTCTTGGCCTAACCCGCGCTGGCTCAAGGCCTAGCGCGAGTCGGACGCTGAAGGAGAGAGTTGTCCCGACGTCCGGCGATGTGAGGGACTGTCGTAGTAGATCGTCAAAGGAGATGGCGACGTCCCTGGGGCCGACTGGCGCAACGCCAGCTGGCTCCTCGGCTGGCGAGATCGGATCTGCTTCAGCCAAGGAAAGATTACCGAGTTGATCGGCGACGAAATCAAGACTCCCGAAGGTGATGGTGTCTCCATTGGAAAACTTGTAGCCCTTGACTCCGTTGATGGGATCCATCGAATCTGTTGATGAAGAATTCGCCAAACCCCTACCTGGCGCGCCAACTGTCGATGTTTTACACCGGCAATAATATTATGGGGCTACTCGGTGACCTGGAATTCGGTGGATTGCAGAGGAACACAGGAGAATTATACTGGTTCAGGCCCTCGATGTGAGGTAATACCCTACGTCCAGTTGAGGTGTTATTCCTCTGAGGTGGTTTTGCGATCAATGATCTTGCGTGCCCTCATGGGGCGCCCTGCCTCCCTTTATATACTAGGGGATAGGGGTACATGGTAAGGATCCCAGTCGGATACGACCAAGGAATTTCCTTCTTAGAGATAGAATCCTATCCGACTAAGGCTATGTTTCCTTATTATACAAGGCACAGCCTGCCGGGTGCAATCTTATCTCTAATTACATGGTCTGGCCCATCCTCTATCCGAGTGGCCCATGTGCTGGTAATGAGGTACCCGGGGCCCATGGCTCCCACAAGTTGAAGTGGGGTTCCACATCCAAATAGCACTCACAGAGAGTCACGAATATGGAGATTTGAAGGATAGAGTTGGGATTCAAATTCACCAACTCCAACCCGTGGAAGTCAAGGATGCAGCGGAAGAATGCAGAAGAGGGAAGAAACAAACCCCAGTCGAAAAAAGAGGCAAAAACTACAGTTTCTCCGGATCGGGGATTTGGAACCGACTCACCCTTAGCCGGCCACCAATGAATCACCTCCTGGCTTTGCAGCTTCAACTGATTCTCCAGCAGCTTCAGCTTCACTGAGCCACAATCCGAAGTCAGCCAGGAGTTCTCCGACGCACCCGCAAATTTTGAAGCCTTCGACATGGTTGGGGGCGGAGAAGTTTGGGGGAAATGTGATTGGTGGCTTGGAATAGATGAAGAAGATTGGAACCGCCCGAGTTCTAGTGGGGAACAGCGAGCAGTAGCGAACCTTAGCAAAGCGAAAGGCGAAATTTGGGTGCGGAGGCAGAAGACGAAATGATTGGTTGCTTTGGGGAAGATGAAGGAATCTTTTTCTCTCTCCCCATCTTTTATAGAGCCCATGCTGACTAAATGGGCTTGGGCCTACACAGCCGGCATTGGGCCACCGAGATATGAGTTTCTACAGTAGCACGCTCATAATGGGCCGATCGCGAGCTGTGTTAAAATCGCAGTGCTGGTGCTACCAACAGGAACCGATGAGGTAAACAGATATGCTTCATGAGAGCCTTATTGCTAAACATATATGTTTGGGTATCTGTTTTATCCACCAGGTTTTGAGGATATATCCTTACATGGATCACAAGCTGGTCTTCATTAAAATTGGGGATGCAGGTATCTTTCTCGAGAACACCTGACCACGTCGTGGATTTATTTTCATAAAGTGGTACTCGGCCTACATGCATGGCCATTAGTTGCCATGAGCAACATTATTCCAGCCGATATGACGCTGAAGAGTCTAACTTTCGAGTAGTGCACTACTCGAGAGAGACTGTAAATTTCTCATCCCCGCTGACATGATGCGGAGGAATCTAACTTCCGGGTGGGATGCCACTCGGGAAAGACTATAAACCCCCTTTCCAGCTGACATGAAGCTAAAGAGTCCCATATACGAGTAGTATCCTACTCAGCAAGACTATAAACACACATCCCGACTAACACGACGTCGAAGAGTCCTACATACGAGTAGTTCCCTACTCGGCAAGACTATAAAGTTTATTCCGGTTGACATGATACCGAAGAGTCTTATATACCAGTAGTATACTACTCGGGAAAGACTATCAGGTTAAAGATCTTTGACTTTATGTTTAATTGTCTTCACAATTAAACACAAAGTCGGGGGCTACACCTAATAGGTGCGCCTATTCGGCGCACACTATTCATACATCTACATGAAGCCCTTCATAGCCTCACTACCAGCTGACATGAAGCAGGACTCGGGAATAATACTCACTTGGACAAGGAGTATCGGGAGCATCGCACTCGGGCAATCTTCACTGTGGAGGATGAGCACTTGGCATCAACTGTGACTCAACTATGAAGGTCTCAGGGGCTATTGTGGAGGCCATGGGCCCTAGGTACCTCATCACAAGCATATGGGCCACTCGGATAGAGGATGGGCCAAGTCTTGTAGTTAGAGATATATTAGCACCCGGTAGGCTTTGCCTTGTATAATAAGGAATGTGCAGTCTTAGCCGAGTAAGATCTATCTCTAAGAAGGAAATCCCTTGGCCGTACCTGGCTGGGATTCCTATCCTGTACCCCTACCCCGCAGTATATAAGGGGAGGCAGGGCGCCCCATGAGGACAGAAGATCATTGATCGACAGAACCCCTCATAGGAATAACACCACAACTGGACGTAGGGTATTACCTCACATCGAGGGCCTGAACCAGTATAATCTCTTTGCGTTCCTCTACAATCCACTGAGTTTCCCCTTGCCGAGTAGCCCTATAGTTCTATTGCCGGTGTAAAACATCAACAATAACCAAGCTCCTCGCAACCAGGTTTATCAAAGAGGTCTACTACCCAGATTGGCTGGTAAACCCAGTCCTGGTCTAGAAGAAGAACGGTAAATGGCGCATGTGCGTCGACTATATCGACCTGAACAAAGCATGCCCGAAAGACCCATTTGGTCTACCAAGAATAGATCAGGTGGTGGATTCAACCGCAGGGTGCGAACTTCTCAGCTTTCTCAACTGCTACTCGGGATATGATCAAATAAGCCTGACGGAGGAGGATTGCCTAAAGACTTCTTTCATCACGCTGTTTGGAGCATACTGTTATATCACAATACTGTTCGGTTTGTAAAACGCTGGAGCAACGTATCAACGAGCAATTCAGCGGTGTTTACACACTCCGATCGGGCACAATGTGGAAGCGTATATCGATGACGCAGTAATCAAGACAAAGTCCAAAGAAGACCTCATTGCCGACTTGGAGGAAACCTTCCAAAATCTTCAAAGATTCAAGATGAAGTTGAACCTGGAAAAGTGCGCCTTCGGTGTGCCATTCGGAAAGCTACTCTGCTTCATTGTATCACATCGCGGCATCGAGGCAAATCCAGAGAAAATCAACGCAATCATGAACATGGCGCCCCCGACTAGCTAGAAGGACGTCCAGAAGCTGATAGGCTGCATGGCAGCACTCAGCCGATTCATCTCCCGACTAGGCGAATGGGGCATGCCCTTTTTCAAACTATTGAAGAAAGCGGACAATTTTCAATGGACACCCGAAGCTCAACAAGCCTTCAAAAACTTCAAGAAATTTCTCACATCACCACCGGTGTTGGCATCACCTATGCCCCAAGAGCAATTAATGCTATATCTGGTGGCAACCACTCAGGTAGTTAGCACGGTGTTGGTGGTCGAGTGATCAGAGCCGGGCCACATACAGAAAATTCAACGACCAGTCTACTTCATCAGCGAGGTCCTAGCCGACTCAAAGATGAGATATCCGCAGGTCCAGAAGCTGCTATATGGCCTACTCATCACTGTCCGGAAGCTGGTGCACTATTTCTAGTCTCATCAAGTCATAGTGGTCACATCATATCCACTCAGGGAAGTCTTGCACAACCGCGAGGCACTAGCAGAATCGCTAAATCGGCCCATGGCATTCGATATCACCTTTCAGCCACGGACAGCGGTCAAATCTCAAGCTCTAGCCGACTTTGTGGCCGAGTGAATAGAAAGTTAGACGACCACAACAGCAGACAAGCTAGAGTACTGGACAATGTACTTCGACGGTTCTCTACGGATCGACGGTGCTGGGGCCGGCATCGTACTGACATCACCCACCGGCGAAAAACTCAAGTACATTCTCCGAATCCACTTTTCAACTTCCCACAATGTCACCAAGTACGAGGCACTCATCCACGGTCTCCGCATTGCTATATCACTCGGCATCCGCCGACTGGTTGTATGTGGGGATTCTCAACTCGTGGTGAACCAAGTCATGAAAGACTGGACATGTCTCAACGATACCATGGCGGCGTACTGTCAGGAGGTCCGAAAGCTAGAAAACAAGTTCGACGGGCTGGAGATAACTCACGTCCTACGACAATACAACAATGCTGCAGACGAACTGGCTAACATGGGATCCAAGAGAGAGATGGTCCCGGCTGGGATCTTTGTTGAGCAACTACTGGAGCCATCAGTCAAGAAGAAACCAGTGCCAGAACAGTCGGGGGCTAAACCTACCCTGGCAACTGACAAAGTACTGATCATATCTCAAGATTGGTGGACTCCAATTTTCAAATTTCTCACGGATGACAAACTCCTAGAAAATCGCAGCGAAACCGAACAAATCAAACGTCAAAGCAAATGTTTCCTAATAGTCGGAGAAGACCTGTACCGAAGAAGCGCATCCGGGGTCCTTATGGGCTGTGTCACACCTGACGAGGGCAAGCTAATTCTGCAATCGATCAACTCGGGCATATGTGGCAACCATGCCGCATCTAGGATGTTAGTCGGAAAAGCTTACAGGCAGGGATTTTTCTAGCCAACAGTAGTAACAGATGCTAAAGACATAGTTCGCACATGCGAGGGTTGTCAGTTCTATCCAAGACAAACAAATCTCCCAGCCCAAGAACTTCAAACAATCCCAATCTCTTGGCCCTTTGCAGTATGGGGGCTTGACATGGTTGGGCCTTTCAAGAAAGCGCTAGGAGGGTTCACACACTTGTTCGTCGCAGTGGATAAATTCACAAAGTGGATTGAGGCAAAACCCTTGCTACCATAACAACAGCACGAGCAAAGGACATCATCATGAGTATATTATACCGATTCGGAGTTCCTAAGCGCATCATCACTTCGTTCACGTGCGGCGTATTTCAAGATTTATGTGACAACTTTGGCATCAAGATCTGTTAAGCTTCTAAACACCCATGGAGCAACGGGTAGGTCGAGCGTGCTAATGGCATGGTCCTACAAGGTATCAAGGCCAGGATATTCGACCGACTACAACCATACGCAGGGCGGTGGGTACAAGAACTCCCATCTATTCTCTGGTCTCTAAGAACCACGGTTAGTCGGGTAGTAGGGCAATCCCCTTTCTTCCTAGTCTATGGTGCCGAGGCTGTGTTACCAACTGAGTTGGAGTTCGGCTCCCCGCGAGTCCAGGCCTACTCAGAAGACAAATCAACAAATACCCGAACTCGATCAGTTGGAGGAAGCTAGGGACATTGCAATCATCCAGTCAGTAAGGTATCTTCAAGGCCTGCGTCGTTATCACAGCCGAAATGTCCGTGGCTGCGCCATTTTGGTCGGAGATCTCGTCTTGAGGAAAATACAAACCACCAAAGACAGGAATAAATTATCCCCCCTGTGGGAAGGGCCGTTCATTATCACTGAAGTCACTCAGCCGGGCGCCTACCGACTGAAGACCTAAGACGGTGCCCTAGTCAGCAACTCATGGAATATAGAACAGCTATGTCCTTTCTATACCTGAGTTTTGTACCTTCTCACATACATATGTAAAGTTTTTTCTCTGACTCACTACGTCGGTTGTTCCAACCGAGCAGTGAGTAGCGGGCTGCATGTATTATACATGCTTTGTCAATAATATACGAGCTTGTTTTACCTAAGTTATGAAGTTTTATAGTGATTATACTATGTCTACCCGACTATAGCCTTTTTGATGTGAACGATTTTTATTAAGTTCCCATCGATCAACTCGACGAAGACTATATAGTCGAGTAAAGCTAATGATAACTAAGGAAAACCAAAAACTCGGTGGCATTGTACATATATTTACATGTCTTTACAAAAGCTTTATATACACCGACTGCATGATGGTTAGTTTCTACATTCCCAGGTCCTTTGCGATTGCCTCTGCAGTCGGCCTCGCTAGGGTTATCAACTCTAGTGCTTCCTCAGGTGTTGTCTCCTCGGCAAACCCCTCACCAATGGCCTCAAGGTCTACCCTTAGGTAGATTGACTTGGTCATGGCGAGGGTTTGGGCCACGCCGACAGCAACGCGCTCATTCGAGTAATTTCAAGATACTCGGGGCTACTTTAAGGCGTGCCTGCACCTAGGAGACTGTATTGGAGTTGGTCCTGATGTGGTGAGGATCCATAATGTCGAGGAGACCTTTCATCACGAAGTTCACTCGGAAGCCACCACCTTCTGTCCGGGCTCTTTTCGACATGGCCAACAAATACGCTGACTCAGCTGAAGCGGTCGCAGAGGCCCTCGACGAGAAGAAGGAGTCCCGATAGAAGGATCAGAAGGCGAAAGCCGACAATGAGCCATCTCAAAACAAGTCTAGCAGCCACAAGCGGAAGTCGGACAACGAGCTGGTCAACATGGAACACACTCGGCTGTGGCCCCAACGGAATAACGACTACGAGAAGGTCATGAGCGGGCCATGCCCCTTCCACCCCAAGGGCAAGCACGCGGCCAAAGATTGCTACATGCTTAAGAAGTTTGCCTCCGAGCAGGCTTCATCATCTGGCATCGACAAGGACAAAGACAAGCTAGATCAGGGTCCGGCCGATGATTTCCAAGATCCTCAGGCTGAACTCAACCATATTTTCGAAGGGCCGTCCGCGTACGAGTCCAAGCGCAAACAGAAGCTATCAGCACGCGACATCAATACGGTCTCTACGACAGACACCACCCAGTACCTGCGCTGGTCAGAGATGGCCATTACCTTCAATCATGTAGATCACCCAAATCGGGTCTCTCACCCAGGACGTTATCCACTCGTCCTGGACCCGGTCGTCAGAAACATCAGGCTGAAGAAAACCCTCATTGACGGAGGTAGCGCGCTGAACATCTTATTCGCCAAGACTTTGGACAAGATGAAGACCTCTCATTCAGAACTACGGCCGAGCACTGTGCCCTTCCACGGGATAATTCCCGGCCTGTCATCAACTCCACTCGGGCAGATCACATTGCTAGTAACCTTCAGCACGCGGATAACTTCTACACAGAAAACATCTGCTTCGAGTTTGCCGACTTCAAGACCGCATACCACGCGATACTCGAATGACCGGCACTCGCCAAATTCATGGCGATACCGCACTACATATATATGGTGCTCAAGATGCCTGGGCCAGCAGAAGTCCTCTCCCTCCGCAGGGACATCAAGCAAGCCTTCACCTGCGACAAGGAGAGCTGCGAACTGGCTCAATCACAAGAGGCGGCAGTCGAGCGCAATAGCATTTGGCAAGCCGTCATAACTGACGTCGAGCAAGATCAAGTTTCGGCAAAAAAGGCGGCGAAGTCAGGAATTTCAGTGGACTTTGACATGAAGAACATCCCCCTGGACCCTTCCGACCCCTCCAAGACTGCCCTAGTCGGGATCGGACTCGACCCCAAATAGGAAGACGTGCTCGTCACCTTCCTACAAGCCAATAAAGACATCTTCGCATGGAAAACATCCGACATGCCGGGCGTACCAAGGGAGGTGATCAAGCACGCCCTAAACGTGAAGACAGACGCCAAGCCAGTCAAGCAATGGCTGCGGTGCTTCGCTCAAGACTGCAAGGATGCTATCCAGGAGAAGATCACCAATCTCCTCGTAGCCGGGTTCATCAAGGAGGTCTATCACCCGGATTGGCTGGCTAACCCAGTTCTGGTCCGGAAGAAAAAGGGTAAATGGCGCATGTGCGTCGACTACACCGATCTCAACAAGGCGTGCCCCAAGGACCCATTCGGTCTTTCCAGGATAGATCAGGTGGTAGATTCCATGGCCGGGTGCAACCTACTCAGCTTTCTCGACTACTACTCGGGATACCATCAAATCAGCCTGAGGGAGGAAGACTGCTTAAAGACATCTTTCATCACGCTGTTTGGAGCGTACTGCTATATCACAATGCCGTTCAATTTGAAGAATGCTGGAGCAACCTATCCATGGGCAATTCAGCGGTGTTTGCACACTCAGATCGGGCGCAACGTGGAAGCCTACGTCGACGACGTGGTGATCAAGACCAAGTCCAAAGAAGACCTCATCGCTGACCTGGAAGAAACCTTCCATAATCTTCGACGATTCAAAATGAAGTTGAACTCGGAAAAATGCGCCTTCGGAGTGCCATCCGGCAAGTTACTCGGCTTCATCGTCTCGCATCATGGCATCGAGGCTAACCTGGAGAAAGTCAACACCATAATGAACATGGCTCCCCCGACTAACCAGAAGGACATCCAGAAGCTGACAGGCTGCATGGCGGTCGATTTATTTCCCGACTAGGCGAACGGGGTATGCCCTTCTTCAAGCTACTCAAAAAGGCGGACAATTTCCAATGGACTCCGGACGCCCAACAAGCCTTCGAAGACTTCAAACAATTTCTCACATCACCTCCTGTGTTGGCGTCACCTATGCCCCAAGAACCACTAATGCTATATTTGGCGGCAACCACTCAGGTAGTTAGCATGGCGCTGGTGGTCGAGCGATCCGAAAAGGGTCACATCTAGAAAATACAACGACCAGTTTACTTTGTCAGTGAGGTGCTTGCCGACTCGAAGACGAGATATCCGCAGGTCCAGAAGCTGCTATATGGCCTACTTATCACAGTCCAGAAGCTAGTGCATTATTTCCAAGCACATCAAGTCATGGTGGTCACAGCGTTTCCACTTGGGGATGTCCTTCACAATCGCGAGGCCACCGGCCGAATCGCTAAATGGGCACTCGAGTTGATGGCATTTGATATCACCTTTCAGCCACGGACAGCAATTAAGTCACAAGCTCTAGCCGACTTCGTGGTCAAGTGGACAGAAGTTCAACTGCCTACATCAACAGCAAAGCTAGAGTACTGGACAATGTACTTCAACGGTTCTCTATGGATCGGCGGCGCCGGGGCTGGAGTCATATTGACGTCCCCCACCGGCGAAAAACTAAAGTACGTCTTACAAATCCACTTCCCGGCTTCCCACAACGTCGCTGAGTACAAGGCACTTATCGACAGACTCCGCATCGCTATATCACTCGGCATACGTCGACTGGTTGTGCGCGGGGATTCTCAACTCATGGTGAACCAAGCGGCATACTGTCAGGAGGTTCGCAAGCTGGAAAACAAGTTCGACGGGTTGGAAATAACACATGTCCTATGTCAATACAACGATGCGGCAGACGAGCTGGCAAATATGGGATCCAAGCGAGAAGCAGTTCTGATTGGAATCTTTGTCGAGCAACTCATGGAGCCATCAGTCAAGAAGAAACCGGCGCCGGAGCAGTCGGGAGGCGAATCTACCCTGGCTATAGACGAGGTGCTGCACATATGTCAAGACTGGCGGACTCCTGTTGTCAAATTTCTCCTGGACGATGAACTCCCAGAAGATCGCAGTCAAGCCGAGAAGATCAAGCGTCGAAGCAAAAGCTTCCTACTAGTCGGAGAAGACCTGTACCGATGGAGCACATCCGGTGTCCTCATGCATTGCGTCACCACCGAGGAGGGCAAGCTGATCCTGCAATCGATCCACTCGGGCATATGTGGCAATCATGCCGCATCCAGGACGTTAGTCGGAAAGGCTTACCGGTAGGGATTTTTCTGGCCCACAACAGTAACAGACGCCAAGGACATTGTTCGCAAGTGTGAGGGTTGCCAGTTCTACGCAAGACAAACAAATCTCCCAGCCCAAGAACTCCAAACTATCCCTATTTCTTGGCCATTCGTAGTATGGGGGCTCGACATGGTCGGGCCTTTCAAGAAAGTGCCAGGAGGGTTCACACATCTATTCGTCGCAGTTGACAAGTTCACCAAGTGGATTGAGGCAAAACCCGTTGCAACTATAACAGCGGCACGAGCAAAGGACTTCATCATGAGTATACTATACTGATTTGGGGTTCCTAACCGCATAATCACCGACAACGGTACTCAGTTCACGGGCGGCGTATTCCAAGACTTTTGCGAAGATTTTGGCATCAAGATCTGCTATGCATCCGTGGCACACCCGCGGAGCAACGGCCAGGTCAAATGAGCCAACGGTATGGTCTTACAAGGCATCAAGGCCAGGATATTCGACCGATTACAACCATACGCGGGCCGGTGGGTACAAGAACTCCCATCTGTTCTCTAGTCTCTCAGAACCACAGTTAATTGGGCAACAGGGCAATCCCCTTTCTTCCTGGTCTACGGTGCCGTGGCTATGCTACTGATAGAGTTACAGTTCAACTCTCCGCGAGTCCGGGCTTACTCCGAAGACGTCTCAAATAATACCCGACTGGTCGAGCAAGATCAGTTGGAAGAAGCAAGGGACACCGCAACAATCCAGTCAGCAAGGTATCTTCAAGGCCTGCGTCGCTACCACAACTGCAATGTATGTGGCCACGCTTTTTTGGTCGGGGATCTCGTCTTGAGGAAAATACAAACCACCAAAGACAGGCACAAATTATCCCCAATCTGGAAAGGGCCGTTCATTATAGCCGAGGTCACGTGGCCAGGCACCTACCGACTGAAGACCGAAGACGGCGTTCTCATCAGCAACTCATGGAACATAGAACAACTATGTCCTTTCTATACCTAAGTTTTACAATTTTCCATGTGTACAGTTTCTCTGACTCACTACACCACTTGTATCAACCGAGTTGTGAGTCGGGGGCTGCATGTATATATGTGTTCTGTCAATAACATACGAGCTTATCCCACTCCAGTTATGAAGCTTTACTATGACTGTCGTGTTTGCCCAAGTACAGCTTCTTACATTGAATGATTTTATTAAGTTCTAATAGGCTAACTCGGCATAGACTACATGGTCAAGTAAAGCTAATGACGACTGAGTGATAAACTTGGCAGCAGTGCACATATATTTACACATGTTTTCCCAAAAGTTTATACATACCGACTACATGATACGCTACCCCTATAGACCCAGGTCTTGGGTAATTATCTCAGCAGTTGGCTTCGCCCGGGCAATCAGCTCCAGCGCCTCTCCGGGCGTCGTCTCCTCAGCAAACCCATCCCCGATGGCTTCAATGTCTGCCCTTGGGTAGATGGATTTGGTCATCGCCAGGGTCTGGGCCATGTCGGCAATGACATGCTCATCCAAGTACTTCTTCAAGGCACTCGGTGCATCCTCAAGACACGCCTCTATTTGGGGGATCCTGCTGCAGCTGGTTCCCACAGGGCTGGGATCTATCAGGTCAAGGAGCCCTTTCACAGACCCGATGAGGGCTTCCCGTGACTCGCTGATGACTCTTATCTCCTCTGTGTAGAACCGATACTGGGCCTAGACATTGGCTCTCATGTCTGTCCAGGTCCACTGGCAAGTAAGCTTGTAAGGCTCGGTTGCAGATGGAATGACTAATGGATTGGTTAAGATCACGGTCTGGTTGGGGACTTACTTTCGTAGTCGGCCTCCCACTTGGCTATGGTTTTCTCCAGTTCAGTTTTTTCTTCGCCGAGCTTGACGGTGGCCTCTTTTAACTCGGCCTTTTCCCGTTCGAGCTTGGCGTTGGCCTCTGCCAGGTCGGCCTTGACCTTCTTGAGCCCGGCCTTGGCTTCTTCGGCCTCCTTCAGCTGGGCTTCCCCCTCTGTTCGGGTCTTCAACTCAGCTTCGAGGGCTGCACGACAGATTAGTCATGGACTCAACCTTGCGGCCAAGACGCAATTGGGCAGTCGGGAACAATGCAGCTGGAGAAATACATCAAGAGTTCAGTCAGGAAAATGCATTCGGGGGACTTACCTCTGATCTTCGTGGCTTGGGCCCAATTTTCATCCCTGAGCTGGGTGATGGCGTCCTTCAGCCAAGCTTCCCTCCCCACATGGCGCTCCTCCATCGTGGCCTTCAGCGCCCGGAGCTGCTCTAATTCCGCGAGGTGGGGGGCCATTTCGACCAAGATCTCAGTCATCTCCTCATTGTGATCGACAAGTTTCTGCTCGAGGAAAGAACAAGCCAAGAGTGGAGTCAGATGTCAAAACAAGAAGACCACCATGACTCTGCCACAAGAATTATACCCCAACTCCCTGGGACCCGGTGATGGCGGCGTGAAGCAAGCTTTCGCGTTCCCTTCTCGCCGCGGCCTCATCAAGCCTGAAACTCTTCACGGTTCCATCGGGCGCCGTCCAGGTGAACGTCCGAGGGAGCCTACGCGGAGGAGCTTCAATCCGAGGAAGGTTCGAGACCTCCGGCAGCAACGACGACGACGGTGATGACCATGATGGAGACAGGGTCCTGGCCCCCACATTGGCGTTCTCTGCGGCCTCAAGGGTCGACTCGGGGGCTCCGACAATGGCCTCGGCAGCGGGCGTCGACTCAGGGGCTAGGGCAGTGACCTCAGCAACTGCCCCTTGGTCGGGCGGCGCCAGCGGCCCTGCGGTCAGGACCACCTCAGTCTCCGTGACTGGGGGTACCACCGGCTTAGCGGGTGTGTTCGCCGGCGCTGGCTCGGCTGGGGCGGGCTCTTCAAGGGGAGCAGTCGATGCAGTCTCCTTGAGATCGATATCGGCACGCTTCCTGCATACTGAAACACACATCAACGCACTACTGCAATAGACAAGAATCCTAGAAGATTCGGAGTAACAAACCTCTTGGAGAACTTCAGCTTCCTGCCAGGCGATCCGGGTCCTGGTGGAGCGCTACCTCCGGTTGTTGGCCCGGCTGGCGAATCAGTCGGCGGAGACGTGGCGGCTGGAGGTGGCCTTGCTGGAGGCATAGCCGACTCGAGCACCCGCGTGCTTGGTGGATCTCGCTCGGATCGTGCACTCGGCGGTGCTTTTGCCGGGCTCGGCAATGTCGAGCTCAGCCGTACAAGTCCCAACCTGGGACTTGATCACCTGGGCGCCGCGGTGACGGTGTCCTTTATCTTCAAGCTTCCTGCCACGGCGCGCGGTGTCATGGCCCCCTCGCCCCGATACAGAATAGGCTTCTTCCCCGCTCTCCTGGAGTCGGGTTGGGTAGCAGAGGGGCTCCTCGGCCTCTTCTTTGATTTGACGGCTGACAATGGGCATGAGTCCTCATCAAACTCCTCGCACCACTACAGAAGAATCCACAAACTACATCACACAATGCTGGGCAATCATACATATAGGCCCATAGGCGTTCGTCACAGAAGAAGGTTAAAGATTACCTTGGTACAGGGCCGAATGAAGCTATAGGCCGCGACCCGGTGATTATCATCCTCGGCCGCGATCAGCCCTTCAGAGAAGTAACCGAATAGGGTCTCGGTCACTGTGCGCTTGTTAGCCGACTCGTTGCTCACTTGGTCAGGATCATTTTTGCCCTTAAAAGCCCAGCCAAATGCGCTCCTCAGCTTCAGCGGCTGGATGCGCCGAGTCAGGAAGCGACGAGCCACCCAAGGTCCAGTTAGGCCAGCTTTCTTGAGGTCATCTAATTTCCCCAACAATTGGTGCACTTGGCCCATCTCCTCAAAGGTTGGATCTGCTGACCAATTTGGTAAAACTACCGGTGGCGAGCTGGTGAATGGACGCAAGGAGGGAGCCAGATCTGCGCAATAGAACCACTCCTTGTGCCAGCCTTTCAAGGAAGATTTCAAGGGGAGATCAAGATATGTTTTCTTCCCATCACTCCTCAGCTGGAGACCAGCCCCCCAATCACACTAATATTATTCTTGGACGGCTGGGGTTTGATATGGAACAGATGCCTGAAGAAATTAAAATGGGGTTCCACACCCAAAAAGCACTCGCAGAGAGTAACAAATATGGAGATCTGAAGAATCGAGTTGGGATTCAAATTCACCAACTCAAGCTTATAGAAGTCAAGGATGCGGCGGAAGAAATCGGAAGAGGGAAGGCACAAACCCCGATCAAAAAAGAGACGAAAACTACTGTTTCGCCAGATTGGGGATTTGGGACCGACTCACCCTTAGCCGGCCGCCAGCGGATCACCTCTTGGTTGGGCAATTTCAGTTGACTCTCCAGCAGCATCAGTTTCACCGAGCCGCAATCCGAGGTCAGCCAAGCATTCTCCGGCGCGCCTGCAAGATTCGAAGCTTTCGTCATGATTGGGAGCAAAAAGACTTGAGGGAAAAGTGAATCGGGGGCTTGGAATAGACGAAGAGGAGTGGAATCACCTGAGTTCGGGTGGGGAACAGCAGCAGCTAACCCTAGCCGAGCAGGAGACGAAAAGTTGGGTGCGAAGGTGGAAGTCGAAGCGATTGGCTGATTTGGGGAAGATGAAGGAATCTTTTTCTCTCTCCCCGCCTTTTATAGAGCCGATGTCGACTAAATGGGCTTGGGCCTACACAATCAGCACTAGGCCACCAAGATATGAGTTCCTACAGTAGCATGCTTCATGTGGGTCGCCCGCAGGCTGAGTTGAAATTATAGCGCTGGTGCTACTAACAGGAGCCGATGAGGTAAACAGATATGCTTCATGAGAGCCTTATTGCTAAACATATATGTTTGGGTATCTTTTCTATCCACCAGGTCTCGAGGATATATCCTTACATGGATCACAAGCTGGTCTTCATTGAAATTGAGGATGCAGGTATCTTTCTTGAGTACACCTAGCCACGCTGTGGATTTATTTTCATAAAGTGGTACTCGGCCTACACGCGTGGCCGTCAGTTGCCATGAGCAACATTATTCCAGCCGATATGACGCTGAAGAGTCTAACTTTCGAGTAGTGCACTACTCGGGAGAGACTATAAATATCTCTCATTCCCGTTGACATGATGCGGAGGAGTCTAACTTCTGGGTGGGACGCCACTCGGGAAAGACTATAAATTCCCTTTCCAGCTGACATGAAGCTAAAGAGTCCCATATACGAGTAGCATCCTACTCGGCAAGACTATAAACACACATTCCGACTGACATGAAGTCGAAAAGTCCTACATACGAGTAGTTCCCTACTCAGCAAGACTATAAAGTTTATTCCGGTTGACATGATATCGAAGAATCTCATATACCAGTGGAAATCTACTTAGGAAAGATTATCAGGTTAAAGATCTTTGACTTTATGTTTAATTGTCTTCACAATTAAGCACAAAGTTAGGGGCTACACCTAATAGATGCGCCTATTCGGTGCACACTATTCATACATCTACATGAAGCTCTTCATAGCCTCATTGCCAGCTGACATGAAGCAGGACTCGGGAGAAGAAGCACTCGGACAAAGAGTACTCGGGAGCAATGCACTCGGGGATTTTTCACTGTGGAGGATGAGCACTCGGCATCAGCTGTGACTCAACTATGAAGGTCTCAGGGGCTACTGTGGAGGCCATGGGCCCCGGGTACCTCATCATCAGTATATGGGCCACTCGAATAGAGTTTGGGCCGAATCATGTAATTAGAGATAAGATAGCACCCAACAGGCCTTACCTTGAATGATAAGGAATAGCAGTCTTAGTCGGATATGTTTCTATCTCTAAGAAGGAAATCCCTTGGCCGTATCTGGCTGGGATCCTTACTTGTACCCCTGTCCCCTAGTATATAAGGGGAGGCAGGGTGCCTCTCAAGGGGCGCCGAGATCATTGATCGACAAACATCTCAGAGGAATTACACCACAACTGGACGTAGGGTATTACCTCACCTGGAGGGCCTGAACCAGTATAAACTCTCTTTGTGTTCCTTTGCAGTCCACCGAGTTTCCCCTCGCCTAGTAGCCCTATTGTTCTATTGCCGGTGTAAAACATCGACAAGTTGGTGTGGTCTCCTTGAGATCTATGTTGACTCGCCTCCTGCACAACGAGTCAAGTATCAAGACACTATAACACCGATCAAGGTTTTCAGAAGATTCAAGACTGCTTACCTCTTGGAGGTCTTGAACCTCCACGAGGGGGCTCCGGACGTTGGCGGTGGGGAGTTGCTGGCTGCTGGGCTACTCGGCACGGTGGTCGGCAGTGGTGCCATTTTTTGGCCTAATGCTGCTGATCTTGTAGTCGGCGATGCCAACCTTGGGCTCGATGTTGCTGAGCCAGATTCTGCTGATCTCGTAGTTGGTGGCACCATCATTGGGCTCAATGTTGCTGAGCCTGGTGGTGTTGGTCTTGGGCTTGGAGGAGACGGCCTTGGACTCGGCGGCTTGGGAGCTACGCTGGTGGTGTCTTTTATCTTCAGGCTCCTAGATGCAGCACCCGGCTTGCCAGCTTTCTTCTTGCCCTGGTCTTCGACAGGTTTCTTCCTAGCTCTCATGGAGCTGGGTTGGGCGGCAGAAGGACTCAGTGGCCTCTTCTTCAACTTAGTGGCCGACAAAGTTTGGGAGTAATCATCAAACTCCTCACATTCCTACAAAAGATTTGACAACATACATCACATATTGCAGAGTAATTCAAGATATGCATATATGGACATTCATCACAGATAGACATCAAGTCAACAATGGCAAGCATTTCAATATTACCTCTGGGCGAGGCCTTTTCTGACTGTAAGCCACAGTGGCACGCTCTGCATCTTCAATTTCAATCACCCGCTAGCAAAATAGCTGAGCATGATGTCAGTCACCTTGTACTTGTCCGTCGGATCTCAGTATTCTCGGCTAGGGTCATTTTTTCCCTCATAATCCTAGCCGAAGTGGCTTCTCAGCTTCAGAGGCCTGATGTGACAGTTTAAGAAACATCTAGCCACCTAGGGACTAGTCAATCCAGAGCTCTTTAGCTTATCAACCCTATCGAGCAACTGATACACTTGGCCCATCTCTTCGAAGTTCGGCACAGACGACCAGCTGGGCAAGACCACCAGAGGCAAACCGGTAAATGGGGGTCGAGAGGGTTCAAGATCAGAACAATAGAACCACTCTCTATGCCAGCCCTTAAGGGAGGATATCAGGGGAAGATTAAGATAGATCCTCTTCATCTCATTCCTAAGCTAGAGACTGGCTCCCTCTATTACTTGGACCTTGTTCTTGGAAGACTGAGGCTTGATGTGGTACAAGTATCGGAACAAATTGAAATGGGGCTTCACACCCAGAAAGCACTCACACAGAGTTGCAAATATAGAGATTTGCAAGATGGAGTTGGGATTCAGATTCACCAGCTCTAGCTGATAGAAGGAAAGAAGTTGGCGGAGAAAGTCCGAGGAAGGAAGAGCGAGACCCCGGTCAAAGAAAGAGGTGAAGACAGCAGTCTCACCAGATTGGGGCGCCAGAATCGATTCCCCTTCCGCTGGACGCCAATGGATGACTTCATGGCTCTGCAATCTCAACAGCTTCTCCAAATACTTCAGTTTAGTCGAGCTGCAATCCGAAGTCGGCCAAGTCTCATCAGACATCTTCAGGATTTCCAAAGCACTCGGCATGGCTTGGGGTGAGGAGATTTGGGGGAAATGCTACTAGGGGCTTGCAATGGACACGGATGAGTAGAATCGCCCGAGTTTCAAGGGGGAAAAGCTGGCAATGGCGAACCCTAGCGAGGCAAGGTGTGAAATTTTGGCACGGAAGTTGGAAGACGAAGCGATTGGTGGATTGGAGAAGATGTCATAGCCCTAAATCTAATTTCCAGGTAATTAGTGTTATGCCGTACTGTCATCAGAACGCACAATTTAAAATTCTAGCATTTTCACTTCATGGAAATTTAAGTTGGCAATATTAAACCCTAATTGGCAAAATTAGACCAACTCCTAAAAGTGCAACAAGTTGAACAGAAACATATGGGGGAAATAATTTATTCAAATACTAGCTTATTTATCATGAATCAATATAATTTTTTCAGAATCTATTTCATTAGTTTAGACCCCTTAAAAATTCAAACAAGTTTCAGCCTGTGTCCTTTTTCCTTGACCTATGCATTTGTATAGTCTAAGGATTTTCTAAAGATGTTTGGTTGCACATAAAATCATGGAAAAATTCCTGTGAACACTATCCCACATACTTAACCCACTGTAAATTTTACATGATTTTATCACTTCAATAAATGCTTCAATGAAATCCCTCAAATCAGCAAAACTAGGAAGCTAGCTGAAATAAATTGGTTTACTTCTAAAACTCACCAAATAAAAATGAAGATTAATTAGGTAATGCAATTCTACCAACAGGTGTGCCAACAAGAACCCTACCACCAGTAATTTTGGCTCAATTTAATTCCCAAAGAAGTCACATAAAATAATAAGAGCAAAGCCCTAGGGACATAAACTACACTGTAGAAAAACTGGATCATTATGCCTATTTTGCAATTTCACCAAAGACAAGCCAGACCACTTCTAACCACGAAATTTGGTCAGCAGGTTAAACACATCTTTCTCTACTTTCAATAATTTTCCCATAATTTATATGCCTTATTAACCTGCTGAAATCACAGATGCAAGACAGCTGTCCATACAGCTCACAACACTTAGTCTCTAGAGTATTCTCCTCTCATCTCTCACTTCCAGGTGGACCCCACAAGACCATGGCCCACCTGTAAGCCTCACTGCAGCATGGGACAGAGTGTTTCACCCAAAATCCTAACCATCCCCCTCACTGCTTTCTAGGTTTCCACTACAAGGGCCCACAAGTCATAGACTAAACCTAGCCAAAAGTGTGTGAACAATGTTGCCTTACATGTGGGACCCACCCATGCCACTGTAGAAGTGGATACAACTCAGCAACTGCATGCCAAACGTGTCAGCACCCTGTTCTTCTTCTCTCTCACAGTACACGGAGCACATTGGATAGCACACCTCTGGGAAACCTCGGCCATTTCGCCTCAAATTTCACCAGCCATCTCTCCTCTTCTTCCTCTTCACGTTCCCACCGAGAAAACCCAGAAAACCTTCAAAGATCACCGCCGGCAAGCCCATCTTCTCCTCTGCCGAAGGTGTTCGGTTGAGCTCAAGCTAGCTCCGGTGAACTCCATCCTCTTCCCTCTGCCAGAACATGATGAGCACCTCCTAATCATTCCATTTTCGTTTTACACAACCCCAGGATCGCTGGTCGAAGCAGCCACATCACCGCCGTGCTCTGTCTCTGCTCTACAGCGCCGCCGTCGTGCCACTGTCACCGTTCCGACCGATCCAAGACGCCGCAGGCCGAGCCAGCTCGCTAACATCGCCGTCTCACCTCCAGGAAACCGTCAACCGAAGGAATCGGGATATAGCGCAGTGAAGCTCGAGATCGGCCTCCATCTTCCCCGGCGCCAATCTGTGTCGCCGCCGTCGAGTTCCCTCTCTCTGGTAGGCCTCAGTCCGATTCATGGCTCACGAACCATCCCTGTGTAGTCTCTAACCTGTTAGACACCTCACCCCGACTGCAGGCCAACGGGAGCGAGCTGCCGCCGTGGAACCAGGGGACCTCACCACCGCCGAGCAGTCTCCGACGTTTCTACCGCTGCACAGACCTTGCCGACTGCTTTAGACCCCGTGGTGAGGACTCAGACACCTAGTAGACATACATCCATGCTTTGGCTTGGCCAGTTTAAGCCCGTAGGGCGGTTTGCCTCGTCGACCCAAACCACTCCGCCGCTCGTGTTGCCACCGCGCCTAGCTCCGGCCACCGCCGGCGATGAGAAGACCACCCACAGCTTCGCCGTAACCCGCTCCATCTTTTCTCTGTTGGACGCGACGCCAACCGCGCCGCCATTCGCCGCCGAACAGAGCTGGCGGCCCAATCTGCCTACGCCTCCCCTGATTTGTCTCGCTGGCAGGTGGGCCCAAGCTGGAGAGAAATAAGAAAAAGAAAAGAAAAGACAACTGCTTTATTTTACAACAGAGAAATATGCAAACTTCAGAAATCCATAACTATTTCATTTTAACTCCTTTTTGAGTGAAACCAATTTTGTTAGTTCTATAAATTTGTGAACTTTAATGCTGTTAAATAAAATATGACCACTTCTGTACAGAAAATATCTATAAAATAATATGAAGCAAAGGTAACCTATTTTGTGCCTAGGAACTTGGAATATTTCTATAAAATCCATTATAACTCCTTTTGAGGTGAACCAAATTTCTCTGGATTTATAAAAATGTTCTCTTTAATTTTGTACAATAAAAAGTGAGAACTTCTGTGTAGGATTTTCTCTAAAAATGGAAATATCTTTTATATATCTCTTTATAACCTAGAAGTTTATAAATTTCTAGAAAATTCATCCTAACTGCTAAAAATGTGAAACCACTTTTGTTTGACCCAGAAAATTGTAACCTTTACTGTGGATAATTTGTATTTGAGAAAACTACCTCCCAAAATAGGCCTAAGTGGTTTCTAACTTTCCTTTTTGATAAACTTGTAAAATTCACAACTAAATCAATTTAAATCAAAATCCAGTGAACCTAATTTTGCTGGAACCAGTAGGTTATGCTCTTTTATATAAAGATACATGCCTTCTTGAAATCTTAACAGAACATGTCAGTCAAATATAATAACTTAAGGTTACAATATAAATAATTACAAAATGCCATTTTCAGCCCTTTCATCTTGTTATTTTTGTAACTCATAAACCGTAAAAGATTTTGAAATGATTCTTTCACTAAAATTCACTTTAGAATGTGGCCTACCTACTGTATTTATCCCAGCATTTATGGATCATTTTTGCATAGGCATACTTAATTGATTCTTATTTGCATATTCGCTTTTTATCGGTAGATTCAGACAACTCGGAGTACGTGGAACAAGAACCTGAGGTTGACTGTGACCACTCGCTGCAGCAAGGCAAGCATCTAGAGCAAGCATCTAAGCATATTGAACCTATATTTGCCATAAATTGAATTGTTTGCGAAGGAAATATCTATATGCATGTTTCAGTCTTGTTAAAATGGGGAAAAACAGGTAGAGTTTATATTACCCATTTGTATGCATTTCCATTCCTTGGTTATTGATTCCATGTTTATACCTTCTCACCCCTGGTTAAGGACTTTGGGATACTTTTATTTTACCGAATGCTTAGCCATGCTTATTTCTAGACTTAGAGAAATCCGATAGATGGAGCTATCGGTTCAAAACTAGTTTAATACAAATGGATGGGTTAAAATCTGCAAAGAATAACTTCTGATTCATAATTAAGAAAATGTTTGACTTGGACGGATGATAGGGCGATGACGAGATGGTGTTTTCCCTGATGCATGTAGCTTCGTCTGGGTCGTTAAGGACCGAACATGTTGACGTCTATTCAAGCACCCTACGTACTTCCACACGCCGGGAATGGGATGGCTTAACTCAGTAGCACGGGAGGCTGTGGCCATCTACGCCCGTCCATTAGTCGTGAGGACGGGTAGTCCTTGGAGGGCCTCGAGCGTGCCTGGTTTTGGCCGGAGGTGCCTCCCGCGACGGTGAGCCCGCCTTAGTCACCACGCACGCACGTGACTAAGTCGTCAGGGGCCCAGATGTGGTTTAGGTGGTTGGGGCTAAGCGTGCAAAAGGTTCTGTTGTGACCTCTAGTCCGCACTCAATGTGTAGAGTGTGGGTACCGACGGGTACGGATCAAACTAGAGTGTAGCCTTTTGGCTTCTATCACATCGTGTGGGTAAAGATGTACACCTCTGGCCAGAGTAAGAACTATTCGAATAGCCGTGTCCACGGTTATGGACAACCGCTTGATGTGTTCCTCACTCATGTTAGCATACAACTTGGGATATGTGGTTATGGGATTATGTTGTTATACCATGACTTAGGGTAGTCATGGATGGATGGATTTATACAAGAGGCTTTGATGTTAAATATGGCTTGGTTTTAGCCATGAAAGATGGTATGCTTGTGTAGCATAATTATTTGGGCAATGGTGGCCCATTGTTGATGTTAGAGCATGGGATTGTGCTCATTTCTACTTCCATTTCAGAACTATAAGCTTGCTGTCCTAAATTTTCAGATTGAGCTATTTCACAAATGCTTATGTTTTAAATGTATTACTTGCTCAATAAAATCAGCTTTATACAAAATCAGATCAACCTAGCCATACTCCTTGATGTAGAGACTAGCATTACTCCTTTGTATTATTATTATTGTATAAGTCTAGCTGAGCACTTGTTGTACTCACACTACATATCTTTCAGGTGAGGATATCGACGACACTGATGTGGTCTACTATTATCCCGCCGAGGGTGGCGAGGATAATATGTAGTCGAAGTTATGCTCTATCCCCAGTCGGTTGCCCTGTGGTTTGGTAATGGCACCACTGGTTTATCTTTTATGTTTATATTTTCCACTGCTATCTTTTGGGTTACTTTGTGATGAATTAGGGTGTGAGCCCTCTATGTAACATATATAACCCTACTGCTCGTTTATCCATATTTAGAGTACTTGTGATATTTATCAATTGCTTGCGATGAAAGTGTGAGGCTAGTCGCTTTCCTGGGGACTAGCTGAACATGAGTATGAATTTAGAAATGATGAGATGCATGGACGTTGATTCAATCGTAGACCATGTCCCCAGAAGTGTGTATCGTGTTTGGTCGCCACCTTCGTGTAGTTTGACGGGCACACTTCACCGTTTGGGACTGGTGAATCAACTCTCCAAATATCTCTTTATTTCTGAATTCGGCGCGTTGGATTTGTATTGTGAGTGGGTAAAGATTATGGCAAGGCTGCGATGAGGATGGATGGTTACTGTACTTAATTGGTTTTTATTCGAGACCCCATCCATCTAGATATTTCGCGTTGTCGTAATAATTACTCTCCACAATGCACTTTCGGGGTGCCCACAGAAGATGAGGGAATCTTTTCTCTCTCTCCCCGCCTTTATAGAGCCTGTGCTGATAAGTGGGCTTGGGACAGCAAATTCGATACTAGGCCACAAGATATGAGTTTCTATAGTAGCATGCTCTATTGGGCCGCTCGCTGGCTGTGTTAAAATCACAGTGCTGGTGTTACTCACAGAAACCGATTAAATAATCAGGTATGCTTCATGCTTAGCTGACAGCCAGATGTATACATTCAGATACCTTGATTATTACCAGGTATTGAGGATATATCCTTATAAGGATCACAAGCTAGTCTCCATTAAAATTGGGGATTCATGTATCTCTCAAGAACACTTGACCACGTATTGGGTTAAAATCCATGAAGTGGTACTCAACCTACATGCTTGGTCAACAATTGCCATGAGGAAAAAGTCTTCCAGCTGACATGACGCTGAAGAGTCTAATTTCCGAGTGATATACTACTCGGGAAAGACTATAAAAAATCGTTCTAGCTGACATGATGCTGAAGAGTCTAACTTCCGAGTGATATACTACTTGAGAGAGACTATAAAGAATTATTCCGGCTGACATGATGTTGATGAGTCTCATATACCAGTAAAATACTACTTGGGAAAGACTTAACAATATTCTGGTTGACATGATACCGAAGAGCCTCATTGACCAGTAGTGCACTACTCGGGAAAGGCTACAAGGTTAAAGATCTTTCACTTTATGTTTAATTGTTTCACAATTAAGCACAAAGTCAGGGGCTACACCTAATAGGTGCGCCTATTCGGTGCACACTATTCATATTTCTACATGAAGCCCTTCATAGCCTCGTTGCCAGCTGACATGAAGCAGGACTCGAGAGAAGAAGCACTCAGACAAAGAGTACTCGGGAGCAATGCACTCGGGGATTTTTCACTGTGGAGGATGAGCACTCGGCATCAGCTGTGACTCAACTATGAAGGTCTTAGGGGCTGCTGTGGAGGCCATGGGCCTCGGGTACCTCATGACAAGCATATGGGCCACTCGGAAAGAGGATGGGCCTAGCCTTATAATTAGAGATATGATAACCCTCGGCAAACTTAGCCTTGTACAATAAGGAAGATACAGTCCTAGTCGGGTACGTTATATCTCTAAGAGGAGATCCCTTGGTCGTAGTCCAGCTGGGACTCCTACTTTGTAACCCTGTCATCCAGTATATATGGGGAGGTAGGGCGCCCCATGTGGGCAAGATCACCAAGATCACAGAAGTTCATCAAAACTACCATCATACATCCTCAAAGGAATACACCATAACTAGATGTAGGGTATTACTTGACATCGAGGGCCTGAACTAGTATAAACTTCCAGTGTTCCTTTGTAGTCCATTGAGTTTCGATCCGACGAGTAGCCCTATATTCATATTGCCGGTGTAAAACATCGACACCAAGCCTTCAGACTCCACCAAGCTCTGGCCTCGTCTACCCAAGCCTTCGGACTCTAGCAAGATCCTATGCCTGCTCCAGGCCCTAACGCCTTTGTGATCCCCCCCCCCCACCGCACCACCAGCCGTGACTGGCTTCATTCAGCCCCATGTGCCCCTTGTGATGGCACTACGACCAGCGGCTCTAGTAGCTGCTCCTTCGCCAGCCCCAAGCTTGGTGCAGCCTCTGCCAACGCAGCAGCCCCCTCAACCTCCTTCGGCAGCTAGGTTGATGCGTCCATCAAGCAAAACAGCAAGCTCTCCTTCAACAGCTAGGCGCCGAGGGGCAAGGCGCAATTTCTTTGCCACCACCCGTCGAAGCCACCCCTCCTGCAGGAGGATGGGCGGCCCCTGACATCACGCATCATCACCCGACCCAGCCGACGCATGCTTCGCCAATCTTCAGGGTTCCTTACCCCTGCATTGCTCCTTCACTGGCGCCTTCACTACATGCCACGCCGGTGAACGATAAGAAGTCACCGCTAAGCTGGGGGCTTCAAAGCCACCCAATCCCGCCTCAATTCAGAGATCGAAATGTTATCCTACGCCCTCATCATGGCCTCCCAAAAACTCAGGCACTACTTCCAAGTGCACATGATCACGGTGCCATCACAGTATCTCATTGGAGAGGTGCTTAGAAACAAAGAGGCCACAGATCACCTGGTCAAGTGGGCGGCGGAGCTGTCCCCCTTCGACCTCCATCACGTTGCCCGAACAACTTTCAAGTCACAAGTTCTTGCCGACTTCGTCACTGAATGGACTTCGCCGGCAGACAGGGCAGCCCTGCCGATGAATGAGGATTGTTGGCCAATGTTCTTCGATGGCTCTTAGTCGCACACTGGAGTGGGCGCCGCTACAATCCTCATTTCGCCCGTGGGAATAGTCATCCGCTATGCAGCAAGGCTACAGTTCCCCACCACCACCAACACTGCGGAGTACCAAGCCGTCCTGCTTGGGCTACGCAAGGCGAAGGCATTCGGGGCCCGGTGATTGGTAGTCAAGATAGACTCCAAACTGGTCACGGGCCACATCAACAAGACCTTCGAGGCCAAGGGCAAAGGTATGGTGAAGTACTTGGATGCCATAAGGGCAATGGAGAAGGCCTTCACCGGCATAATGGTCCAGCATCTCCCTAGATGGGAGAACAAAGAAGCAGACACACTGGCGAAGGCCACGGGCACTGGGGATCCTTTCCAACCTGGAGTTTTCTGTGAAGTGATCTACACACCAAGTGCGAAGCATGAAGAGGACTCGCTGCAAGTGATGGACATCGACCAGGACACACAGGACTAGTGAACACCTTTTGTGCGATTCCTTTCTGAAGGAACGCTCCTTGACAACGACGCCGAATCAAAACAGTTGCAGGCACGTCGATGGGTAGCTGTACAAAAGCGAGATCCTGGAGCCGTTCCTTCGCTGTGTTTCCAAAGCCAAAGGCGAAGAGATGATCAAGGAGGTGCACGGAGGCTATTGCGGCGCACATCAAGCACCATGGGCAGTGGTGGCCAAGATACTTTGCCAAGGGCTGTATTGGCTAACAATCCTATGCTGGTGCAAAGAACACATCAAGAAGTGTCTAGGATGCCAAAAGCATGGCAAGTCGTAGAACACGCTGCAATATAGGCTACAGCCGCTTCACCCAGTATGGCCTTTTGCCAGGTGGGGACTGGATATCATAGGGCCATTCCATGCGGCCCGAAACAGCTACAGGTTCACCATCATGGCAGTAGAATACTTCTCATGGTGGATCGAAGCTGAGCCACTAGAAAGTATAACCTTGGCGGCGGTTCAGCGATTCATGTGGAAGAACATAATCTACCGCTTCGGTGTCCCAAGCGAGTTCGTCAACGACAACGGAAAACAATTCGACTCGGTGAAATTCAAAGAAATGTGCGAGGGGCTGAGCATGCAGATCAACTTCGCATCTGTCGCACACCCACAGTCGAACGGGGCGGCTGAAAGAGCAAACGGCAAGATCCTCGAAGCCCTTAAGAAAAGGCTCGATGAAGCGCCGAAAGGAAGATGGCCCGACGAACTCACATCAGTGCTTTGGGTGCTTCGCACCACTCCAACGCGACCGACAAAATTTAGCCTGTTCATGCTCGTATATGGCGAGGAGGCCATGACCTCGAGCGAGCTCGGTGCAAAGTCACCCCAGGTCATGATGTCCGGAGATGAGGTAGGGCGGAAGGCGGCCTTAAAGCTTCTCGAAGAAGTGTGAGTCGAAGCATTGCAGAACATGGAGAAATATTCTGCTTCAACCGCCACACTGTACAACAGAAAAGTGCAGCCAAAGAAGATCTTGCTAGTGCACATGGTGCTCAAGAAGAAAAACAACCCCCTAGCGGTCGGTAAGCTCGAGTGGAAGTGGAAAGGACCATATCTGGTGGCTCGCAAGTCACGCAAAGGGGCTTACAAACTGGCAACCATGGAGGGTGAAGAGCTCGACCACACATGGAACGCCACCTCACTGAAGCGTTAGTACATGTAATATGCATGTAAAAAATTTGGAGTAGGGTTATTATCCACAACGGAGGCTTGAACCAATATAAAATTCCCTGTGTCTTCGCATTTCTCGCAAGTGACCCAAAAGGACAATGCCTGATTAGTGCTCTGTCAAACAGGGGAAGCAGAAAGATCGAAGCATCGCTCGATCAAACGCTGAAATTGCATAGCGTCATCCAAACGCACAGTGTAAAATATAACCTACCAGACAAGCACCAAGTAATAACTTGGCACCATCTGTTGAAGGTAGGGGATGGCGAGTGGCTGAAGCATCGTTCAGCCACAGAAAAATGCTACTGGCGCACAACGCGAAGAGCTAACCCACTAGACGAGCGCCAAGTAATCACTTGGCACTATCCGTTGAAGGTAGGGGACGGCGAACGGCCGAAGCATCATTCGGCCAAACAAAAGAGTAATAATAAATACATACACGCAGCGCACAAAAGCCAACTCACGAGGTAAGCGCCAAGTAATAACTTGGTGCTACCCATCAAAGGCAGGGAACGGCGAGCGGCCGAAGCATCACTTGGCCACAAAAGTGCACGACGAACGCATAACCCGAAAATGAAACAAATCGCGAAGTCCAACCTAACGACAAGTGCTTAGTAATAGCTAAGCGCTATCCGTTGAGGGTAGGAGACGGCAAGCGGCTGACGCATCTTTTGGCTGCTAAACCATGATACAGACGAGCATCGTACTTGCGCGATATCGAACAAGTGTTGATTCAACAACGATTGAAGCCATACTATGTCAAAAGCAACAGAAGTAAAAGAAAGCTAATCAAATAAATTTTATTCAAAAAAAGAATGTTGAAGTACAAAGAATACACATCAAATTACAGTACAATGTTACAAGTCTATTCCAAAGAGGACAACGCCTCGCTATCAAACAAGCTGTAACCTACAGGGCCAACTAAACTCCCAATAGGACTGGGAGTAGAAAATCTTGGCCAAAAAATATAGTCGCCCGAAGCACCTCCATCTTCCGAAGTGGTGTCGTCGCTTGTAAGGTTGATGACCGAGGAGTACAGTGATGACCAGAACCTCGTGGACGGGAGAGCTGATGGGGACGAAGGCATACCGATGATTTCAAATCCCTTGTTGATGAGCTGACATCTGAAAATTTTGCCAGAACTCCACCATATCGCCATGGAGAAGTTGGTAGTCCTGGTCGAAGTCGGACACATCACGCCTAGGGTTCCTCCGCAGCCACTTTGCCACAGAACGAAGGGCATAACTTCGATTGTTTATCACTACGACCAGGACAAGGTCCTCAGGGCCTGGATACTTCATCTTCCCTGGCAGCCGAGACATGATGAACTTGAAGTTTATCGCTGGCCGTAGGTAGTCGAGGCGAGGAAGGCATAGCTTTTGGTTAAGACCTGATGCACAAAACATTTTTCCATTCATAAGAAAAGGTGGGGCCGAAGGCCTTACAAAAGCAAATTTACAAGAGGCCGGTTTTCAGCAGAAATAGCTATCCTAAGCTATCAAAAAATTAGCCAGGCAAGGGGGGCCGTCACACCTGTGGCAGTGCCTCGGCTTCTGCCACGTCTCCGCCAGTTTCTGGCATCGTTTCAGTGGCCTCATGTTCCCTCCGCTTCTCCAATTGGTCGCGGAGGTGCTTGGCAGCTATCTCCTTGCCCTTCGGTATCCACCAACCTTTCTGGAAGGTTCGGTAGTGGGACCGGACATCATCCCCACCCTCCCACACGTTGTTGTCTTGGACATCATGAGCGTAGATCATGGGGATGTCTACTAGGTGGTTGCAGCCGCCGGCATGGAGCACCAAAAGGATGTTGTAGCCCACCGTATGGGTGCAACAGTCGCCAAAGATGCCCGAAGAGTCGCCCACCGCCCCCCCGGGCCACGATGCACCAGTCGGTGAACGCCTCAGCGGGGGCGTGTGTTCGGGCAGCAACAGAGGAAAAGCACCCATCCTTGTGAGCACCATGTGCAACGTGTGGCTAGCATCAATGGCTGAAGCCTGAGTGCTGGCCTCGACCTCTTTTGCCTCAGCAAGCTCGGCGTGAAGGCATTCCAGATCGACTTCACGGTCGGTGAGATAGGCTTGGAGCTGATCGGCCTTGGTCCTCAAGGTGGAATTTGAAGCCTTGGCATCCTTGAGCGCCTTCTTCAGAACGCTCTGCTCCTGTGCCAGCCGATCTGCTTTCGATGCCTCCTCAAGCTGGCGGCTCTTGAGGCTGTCCAAGCGAGCGTGCGTCATGTGCTCATAACACCCAACAAAGGAGAGTGCCTAGAAAAAGGGGGCACGAAGCTACAAGCTAAGTAAACCAAAGTCGAAGACCCAAAGAACGGGCTAACGAAAGATACTTGGGGGAAATAACCTTGGTCAGCAGACCACGAAGAGACAAGCCCTCCTTGTCAAGATCAAACTGGTCATTGACGACTGGCTAGACAGGCGAGGGTGATGCCAGAGAGCTGAGGCCCCTGACAAAAGGGCGGAGCTCATCGTGGCATGTAAAGTCCTCAGCGACGAAGCTCGGTGTGGGAAGGATGCTATCGAACGTAGAAAACGTCACCGTTGCTCGCCCGTTGGCCTCCATGGTGCCTCGCCCACTGCTGCTAGCAGGCTCTGACACGCCTTCGGTAGACATGTCCTCCGCCGCGTTGTCACTGTCATCGTGTACGACATCTTCCTCGGCGGGAGGGGGGGAGTCCATCCTCGCCCTTTTCACCGTTGGGCTTTGGTGCACCGGTGAAGTCGACTCGGAGTAGCTAAATGCTGAGCCCAGTACCGCCGGCATGAACTGGAAGTGGACCGCCCTACTAGCGCTCCCGGGGTAGGGGGGACGGCCAAAGACGCACGTCACATCGAAGACCCGTGTGGGCACCCTGGAAGTGCATTATGAAGAGTAACTATTACGGCAACGCGAACTATCTAGATGGATGGGGTCTCGAATAAAACCCGAATAAATGCGGTAACCATCCATCCTCATCGCAGACTTGCCATAATCTTTACCCACTCACAATACAAATCCAAAAATACCGAGAAGTGTACAAAAGAGATAATCATAAGAATAGCTTGCCAGTCCTCCCCGTCATACACTCGTCAACCACTCGATGGTGGCGACCAAACACGATACGTACCCCAGAGGACTCGAACCACAATAGCTATCCCCAACCATCTCAATTATACACAACTCATACTCATGTTCAGCTAGTCCCCAGGAAAGCGACTAGCCTCACACTTTCATCGTAAGCAATTGATAAACATCACAAGTACTCTAAATATGGATAAACGAGCAGTAGGGTTATAAATATTACATAGAGGGTTCTCACACCCTAAATCATCACAGAATATGCAAATATAGCAGCGGAAAAATATAAACACAAAAGACAAGAACCAGTGGTGCCAAACCCATGCACAGGGCAACCGACTAGGGATAGAGCTCAACTTCAACTACACATTATCCTCGCCACCCTCGGCGGGATAACAGTAGATCACACCATCTTCGCCGTTATCCTCACCTGAAAAGATGCAACGTGAGTACGAATGGTACTCCGCAAGACTTACACAATAATAATAGTACAAAGGAAGCATGCTGGTTTCTACATCAAGGAAGAAGGCTATATTGATTTGATTTTGCACAAAGCTGATTTTATTGAGCAAGTAATACTTGAAACTATAAGCATTTTGTGAAATAACTCAATCTGAAATTTTAAGACAGCAAGTATATGGTTCTGAAAATGGAACATAAATGAGCATAAACCATGCTTTAAGCATCATCCATGGGCCACCCTTGCTCAAACAATTGTGCTACACTAGCACACCATTTTTCATGACTAAAGCCAAGTCATATTTAACATTAAAAATCCCTTATATAAACCCATCCATCCATGACTATCCTAAGTCATGGCATAACCACATAACCCAAGTTGGATGCTAACATGACTGAGGAACACATCAAGCATCGTCCGTAACCGTGGACACGGCTATTCGAATAGTTCTTACTCTGATCAGAGATGTACATCTTTACCCACACGATGTGATAGAAGCCAAACGGCTACACTCTAGTTTGATCCGTACCCGTCAGTACCCACACTCTACATATTGAGTGCGGACTAGAGGTCACAACAGAACCTTTTGCACGCTTAGCCCCGACCACCTAACCCACGTCTGGGCCCCCGACGACTTAGCCGCGTGCGTGCATGGCAGCTAAGGCGGGCTCACCGTCGCGGGAGGCACCTCCGGCCATATGGATTCACCAAGTGCAGGCCCGCTCTGCGTACTCGCACTGAAGTCCTCCAAAGGTCTCCCCTCACGACTGACGGACGGGCGTAGATGGTCGCAGCCTCCCGTGCTACTGAGTTAAGCCGTCCCACTCCCGGCGTGTGGAAGTACGTAAGGTGCTTGAATAGACGTCAACATGTTCGGTCCTTAACGACCCAGACGGAGCTACGTGCATCAGGGAAACACCATCCCTTCATCACCCTATCATCCGTCCAAGTCAACATATTTTTAATTATTATTCAGAGGTTATTCTTGTCAGATTTTAACCCATCTATTCACATTCAACTAGTTTTGAACCGATAGCTCCATCTATCGGATTTTGCTAAGTCTAGAATAAGCATGGCTAAGCATTCGGTAAAATAAAAGTATCCCAAAGTCCTTAACCAGTGGTGACAAGGTATAAACATGAGATCAATAACCAAGGAATGGAAATGCATACAATTGGGTAATATTAACTCTACCCATTTTCTCCATTTTAAACAGACTGAAGCATGCATATAGATATTATTTTCACAAACAAATCAATTTATTGAAAACATAGGTTCAATATGCTTAGACGCTTGCCTTGCTGCAGCGATAAGTCACAATCAAGCTCTGGGTTAATCTCCACGTACTCCGTATCCTCAGAATCTATCGATAAGAAGCAATATGCAAATAAGAAGCAATTAAACATGTTTATGCAACATGATCAATTAATTATGAGATAAATATAGTAGGTATGGCATGTCCTAACAAGATTTTAGGAGAAAGAACCAAGTCATTTGCATCCATGGATTGGGAGATACAGAAATGACAAGGTGGAAGGGCTGAAAACGGCAAAAGCCGAAACTATAGGAAAACTCTAAGTGGAAAATATGTGCTTGCCTTCTCATTGTAGGATTTTATGAGTGTGAGCATTTTTATGTGAAAATACAGATCTTCCTAGATCTGACAAAAGTTGGTTCACTGAAATTCGATTTAAAATGATTTAGATATGAATTTTTCAAGTTTAACAAAAAGAAAGGTTAGAAAATTACTTAGGCCTATTTTGGGAGGTATTTTTATCAAATACAAATTTTCCACAGTAAGGTTACAATTTTCTGAGTTTAACAGAAGTGGTTTCACATTTTTAGCAAATAGGATGAATTTTCTAGAAATTCATAAACTTTTAGATCACAAAGAGGTATATAAAAGATATTTCCATTTTTAAAGAAAAACCCTACACAGAAGGTCTCACTTTTTATTTTACCAAATTAAAGAGCATAATTTTATGAATCCACAGAAATTTGGTTTACCTCAAAAGGAGTTAAATGAATTTTATGGGAATATTTCAAGTTATTAAGCCCAAAATAAGTCAATTTTGCTTCATATTATTTTATGGATATTTTCTGTACAGAAGTTGTCATATTTTATTTTACAGTAATAAAGTTCACAAATTTGCAGAGCTAACAAAATTGGTTTCACTCAATCATGAGTTAAAATGACCAAGATATGAATTTACAAAGTTTAAACATTTTCTTTTCTTTTCTTATTTCTCTCTTTCTCTCTTACAGGTGGAGCCTGAGCGCCATAGAGACAAAGCAAAGCAGGGCGCAGGAGACAACGGAACGGACCGTCCGTTCCGAGAGTGTATGGTCCGGCCTGGCGAACAGAGGAGGGCGCAGGCAGACAGAGCCGACGAGCTTCTCAGCGGCGGCGACGGTGAACGGCGGCTCAGCTGTGGTTGGGCCCAAAACAGAAAAGGTAGAGGAGTTCATGGCGGAGCTAAGGGTGGTCTTCTTGACACCTCGGGTGACTGGAATATCGCCGGCGGCGAGGATATGCGGCGGATGCTCTCGGGACACTGAGGCAAATCGCCTTACGGGCTTAAACCGGTCCAGCCAGTGCATGCATAAGCATCTAAGGAGTACTGGAAAGCTCACCGAAGGTCACGCTGGTCCTGGTGAAGCTAGAACAGCAACGGCGACGGCGAATGAGGTCCAGCGGCGGCGAACTCCTTCGGTTTCACATCGGCGGCCTTCTCCCGGGGTTCTGCAGTCGGGGTGAGGTGTCTAACATGTTAGAGACTTCCTAGGGATGGCTCCTGTGCAATGAATGGAACTGAGGACTACCAAAGAGAAAGAAATCAACGGCGGCGGCAGTTGGCCGGACTTGGGGAAGATGACCTCGATCTCGAGCTTCACTACATCCTTTCCTAATTCCTTCTGCCGGTGGTCTTCTGGAAGTGAGGCGATGAGGTTGGTGCAAGGGCTCGGTCGGCGGTGTACTGTATCAGCCGGAACGACCGTGATGTCCTGGCGGCGGCATTGCAGAGCAGAGAGCGAAACACGGCGGCCTCAACCGGCGGTCCTAGGGCAGCCAAGAACAAAAATGGAACTATTAAAACGTGGAGATCACGTTCCCGTGGTCAAGAATGGATGGAACTCACCGGATCCCACTCAGGCTCGGTCGAACAGTCTCGGCAGAGGAGAGAAAGGGGTTGCTGGAGGTGATCCTTGCGGTCTCCGTCGGTGTTCTTGGTGAGGACGTGAAGAGGAAAGGGAGGAGAGATGGCTAGCGTGTTATGAGGCGAAATGGCCGAGGTTTCCCATGGTGGAGCTCATCTAGGTCACTCTGTGTGTGTTGTGGGAGAGGAGAACGAGAGGAAGACACGTCTGCCATGCAATGCTGAGTCGTCTCCACTGCTACAGTGGTCAAGGTGGGTCCCACATGTCAGGAAACAGTGTTCTACACACTTGTGGCTAGCTTCACTCTATGACTGGTGGGTCCAGGAAGTGAATTCCTAGGGAAGAGAGAGGAGTAAGGGTAGGAATGTTGGTGAAACACACTGTCACATGCTATGGTGCGGCTGACAAGTGGGCCAGGTCTTGTGGGTCCCACTGGTCAGTGACTTGAGAGAGGAGAAATCTCTAGAGACTAAGTGTTGTGAGCTGTATGGACAGCTGTCTTGCATCTGTGATTTCAGCAGATAAATATGGGAGATAAATTATGGGAAAATTACTGGAGATAGAGGAAGATGTGTTTAACATGCTGACCAAATTTCGTCGCTAGAAGTGGTCTGGTTCATCTCTGGTGAAAAAGCAAATTAGGCACACTGATCCAGTTTTGCTGCAGTTTCACTTGTTTCTCCAGTGCCTTGATCTTATCATTTTATGTGTTTTCTTTGGGAGATAAATTAAACCAAAATTCCTGGTAGTGGGGTTCATGTTGGCCCCCACTTTGACAAAAGGGCTCTGTCTAATTAGTCTTCATTTTCATTTGGTGAATTTCAGAAATGAACCAATTTATTTCAGCTAGCTTCCTAGCTTTGCTGAGTTGAGAGACTTGGTTGAAGTATTTATTGAAGGGATAAAATTATGTAAAATTTACAGGGGCTTACTCACATCACTTGACATGTTTAGGAATTTTTTGTAGGATTTTTAGATATATAGAACTTGGGAAGTGACAACTAGCACAAAGCAAAGGATTAGCTAGGGCTTAACACTAATTACCTTAATTTAGATTTAGGGCTGTGACAACCCGCGCCCAGTTGAAGGCCCGGTTCCAGCTTAGCTGCTAATGGGCATCGCGACGTCAAGGCTGGGGGTTTGGCTATCGGCTCCGAGGTCTGTGTCCCCTGCATCGCCATCCTTGTCGTCATCAGCCACCGGCGGCATCGAAGGGCAGATGGCTCGCAGAGGCTGAACCATCCTTGGGGCCATCCGGCTGGGCCCTGCTTCGTCGCCAGTGGCCTTCTTCTGATTCTTCCCCGCCGCGTCCCTAGCATCATCGCCCTGAGGTTGGACAGGGTTCTCACATGGGGGACCGCTTGGCAAAGCCGCAGGCACACGCGATTCACCCTTCCCCCTTTAAGGAACTTCATAATCTCCCTGTACTCCTTCGGAGTCATATCCCCGACAAGGCGTTTCGCTAGTCTCTCCGCTGCTACCAAGGAGATAACTGCAAACCGTGCAAAGTTGCCTGAATCAAAGCAGATCGGAGTAAAACTCAGTAGGCAAACGGGAGATCAAAGTAGACCAAAAGGAACTTACCGAGGTGATCATCGAGGATGACGATGGCGGGGAGATCGTAGATCCAATTGTCATGATTGATGGTGATGTTCCATGATCATTGGGTACTCCTCGATTAGGTCCCGAACGCAGAGGCGGCTTGCAATCACTTAGAGAAGCTGGCAACGGGCCTCTAGCGCACCTGTCGAAGACACCTTCGGGCGGGCATCGAAGCGGGGGACGCTCAGCGACGTCCATAGGGCCTTGAACTCACATGAGCCAGTGGCGCAGGAGATCTTGTGGTAAAACCACCGCCTAATCCATGACTTCTCCCACCTCAGCATCGAGGCAGGAACAAGCCATAGCCTGGTCTGGCCGTGTGATGAAGTTCACGCAACCGAACGCGCTCTTCTTCAGCCCAGCCAGCGTCACCACCGTCTTGCTATAGAGGACGGCCAGGTGAACGATGGCGAAGAGGTCGGCCATCGGCTTGAACTCCTGAGTCCGGGCTATCCACTCGAAGATGGCGATGTGGACGAAGGCGGTCGGGCTGAGCTGCGGCAGCTCTAGACTGAAGAGGGACAGCACCTTAGGGAGCAGGTCACAGTAGGGGAACCGGATACCGGCATCAAAGTATACGGCGAAGACAATCGTCTCATCATCACCAGGCGTGGGGACAATGTCTTCACTAGGCGCCCGAGCAAAACCCTCCGAAAGGGTCCCTCTCCAGCAAAGATCATCAATATCGGACTGGCGGATGAGCGAAGAGAGTCAATGGACCCATTATCATAGATCGATCATTGATTGATCCTGGGTCTATGCTGTCGGCCCTCACCGAAGTAGGCTTTCGATTAGCCATGGGTGCCAGGTTGGGTGAAAGGTTTAAAGGTCAAAGGCTCAAAAAAGTTGAAAGCGATGGGGACGGTGAGCGTGAATGAACAGTGAAGAGCTATCCAAGGCTGAAAGGCGAGAATGGCGTCAGGGGGGCTGGCCGCGTCTATATATAGGAGCGGCCACCCCGTGCCGACCAATACGAGTTTTAGTGCGCACGTGGTGCCTTGTAGGCGACTTCCCCGATTGCAATAAGCAGCCAATGACAAAGGCGCAACACTCGTGGTATTTCAACAAGATGTCCCGGGACGAAGCCACGCGGGGTGTCTTGAAATGGCGAACCAATCCCGTCGTCACTGTCCGACTGACTACGTGGTGCTTTGGGAGGTGAACTACGGCCCTTGATCGACGCCCATGAACTGACACGTGGAGATCGTCGCAAAGCGCCCACACTACCATTTGAGGATTGCACAAACCATCATGGGGTGACAAGTGTTCATGGCCCGCGGGAGAAATTACTTTGCTCATCGGTCATGAAGCACAGCGAAACGGAACGCCCAATGTACCACTTGAGCTATACTTTGGCGACCGACAGTATTAGGATGGTCGAGCGGGGCCCCCTCAATATGGTGAATGGCGTTGGGGATGAGTCCAATCGCAGCTTGACACCATCCGGTAAGCTCACCCTTGCACGTGAGGGTCTCTGTTCGTGGAGTGAGGCCACACACCCCTCAAACAGTCCCCCTCGGAAAGCTCAAGATCAAAACACATAATGGTGAGCTTCGGTCGGGTGGCCCTAGAGCCTCCGAAATCATGAAAGGAGACGAAGGCCTAGCTCGGGACACTTTAAAGGCGGAAGGCATAGTGGACACTGGGTGTGAAGACGAAGGACTTCGGGATTGAAGCACTGAGGCCACTGTGAAGGACTCTCAAGAAGGTTTTTCTGGAGGCACCGAGCCGGCCGCGGCAGCAACCGACTGGGCCATTGGGCCTGACTAAGAAAAACAAGATTGCCAAAAAGGCCAGAAAGGTGGGCCCACCAAGTAAGGGCCTCGAGGCATGCGTGACCGGCTCATAGCCCCCATCTAAGGACTTGCCTAACACTTGACCGGTGCCCGCCCGCGCGCTCATGGAAAGCTAGTTTGGGATTTGTCGATGCTTTGCAGCTCGGCAATAAAACCATAGGCGTAGATTCGGCGAAGGTGAATTCGGTGATTGTAGAGGAACAGAGAAGATTTATACTGGTTCAGGCTTCAATGCGAGGTAATACCCTACGTCCAGTTGAGGTTTATTCTCTGAGTGGTTTGTGATCAATGATCTTCCGTGCCCGTCATGGGCGCGCCCTGCCTTCCTTTATATATGGCTAGGGGACAAGGGGTACATTGGATAAGGATCCCAATCGGATATGGCCAAGATTTCCTTGCTTAGAGATAGAAAACCTATGCGACTAAGACGTCGCAATTCCTTATCGTACAAGGTAAAAGTCTGTCAGGTGCTATCTTATCTCTAATTACATGATTCGCGGCCCATCCTCTATCCGAGTGGCCCATATGCTGGTGGTAAGGTACCCGGGGCCCATGGCCTCCACAGTAGCCCCTGAGACCTTCATAGTTGAGTCACAGCTGATGCCGAGTGCTCGTCCTCCATGGTGAAGATTGCCCGAGTGTGATGCTCCCGAGTACTCTTTGTCCGAGTAAGTCTTCTTCCTGAGTCCAGCTTCATGTCAGCTGGCAACGAGGCTATGAAGGGCTTCATGGAGATATATGAATAGTATGCGCCGAATAGGTGCACCTATTAGGTGTAGCCCCCGACTTTGTGCTTAATTGTGAAGACAATTAAACATAAAGTCAAAGATCTTTAACCTGATAATCTTTCCCGAGTAGATGACTACTGGTATATGAGATTCTTCGGTATCATGTCAACCGGAATAAACTTTATAGTCTTGCCGACTAGGATACTACTCGTATATAAGACTCTTCGACTTCATAACAGTCGGAATGTGTATTTATAGTCTTGCCGAGTAGGATGCTACTCATATATGGGACTCTTTAGCATCATGTCAGCTGGAAAAAGGGGTTTATAGTCTTTTCCGAGTGGCGTCCCACTCAGAAGTTAAACTCCTCTGCATCATGTCAGCGGGAATAAATATTTATAGTCTCTCCCGAGTAGTGCACTACTCGAAAGTTAGACTCTTCAGCGTCATGTCAGCTGGAATGACGTTGCTCATGGCAACTGGTGGCCACACATGTAGGCCGAGTACCACTACATGAAAATAAATCCATGGCACGGTCAGGTGTACTCGAGAAAGATACCTGCATCCCCAATTTTAATGAAGACCAGCTTGTGATCCTTGCAAGGATATATCCTCGAGACCTGGTGGATAAAACAGATACCCAAACATATATGTTTAGCAATAAGGCTCTCATGAAGCATATCTGTTTACCTCATCGGCTCCTGTTAGTAGCACCAGCGCTATAATTTTAACTCAGCCTGCGGGCGGCCCACATGGGGCATGCTACTATAGGAACTCATATCTTGGTGGCCCAGTGCTGACTGTGTAGGCCCAAGCCCATCTAGTCGGCATCGGCTCTATAAAGGCGGGGAGAGAGAAAAAGATTCCTTCCACCTTCGCCCAACTTTTCGCTTCCCGCCCGGCTAGGGTTAGCTGCTGCTGTTCCCCACCCGAACTTGGGTGATTCCAATCCTCTTCGTCCGTTCCAAGCCCCCGATTCGTTTTTCCCCAAATCTTGCCGCCTCCAGCCATGCCGAAAGCTTTGGATCTTGCGGTTGCGCCGGAGAGTGCTTGGCCGATTTCAGATTGCGGCTCGGTGAAGCTGAAGCTGCTGGAGAGTCATCTGAAGTTGCCCAGCCAAGAGGTGATTCGCTGGCGGCCGGCTAAGGGTTAGTCGGTCCCAAATCCCCAACCTGGTTAAACAGTAGTTTTCGCCTCTTTTTTCGATCGGGGCTTGTGCCTTCCATCTTTCGATTTCTTCCATTGCGTCCTTGACTTCTACGGGCTGGAGTTGGTGCATTTGAACCCCAACTCGATTCTTCAGATCTCCATATTTGTTAGTCTCTGTGAGTGCTTCTTGGGTGTTGAACCCCATTTTATTTTCTTCCGGCATCTGTTTCACATCAAACCCCAGCCCTCCAAGAATAACGTCAGTGTAATAGGGGGGCTGGTTTTCAGCTAAGGAGCGATAAGAAAAAGTCATATCTTGATCTTCCCTTGAAATCCTCCTTAAAAGGCTAGCATAAGGAGTGGTTCTATTGTGCAGATCTGGCTCCCTCCTTGCGGCCATTCACTGGCTTGCCACTAGTGGTTTTATCAAATTGGTCAGTAGAGCCATCCTTTGAGGAGATGGGCCAGGTGCATCAATTGTTGGTGAAGTTAGATGACCTCAAGAAAGCTGGCCTGACAGGACCTTGGGTGGCTCGTCGCTTCCTGACTCGGTGCATTTAGCCGCTGAAGCTGAGGAGCGCATTTGGCTGGGCCTTTAAGGGCAAAAATGATCCTGACCGAGTAAGCAATGAGTCAGCCAGCAAGCGCGTAGTGACCGAGACCCTGTTTGGTTACTTCTCCGAGGGGGTGATCATGACCGAAGACGATAATCGCCGGGTCGTGGCCTATAGCTTCATTTGGCCCTGGACGAAGGTAACCTTTAATCTTCTTCTGTGATGAATGCCTGTGGGCTTGTGTCTGCGATTGTTCGGCACTGCATGATGTATTTTGTTGACTCGTCTGTAGTGGCACGAAGAGTTTGATGAAGACTCCCGCCTGTTGTCGGCCCTTGCATCGAAGAAAAGGCCGAGGAGCCCCTCTGCTACCCAGCCCGACTCCAAGAGAGCGGGGAAGAAGCCCATTCTGTATCGGGGCGAGGGGGCCATGACGCCGCGCGTCGTGGCAGGAAGCTTGAAGATAAAGGACACCGTTGCCGCGGCGCCCAGGCGATCAAGTCCCAGGTTGAGACCTGTGAGTTTGAGCCCAACATTGCCGAGTCCGGCAACGGCACCGCCGAGGGGCCGGCCAGAGCAGACACCGCCGAAGACGGAGGCGCCCAAGCCAGCCACACTGGAATCGAGGCCGACTCGAGCTGATATGTCACCGCTGACTGTGACGCCGACTAATTTGCCGGCCGGGCCGACAACCGGAGGTAGCGCTCCGCCAGGACCTAGGTCGCCCGACAGGAAACTGAAGTTCTCCAAGAGGTATGCTACTCCGGATCTTCTGAAATTCTTGCGTGCTGCAGTAGTGTTCTGATATCTTGTTTGTCATGCAGGAAGCAAGCCGATATTGATCTCAAGGAGACCGATCTGACCACTCCCTTTGAAGAGCCTGCCCCAGCCGAGCCGGCGGCCGCGAACATGCCCACTGAGCCGGTGGCCAACCCAGTCACGGAAACTGAGGTGGTCCCGACTGCAGGGTCGCCGTCACCGCCCAACCAAGAGGCAGTTGTTGAGGTTGAGACCCTAGCCCCTGAAGCGTCGCCCACCGCAGAGGCCGCTGTTGGAGCCCCCGAGTATATCCCCAAGGTCGCAGGGGATGACTGCATGGAGGCCAGGACCCCGTCGCCATCGTGGTCATCGTCGTCATCGTCGTCGCTGCTGGAGATACCGAACCTGCCTCGGATTGAAGCTCCTCCGCATAGGATGCCCCGGACGTTCACCTAGACGGCGCCTGACGGGACCGTGAAGAGCTTCAAGCTTGATGAAGTTGCCACGAGAAGAGAACACGAAAGCTTGCTTCGTGCCGCTATCAGCGGGTCCCAGGGAGTCAAGGTATAATTCTTGTGGCGGAGTCGTGGTGATCTTCTCGTTTTGACGTCTGATTCCATTCTTGATTTGTTCTTTTCCCTGAGCAGAGACTTGTCGACCGTAATGAGGCGATGATAGAGATCCTGGTCGAAATGGCTCCCCACCTCGCAAAGTTGGAGCAGCTCCGGGCATTGAAGGGCAAGATGGAGGAGCGTCACTTGGGGAGGGAAGCCTGGCTGAAGGAGGGCGCCACGCTGCTCAGGGAGGAAACTTGGGCTCAAGCCGGAAAGATTAGAGGTAAGTCCCTGAATGCATGTTCCCGACCGAACCCTTGCTGTATTTCTTCAGCTGAGTTGTTCCTGACTACCCAGTTGCATCTTGGCTGCATGGTTGAGTTCTTGACTAATCTGTCGTGCAGCCCTTGAAGCTGAATTAAAGACCCGAACAGAGGGGGAAGCCCAGCTGAAGGAGGCCGAAAAAGCCAAAGCCGAGCTTGAGAAGGTCAAGGCCGACCTGACAGAGGCCAATGCCGAGCTTGAACGAGAGAAGGCCAAGTTAAAGGAGGCCACCATCAGGCTCGGTAAAGAAAAAGCCGAACTAGAGAAAACTGTAGCCAAGTGGGAGGCCGACTACGAAAGTAAGTCCCCAGCCTGACCATGATCTTAACCAATCTATTAGTCATTCTATCTGCAACCGAGCCTGACAAGTTTACTTGTCGGCGGACCTGGGCAGACATGAGAGCCAATGTCCAGGCCCATTATCGGTTTTACACAGAGGAGATAAGAGTGATCAGGGAGTCACGGGAAGCCCTCGTCGGGTCCGTGAAAGGGCTCCTTGACCTCATAGATCCCAGCCCTGTGGGAACCAGTTGCAGCAGGATCCCCCAAATAGAGGCGCGTCTTGAGAGTGCACCGAGTGCCTTGAAGAAGTACTCGGATGAGCATGTTGTTGCCGGCGTGGCCCAAACCCTAGCGATGACCAAATCCATCTACCCGAGGGCAGACATTGAAGCCATTGGGGAGGGGTTTGCCGAGGAGACGACGCCCGAGGAGGCGCTGGAGCTAATTGCCCGGGCGAAGCCGTCTGCTAAGGTAATTACCCGAGACCTGGGTCTGTAAGGGCAACATATTATGTAGTCGGTATGTATACACTTTTGTGAAAAAACATGTGTAAATATGTGTGCAATGCCGCCAAGCTTATCACTCAGTCGTCATTAGCTTTACTTGACCGTGTAGTCTGCGCCGAGTTAGTCTGTCATAACTAAATAAAAACGTTCAACGTAAGAAGCTGTACTCGGGCAAACGTGACAGTCATAGTAAGGCTTCATAACTGAAGTAGGATAAGCTCGTATGTTATTGATAGAACACATATATACATGCAGCCCCCGACTCACTACTCGGTTGATACAAGCAACGTAGTGAGTCAGAGAAACTGTACACATGAAAATTATAAAACTCAGGTATAGAAAGGATGTAGCTGTTCTATGTTCCATGAGTTGCTGGTGAGAGTACCATCTTCGGTCATCAGTCGGTAGGCGCCTGGCCGCGTGACCTCAGCAATAATGAATGGCCCTTCCCAGATTGGGGACAGTTTGTGCCTCTCTTTGGTGGTTTGTATTTTCCTCAGGACAAGGTCCCCGACCAAAAAGGCGTGGCCGCGGACATTGCAATTGTGGTAGCGACGTAGGCCTTGAAGATACCTTGCCGACTGGATTGTTGCGGTGTCCCTTGCTTCTTCTAACTGATCTAGCTCGACCAGTCGGGTGTTATTTGAGTCATCTTCTGAGTAAGCCCGAGCTCGCGGAGAGCTGAACTGTAACTCTGTTGGTAGCATAGCCTCAGCACCGTAGACCAGGAAGAAAGGGGATTGCCCTGTTGCCCGACTAACCGTGGTTCTGAGAGACCAAAGAACCGATGGGAGTTCTTGTACCCACCGGCCCACATATGGTTGTAGTCGGTCGAATATCCTGGCCTTGATGCCTTGTAAGACCATACCGTTGGCTCGTTCGACCTGCCCGTTGCTCCGCGGGTGCGCCACAGATGCGTAGCAGATCTTGATGCTGAACTCTTCGCAGAAGTCTTGGAATATGCCGCCCATGAACTGAGTACCGTTGTCGGTGATGATGAGGTTAGGAACCCTGAACTGGAATAGTATACTCATGATGAAGTCCTTTGCTCGTGCCGCTGTAATTGTTGCAACGGGTTTAGCCTCAATCCACTTGGTGAATTTATCCACCGTGACGAATAGATGTGTAAACCCTCCTGGCGCTTTCCTGAAGGGCCCGACCATGTCGAGCCCCCGTACTGCGAATTGCCAAGAAATAGGGATGGTTTGGAGTTCCTCGCACTTGCGAACAATGTCCTTGGCGTCTGTTACTGCTGTGGGCCAGAAAAATCCCTGCCGGTAGGCCTTTCCGACTAACGTCCTGGATGCGGCATGGTTGCCATATATGCCCGACTGAATCGACTGCAGAATCTGCTTGCCCTCCTCGGTGGTGATGCAACGCATGAGGACACCGGATGCGCTCCTTCGGTACAGGTCTTCTCCGAGTAGTAGGAAGCTTTTGCTTCGACTCTTTATCTGCTCGACTTGACTGCGATCTTCTAGGAGTTCGTCGTCCAGGAGAAATTTGACAACAGGAGTCCTCCAGTCTTGACATATGTGCACCACCTTGTCTGTGGCCGGGGTAGGTTCGCCTCCCGACTGCTCCGGTGCCGGTTTCTTCTTGACTGATGGCTCCATGAGTTGCTCGACAAAGATTCCAGTCGGAACTGCTTCTCTCTTGGATCCCATGTTTGCCAACTCGTCTGCTGCATCGTTGTATTGACGCAGGACATGTGTTATTTCTAGCCCGTCGAACTTGTTTTCCAGCTTGCAGACCTCCTGACAGTATGCCGCCATGGTATCATCGAGACAAGTCCAGTCTTTCATGACTTGGTTTACCACGAGTTGGGAATCCCCGAGCACAACCAGTCGACGTATGCCGAGTGATATGGCGATGCGGAGCTCGTGGATAAGTGCCTCGTACTCGGCAACATTGTGGGAGGCCGGGAAGTGGATTTGTAGAACGTACTTCAGTTTTTCGCCAGTGGGGGACGTCAATATGACTCCAGCCCCGGCGCCGCCAATTCGTAGAGAACCATCGAAGTACATTGTCCAGTACTCTAGCTTTGCTATTGATGTAGGCAGTTGAACTTCCGTCCACTCGGCCACGAAGTCGGCTAGAGCTTGTGATTTAATTGTTGTCCATGGCTGGAAGGTGATATCGAACGCCATCAACTCGAGTTCCCATTTAGCGATTCGGCCGGTGGCCTCGCGATTATGAAGGACATCCCCGAGTGGAAACACTATGACCACCGTGACTTGATATGCTTGAAAATTATATACCAGCTTCCGGACTGTAATGAGTAGGCCATATAGCAGCTTCTAGACCTGCGGATATCTCGTCTTTGAGTCGGTAAGGACCTCACTGACAAAGTAGACTGGCCATTGTATTTTCTAGATGTGACCCTGTTTGGGTCGCTCGACCACCAGCATCGTGCTGACTACCTGAGTGGTTGCCGCCAGATATAGCATTAGCGGTTCTTGGGGTAGAGGTGACGCCAACATGGGAGGTGATGTGAGAAATTGCTTAAAGTCTTCGAAGGCTTGCTAGGCTTCCGGAGTCCATTGGAAGTTGTCCGCCTTTTTGAGTAGCTTGTAGAAGGGCATACCCTATTCGCCCAGTCAGGAAATAAACCGGCTGAGTGCCATCATGCAGCCTGTCGGCTTCTGGACGTCTTTGAGGTTAGTCGGGGGTGCCATGTTCCTGATGGCATTGACTTTCTCCGGGTTGCCCTCGATGCCATGATGCGAGACGATGAAGCCGAGTAACTTGCCGGATGGCACTCCGAAGGCGCATTTTCTGGGTTTAGCTTCATCTTGAATCGTCGAAGATTTTGGAAGGTTTCTTCCAGGTCAGCGATGAGGTCTTCTTTAGACTTGGTCTTGATCACCACGTTGTCGACGTAGGCTTCCACGTTGCACCCGATCTGAGTGTGCAGACACCGCTGAATGGCCTGTTGATAGGTTGCTCCAGCATTCTTCAAACCGAACGGCACTGTGATATAGCAGTACGTTCCAAACGGCATGATGAAAGATGTCTTTAAGCAGTCTTCCTCCCTCAGGCTGATTTGATGGTATCCCGAGTAGCTGTCGAGAAAGCTAAGTAGGTCGCACCCTGCCATGGAATCGACCACCTGATCTATCCTGGGAAGACCAAATAGGTCCTTGGGGCACGCCTTGTTGAGATCGGTGTAGTTGACGCACATGCGCCATTTACCATTTTTCTTCTGGACCAGAACTGGGTTTGCCAGCCAATCTGGGTGATAGACCTCCTTGATGAACCTGGCTGCGAGGAGCTTGGTAATGTCCTCCCGAATAGCATCCTTGCGGTCTTGAGCGAAGCGCCGCAGCCGTTGCTTGACTAGCTTGGCGTCTGTCTTCACATTGAGGGCGTGCTCGATCACCTCCCTTGGTACGCCCGGCATGTCGGACGGTTTCCATGTGAAGATATCTTTATTGGCTTGTAGGAAGGTGACGAGCGCGTCTTCCTATTTGGGGTCGAGTCCGGTCCTGACTAGAGCAGTCTTGGAGGGGTCGGAAGGGTCCAGGGGGATCTTCTTCGTGTGAGAATCCGCTGAAATTCCCGTCTTCACTGCCTTTTTTGCCAGAACTTGATCCTGCTCGACTTTATTTGTGACGGCTTGCCGAATGCTATCGCGCTCGACTGCCGCCTCTTATGATTGAGCCAGTTCACAGCTCTCTTTGTCGTAGGTGAAGGCTTGCTTGATGTCGCTGCGGAGGGAGAGGACTCCTGCTGGCCTAGGCATCTTGAGCACCATGTATGTATAGTACGGTATTGCCATGAATTTGGCGAGTGCCGGTCGTCCGAGTATCGCATGGTACGCGGTCTCAAAGTCGGCAACCTCGAAATAGACGTTTTCCGTGCGGAAGTTATCCTGCGTGCCGAAGGTTACCGGCAAGGTTATCTGCCCGAGTGGAGTTGATGACAGGCCGGGAATTATCCCGTGGAAGGGCGTAGTACTCGGCCGTAGTTCTGAACGAGGAATCTTCATCTCGTCCAAAGTCTTGGTGAATAAGATGTTGAGCACACTACCTCCGTCGATGAGGGTTTTCTTCAGCCTGATGTGTCTGACGACCAGGTCCAGGACGAGTGGGTAACGTCCCAAGTGAGAAACCCGATCTGGGTGATCTGCGCGATTGAAGGTAATGGCCATCTCTGACCAGCGTAGGTACTAGGGGTGTCCGACGTAGAGACCGTGTTGATGTCGCGCTGTTAGCTTTTGTTTGCGCTTGGACTAGTACATGGACGGCCCTCTGAAGATGTGATTGAGCTCGGCCTGAGGATCTTGGAAATCATCGGCCGGACCCTGATATGGCTTGTCTTTGTCCTTGTCGGCGCTAGATGATGAAGCTTGCTCGGAGGCAAACTTCTTTAGCATGTAGCAATCTTTGGCCACGTGCTTGCCCTTGGGGTGGAGGGGGCATGGCCCGCTCATGACTTTCTGGTAGTCGTTATTCCGCTGGGGCCACGACCGAGTGCGCTCCATGTTGGCCACCTCGTTGTCCGACTTCTGCTTGCGGCTACCGGACTTGTTATGAGACGGCTCGTTGTCGGCTTTCGCCTTTTGGTCTTTCTGTCAGGACTCCTTCTTCTTGTCGAGGGCCTCTGTGACCGCTTCAGCCGAGTCGGCGTATTTATTGGCCATGTCGAACAGAGCCCGGACAGACGGCGGTGGTTTCCGAGTGAACTTCGCGATGAATGGGGCGTCCTTTACTCCCTTGCGGAAGGCGGCGATGACAGCCTCGTCGTGGATCATTGGGATCTTATTACGCTTCTCGGAAAACCTCTTGATGAAATCTTGCAGAGACTCGTTCTTCTTCTGGTGTAGCTGATAAAGGTCGTGCTCTGAAGACGGCCTCTCGTAGGTCCCCTGAAAGTTAGCGATGAACCGATCCCTGAGTTCTCCCCAAGAACCGATCGACCGCCTTGGGAGGCCTGTCAGCCATGTCCTCGCCCAATCGGCTAGCGCGACTGGGAGGTAGTTAGCCATGGCTTTGTTGTCACCCCCAGCAGCTCGAACTGCTAGGGTATATATGGTGAGCCAGGACTCGAGATTTGTCTTGCCGTCATACTTTTCAATCCCAGTGGGCTTAAAGCCAGTCGGCCAATGTACGTCCTGTAGCTCCCGAGTGAAAGCTGGGATGCCTTCGTCTTCATGGGGGCTCGGGCTTCGACGACGGCGGTTAAACCACTCGTGATGGAGGACAAAGCGCTCGTTTTCATCTTCCAGTCGGCGGCGCTCATCATCTCGTCGTTCGCGGCACCGGGTGCTGATAGTATGGCGAAGGTCATGTTGTAGGTGCTCTCGGAGGTCTTGATTAGGCCGGCGATCATACTGGTGACGACGCCGGTTGTTGTTATTGGTATTGTCGAGTGTAGTTTGCCTAGACTCCTCGCGTGGCTGACTTGAGCCAGCCGCCCGACGCCGAGCTGACGTGGACGAGCCCGCAGCTGGAGATCCTGACCATTTAGTCGGTACTAGGGTGTCGCCCGACTGCTGTTGTTGCTGTTGGCAAGCAGCAGCCGTGATCATCACCTTGATTTTGGTGATAGTTGGGGTGGCCTAGTGATCAGGCCCGAGCTGGAGCGTGTTCAGCAGAGTTATGGTGGCCACAACATTCTATTGCGACGTGACGAAGACGTCGTGATCGCCGATTTTAGTTTGGAGAATCTACTGCTGGGCTGCTCGCCCAGCTTTGCCCAGCCTGTCGTTGCGAGCCTTGCGATCAGCTTCCTCCTGTTGTTGCAGTCGGCGCGCCTCCTCCTATTGCTCCTCTTGTAGTCGGCGCACCTCGGAGGGTGGTGTTGAAGCCATGAAGATCTTGTGGGGGAGGAGAAAACTCGCCAGACTGGAGTTCGAACTGGCGTTCGAACCGTTATCCGACTTGGAGTCGGACTCCCAGGAGTTTATCGGAGTGAGAACGACCCCAACCTCTCTAGATCCAATCTGAAATGACACTTGGCTGTGTCCAAACTGAATCGCAGGAGACCGGGTCTGCTGTGCAGGATGTAAATCCGCAGCGTCGCCAAGTCCATGTGGGAGATTGACGATCTCTCCCCTTCTCGTCCCAACCCGGGCAGGCTCAAGGCCTAGCGCAAGTCGGACGCCGAAGGAGAGAGTTGTCCCGATGCTTGGCGATGTGAAGGACTGCCGCAGTAAGTCGTGGAAGGAGATCGCGGTGTCCTATGGGCTGACTGGCGCTCCATCGGCTGGCTCCCCGGGCGGCTAGATTAGATTTGTTCCGGCCAAGGTAAGGTTGCCGATCTGGTCGGCAATGAAGTTGAGGCTTCCGAAGGAAATCTTGTCTCCAGGGGAGAACTTGTTGCCGTCGTCTCCGTTTGTTGGATCCATCGAATTTGCTGATGAAGAATTCGTCGGAGCCCCTACCTAGCGCGCCAACTGTCGATGCTTTGCACCGACAGTAAAACTGTAGGGCTACTCGGTGAAGGTAAATTCGGTGGATTGCAGAGGAACACAGAGAAGATTTATACTAGTTCAGGCCCTCAATGCGAGGTAATACCCTACGTCCAGTTGAGGTGTTATTCCTCTGAGGTGGTTTGTGATCAATGATCTTCCGTGCCCTCATGGGGCACCCTACCTCCCTTTATATACTAGGGGACAAGGGTACATGATAAGGATCCCAACCGGATACGGCCAAGGGATTTCCTTCTTAGAAATATAAACCTATCCGACTAAGACTGCTATTCCTTATTGTACAAGGTAAAGTCTGTCGGGTGCTATCTTATCTCTAATTACATGATTCGGCCCATCCTCTATCCGAGTGGCCCATATGCTGGTGGTGAGGTACCCGGGGCCCATGGCCTCCACAGGATTACCCCTATAACTGTCCCTATCATGGGGCTATGATGTAATACCACCCGTAAATGAAACCCTAGAGCCCGTAATTGTACCCCTAGGCCTATAAATAGGCACCCAGGCCACTATAATGGCAAGGTTTTTGAGATCAATACAAAAGATTTACTACTACAGTCCACTCTAAATTTCCACTGTTGTTCTTTGACAACAATATTACTGCCGGCCGAGGCCTATCTTGGTAGTAGGGTATTGGAGCCCTCTCGGTGTCCAAGGTCTCGACGACTCCATTGACGAAATAGCCAAGCAAGGTGTTGGTGATGAAATCCTTATTGAGGAAACAGCCAAGCACTCTCAGGTTGGGTCCTTCTTCCCCTAATAATCATAGCTAAGGTGGATCCTGGCTTTCAGGGGTTGAATCCACCTGTTCTGGATGGTCCTGGCCACCTAGGGCCCTGTCAGCCCCTTGTCCTTCTAGGCATCTATCTTCTCCGGCAGCAGCTGCACCTACACCATCTCGGCTTGGGACGACAAAGTAGTCCAGCTCTCTAGTAACGTGGGGGGATTTCTGGTGAAGGGTGGTAAGGAGGGCTCGGGGTTCAAGCAGTAGAACCACTCCTTATGCCACCCTTTCAGAGAGGTCTTTAGAGGAACATGTAAGTAGGCCTTCTTCATCTCGTTGTGGAGCTGAAGGCCTGCTCCCCTATCACCTAGATTTTGGATTTGGAGGGCTGTGGCTTAACATGGAAGAGAAAGTGAAAGAGATTGAAATGGGGATCGATCCCAAGGAAGGGCCCATAGAGAATCACGAAGATTGAGATTTGGAGAATGGAATTGGGGTTGAGCTGGATGAGCTCGATTATGTAATAATCGAGAAGACCACGGAGGAAATCAGAAGCGGGAAGTGTGAATCCACGGTTGAAGAAAGAAGCAATAACCATGAGTTCGTGGGGACCTAGAGAGGGGATTGACTCACCAATGGTGGGGAGCCAGTTGATAAGATCCTTCGGCTGGAGGCATTTCTTCCCCTCCAGAAGAGCCAGTTTCATCGAGCAGGTGTCGAATGTAGGCCTAGACCCTGACGGCATGTTGGAGATGTCAAAGGGAGCTTTCGGCATCTTTGGAATGCGGATCTAAGGGGAAAGGCTCCCGGATGATGGGAATCGAAGCAGGGATGAAAATCTTGGTGGATTTCTTGAGGGTAGCTCAAGCTACAGAAAACCCTAGGCAGAGCGGAGAGTGTGAAGTTTGGCACGTTTTCTAGAAGACGAAGCATTTGGCGATTTGGGGGAGAAAGGGGAATCTTTTCTCTCTCCCCATTGATTTATAGGCCTACACTGGGTGGTCGGTTTGGGCCAATCTGCTCTGTAATGGGCCATAATATATGAGCTCCTAAATAGCATGTCCTAATGGGCCGATGGCTGTCTATGTTAAAATCACAATGCAGATGCTATTTTATAGGAATCGATTATAATAATCAAATATGCTTCATGTTAAGCCTAATTGCTGGACACATGTGTTTAGATATCTGAATTATTTGATAGGTATTGGGGATATATCCTTACAAGGGTCAATAGCTAGTCTCCATTAAAATTGGAAATGCAGGTATCTCCCAAGTACACCTAACCACATATTGGGTCAAAATCCATGAAGTGGTACTTGGCTTACATCCTTAGCCAAAATGCCATTGAGCAGAAATATTTCCAGCTGATATGTCGCTGAATAGTCCAATTTCTGAGAAATATATCACTTGGGAAAGACTTAAAGGTTATAGATCTTTGACTTTATGTTTAATTGTTTCATAATAAGCACAAAGTTAGGGGCTACATCTAATAGGTGCACCTACTCGGTGCACACTATTCAATTTTTATTAAGCCCTTCATAGCCTCATTGCCAGCTAATATGAAGTAGGACATAGAGAAGAGGTACTCGGGCAAAGGGTACTCGGGAGCAAGGCACTCAGGAAATCTGCACCGTGGAGGATGAGCACTCGGCATCAACTGTGACTCAACTATGAACGTCTCAGGGGCTACTGTGAAGGCCATGGGCCCCAGGCACCTCATGGAAAGCTTTGTGGCCACTCAGATAGAGGGTGGGCTTAATCGTGTAATTAGGAATAAAATAGGACTCGGTACATGTTACCTTGTATGACATGGAAAGGATATAGTCGTAGCCGGGTACGTTGTGTTCCTAGATGGAAATCCCTTGGTCTAGTCCGACTAGGATTCCTACCTTGTAACCTTGCCTCCTTAGTATAGAAGGAGAGGCAAGGAGCCCCATAGGGCAAGACACAAGAGAACAACAGCATATCGCAATCTCACCAGAGAAACCTCAAAGACAATACACAACAGCTGGAACTAGGGTATTACCTCACCTTGAGGGCCTGAACCAGGATAAATCATTTTGTGTTCCTTTGCAATCCATCAAGTTTAGGTCTCACGAGTAGCCCCATATAATTATTTCTGATACAAAGTATCAACACCTTTAAAATTAGACTTGCTTATAAAATGGGATAGTTGTGAACTACTAATAAGGATTAGAGAATTACTCCCTTCCTTGTTATATCCTGCATTAGTGTAAGTTTCCCTGCATGGCTTGCAGAGTACTTGTGTACTCAGTCTTGCATATTTTGGGCTCTAGCTAGTCAGAAAGAAGTTGCAGGTGAAATCGAGGAAGCCGTCGATCCATAGGATTGGGACAAAGACGAAGGCTTTGATTTCTAGGTTGACTCTACGCTCAGGCTATTCCTGTGGTGGATAATTGCATCTTTTGGTTGTATGTCTATGGCCATAGGCCCGTTGTGTGCGTGTGTTGAGTTTGGGTTGCGTTAGAAGCTTGTTGGTTTGTATAATTATTCAAAATTCTGTTTCTGTATCATTGTACATGTAACTAAACTTCCTGGGCGGTTACATGTGTTGTGGGACATTTGGACCCCCTCCGAACGGTCCCCACACGAGTGGTATCAGAGCCAAGCTTGACTATAGGTTGACCTAGGTTGGTTAGGAAGTGTTTAAAAAGTAATTTTGAAAACTTGAAAAGAATTGAGAAAACAGGTTATTCTTCTAATTGACTCCCTTCCACCTTGGTCTGTTTTCCTGTATACTTCTTTCTTCATTCCTTGATCTGAATTTGAAAGGTTTTAGTTGATCTTTTCCCCATCCTATTCAAGGTTCGGTTAGTCGATTAGGACGTAATAGGTATGATTCGGAGATATCAAGAGTGAAGTCATTTTGGAGAGGAGCGTTGAAGTTTGATAGCTTCGTTAAGTTAGAGTTGATGATAGTGTATGTTGACCTGTGTCAGTCGATGGTTTGTCCATTGGGTAGAACATGGAGTCATGTATTGTATTTGTGAAAGGGTCATCATGTTGTTTTGTTTAACCTTTTGGGGTTACAAGAAAAACCCTAAACATGACTCTGTTTGTCATTCCCTGCTACTTCGTTGCTTCTTTATTTCATGCTATTCCAGCCTAAGTCTATCCAATCTTTCCTTGTTACACCTCAATTAATGTTTTATAATGAAAAACCTGTTATAGGCTTACGTAAAGAGAGAAGATGTCAGGAACAGATGGAAATGGCAGTGTAGGGGAGCAACCGCCAGAGAATATAGTTGATCTTACAAGGGTAATGCAAATGATGGATCAAAACTACAGTAGACTTTTTGAGTAAGTTATTAGTAGGATGCCACAACTAGGTGCCGCCACTGCTGAAGGATCAATTATGGGATCGAGGTGGATAGATTTTCAGACGACCAAGCCACCGACATTTTCTTCAACCCCAGAGCCCTTAGCAGCAGATGACTGGCTGATGGATGTTGAGAGGAAGTTGAACACAGTCCAATGCACTGATCGAGAGAAGGTTTTGTATGCTTCTCATTAGCTTAGTGGTCGAGCTGTAGTATGGTGGATTAACTTCCAAGCTGTTCATCCTGACAAGGAAACCATCACCTAGAAGGAATTCTCAGAGGAGTTCAAGAAGGTGCACATTCCAGAAGGTTTGATAGCAGCAAAGATGAAGGAGTTCAGAAACCACACTTAGAATGGAAGCCAATTGTAGAGTATCATGATGAGTTCCAACGCCTTGCACGCTACTCTCCTGATGATGTGAACACAGAGAAGAAGAAGATGGTGTGGTTTGTTGAAGGTTTAGATGAACCAATCAAGTACAAGCTTGCCAGTGTGGACTACAAGGATATGTCGGAGCTACTCAACAAGGTCCTGTTGATTGAGCGCAGGAAGAAAGAACTAGAGGAAAGCCACAAGCGCAGATGAAGCCCTCGTCAAGTGCCCCAAGGCCAAGAATGATGATGCCAGTAGTACCACCTCGACGTTTCCCACCACAGATGCCAAGGCCTCCAATGCCACAGAGACAACAGTATTATGGTAGAAATCAGTATCCAGCAAGTAATTTTCCAAAGGGATGTTATTACTGCAAGCTAGTGGGACACATCCATCCAAACTACCCCTGGAGAAACTTTCCGACGGATGTTGCACGAGTCAGAGAAAGAGCCCAAAGTACTATGCCACATGCTGTGCTGCAGAATCAGAATGTGGCAAGACGTGGAACTGGAGTGCCTAATCATGGAGGAGCAGTGCCAAACTGTGGAGGATAGGTTGGAGCTGTTGCAGGACAAGGACGACCTAACGCTAGAGCTACCCAGGGAAGGGCCAACCATGTTTCAGCCAAGGATGCCACTGGAGCTACCGATATTATGCTTGGTATGCTTCCTGTTAACTCAGAGCCTGCTTTGGTTTTATTTGATCTAGGTGCTACACATTCTTTCATTTCTTTCGCTTTGGTTAAGATGCATTATTTAAGCCTAGTAGCTTTAAATAATACCCATGTGATCCATGCCCCTGGATCGAACCTGAAGTCCCAGTTTAAGTGCCCTAATATAGAGATCCAGATAGAAGGAGTTGCCTTTTTAGCAGACCTTTTGCTACTAGAAATGCAAGGGTTGGATATTATAATGGGAATGGATTGGCTGCATAAGTATAAGGAAAAGCTGGATTGTGACAATAAGATCATTAGTCTGGTTAATATTGAAGGGAAGAAAGTGGATTTCAGAGCCAAGAGACCCTTGTTGCCACCATAGCCATAGTCACTAAACACCATGGTCGTAGAAGGAGTTGAGAAAGTATCAATGGTTAATGAATTCCCAGATGTATTTCCAACAGAGTTGCCAGGGACGCCACCTGAGAGAGTAGTTGAGTTCTCCATCAAGACAATGTATCGGATGGCCGCACCTGAGTTGAAGGAGTTGAAGAAGCAGATTGATGAGCTAGAAGAGAAAGGTTTCATAAGGCCAAGTGTGTCAGAATGGGCTGCCGTAGTGCTATTTGCTAAGAAGAAGGATGGTACATTAAGGATGTGTGTGGATTATCAAGAACTTAATGAAGCAACTATCAAGAACAAGTATCCACTAACAAGAATTGATGATTTGTTTGATCAACTAAAGGGAGCTAAAGTGTTTTTGAAAATTGATTTGAGATCAGGGTACCACCAATTGAGAGTAAGATAAGAGGACATACCGAAGACTGCATTTACTACCAGGTATGGACTATATGACTTTATAATGATGCCATTTGGAGTGACCAATGCACCTACAGTTTTCATGGGGTTGATGAACAAGACCTATCTGGATTACCTCGATAAGTTTGTGGTAGTCTTTATAGATGATGTCCTTATGTACTCATCAAGTGAAGAGGAACATGAAGAGCATTTGAGGCTAGTTTTGGAAAGATTAAGAGAACAAAACTTGCATGCCAAGTTCTCCAAGTGTGAGTTCTCGATGAAGGAAGTAAAGTTTCTAGGACATATCATCACTACTGAAGGAGTGAAAGTGGATCCAGAGAAAGTTAAGGCTGTATCAGAATGGGAGCAACCATAGACAATGAAGGATGTCCAGAGTTTCTTGGGAATGGCAAGATATTATTGGCACTTCATCGAAGGATTTTCTAAGATAGCAAGGCCCCTCACCAACCTCTTTGAAGAAGGATGCTCCATTTGAATGGACAGATAAGTGTGAGAAGACTTTCCAATAACTCAAAGCAAGATTAACAACTGCTCTAGTGTTAGCTTTGCCTGACAATAAGAAGGATTACCAGGTCTATTGTGATGCTAGTCGTCAAGGAATTGGTTGTGTTTTGATGCAAGAAGGAAGAGTAGTAGCCTATGCCTCTCGTCAACTTCGACCCCATGAGCAGAACTATCCAACACATGACCTTGAGTTGGCAAGAGTTGTGCATGCACTTAAGATTTGGAGGCACTATTTAATTGGAAATAAGTGTGAGATGTTTACTAATCATAAGAGTTTGAAATATATATTCACTCAACCTGACTTGAACTTGAGGCAGCAAAGATGGTTAGAGCTGATAAAGGACTATGATTTGGATATTCAGTATCATCTAGGGAAAGCAAATGTGGTAGCTGATGCCTAAAGTCAGAAGGCATATTGCAGTAATGCAATGGTTCAGGAATGCTCAGAGCCATTGTTGAAAGAAATCTGCTAGTTGAGGTTGGAGTTTATTGATCAATCCAGTATTTTCACCATGGATTAGAAGGCAACTTTGGAAGATGAAATAAAGAAGGCACAACAGGAGGATCCACAAATTTAGAAGATTAAGAAAGATCTCCAGGAGAATAAGGCACTAGGTTTTGCAGAAGATAGTAATGGAATCTTAAGGTTCCAAGGAAGGATATGTGTCCCTGATAAGAAAGAGATCAAGGATCTAATACTGCAAGAAGCTCATGATTCGTTATTTTCAATCCATTCTGGAAGCACAAAGATGTATCAGGATCTGAAGAAAACCTTTTGGTGGACCGACATGAAGGGAGAGATTGTGGAACATGTGAACTTATGTGGAAGGCTTGCGGATCCACGGGAAGGTTAAACTTACACTAATACATCCTGCATTAGTGTAAGTTTACCTACATGGTGTGGGAGCCATGGGCCCCAGGTACCTCATTACCAGCACATGGGCCACTCGGATAGAGGATGGGCCAGATCATGTAATTAGAGATAAGATAGCACCCGGCAGGCTGTGTCTTGTACAATAAGGAAACATGGCCTTAGTCGGATAGGATTCTATCTCTAATAAGGAAATCCCTTTGTCGTATCCGACTGGGATCCTTACCATGTACCCCTGTCCCCCAGTATATAAAGGGAGGCAGGGCGCCCCATGAGGGCACACCAGATCATTGATCGTAAAACCACCTCAGAGGAATAACACCTCAACTGGACGTAGGGTATTACCTCACATCGAGGGCCTGAACCAGTATAATTTTCCCGTGTTCCTCTGCAATCCACCGAATTCCGGGTCACCGAGTAGCCCCATAGTATTATTGCCGGTGCAAAGCATCGACAGTTGGCGCGCCAGGTAGGGGCCCGGTGAATTCTTCATCAACAGATTCGATGGATCCCATCAACGGAGTCAAGGGCGACAGGTTCTCCAATGGAGACACCATCACCTTCGGGAGCCTTGATTTCGTCGCCGATCAACTCGGCAACCTTTCCTTAGCTGAGGCAGATCCGATCTTGCCAGCTGAGGAGCTAGCCGGCGTTGCGCCAGTCGGCCCCAGGGACGTCGCCATCTCCTTCGACGATCTACTACGACAGTCCCTCACATCGCCGGACATCGGGACAACTCTCTCCTTCGGCGTCCGACTCGCGCTAGGCCCTGAGCCAGCGCGGGTTAGGCCGAGAGGGGGAGAGATCGTCAATCTCCCTTACGGACTCGGCGACGCTGTGCATCTACAACCTACACAGCAGACCCGACCTCCAGCGATTCAGTTTGGACACGGTCATGCACCGTTTCAGATTGGATCTAGGGAGGTCGGAGTCGTCCTAACTCCGATAAACTACTCGGAGTCCGACACTAAGTCGGATGGTGGTTCGAGCATCAACTCGGACTCCTCCTCCTGTGGGTGCCATGGGCCCCGGGTACCTCATGACAAGCATATGGGCCACTCGGATAGAGGATGGGCCTAGCCTTGTAATTAGAGATATAGCTAAATTCGGCAGACTTCGCCTTGTATAGAAAGGAATATACAGTCCTAGTCGGGTGCGTTATATCTCTAAGGGGAGATCTCCTAGTCGTAATCCGATGGGGACTCCTACCTTGTAACCCTGTCCCCCAGTATATAAGGGGAGGCAGGGCGCCCCATGAGGGCAGGTTGAGTTGGTTCACCAGAATCACCACCACAAATCCTCAAAGGAATAACACCACAACTGGACGTAGGGTATTACCTCACATCGAGGGCCTGAACCAGTATAAAATCTCCCTGTGTTCCTTTGCAATCCACCGAGTTTCCATCCGCCGACTAGCCCCATATATTTATTGCCGGTGTAAAACATCGACAGTTGGCGCGCCAGGTAGGGGACCGGCGCGATCTGCATCTACAAGCTCGATGGATCCAGCAACCAAAGTCGACGGTGGCGAACTCTCCCCTGGAGATACAATCGCATTCAGAAGCCTCGACGCCATCGCCGACCAGATCGGCAATCTCACCTTGGCCGACACGGACCCGATCCAACCGGCCGAGGAACCAGCCGACTCCGCGCCAGTCGGCCCACACGACGCTGCGGCAATCTTCGACGACATGCTGCGGCGATCTCCTATACGCCCGAGCCCAGGGACAACTCTTCCTTTCAGTGTTCGACTCGGACTCGGTTTCGAGCCGGCCGAGATCGGGCCGAGAAGGGAAGAGATCGTCAATTTCCCGTTCGGACTCGGCGACGCCGCGGATATCTACAACCTACGTCCGACGCGGCAAACTCGATCCCCTGGAGTTTGACTCGGATACGGCCCCGAGCCGCTCGAGATCGGATCTAGGGAGGTCGGAGTGGTAATCACCCCCATCAACTATTCCGACTACGACTCTCAGTCGGACTACGACTCTAAGTCGGACAGCAGCTCGGCAAGCTTCTCTTCGCCACGAGAAATCTTCATGGCATCCAAAGGCTCCACTCCTACTCAGGAATCACGCCGACTACACGAACAACAAGAGGAGGAGGCCTGCCGACTGCGAGAACAACAGGAGGAAGAAGCAAGACGCCTGAACGCCCGCAACGACGGCCTACGCAGGGCTGGGTGAACCGCTCAGCAACAAACCCTCCAAACAAAAGTCGGCGACCACGACGTCTTCGTCACGCCACAACAGAACATCGTGGCCGCCGCAACCCTACTGGACACGCTCCAACTTGGGCCTGATCACCAGGCCACCCCGACGATCGCAAGGATAAAAGCCATGCTTACCGCTGCTGCATGTCAGCAGCACCAACAGTCGGGAGATACCCTCATACCGACCAACCGGTCGGCATCCCCAATGGCAGTCTCGTCTACCTCAAAGCGACGCCGAGTGGCCGGCTCTAGTCGGCTGCACACGGAGTCACGCCAAACATCACTCGGCAACCCAAACAACAACCGGCAACGTCGAAGTGACCGTCGGGACAACCGGGATCTCCGAGGCCAACTATGGCGTGATCTTCGGCAGGACACCAATGCTCGGCGCCGCGAACGAGAAGAAGACGGGCAACGCCAACTGGAAGACGAGAACGAGCATTTCGGCCTCCACCACGAGCGGTTTCGCTGCAGTAGTCGGGGTCGGAGTCCACATGAAGACGGAGGCATACCAGCCTTCACCCAGGAGCTACAACAGGTCGACTGGCCAGTCGGCTTTAAGCCTACATGCATCAACAAATACGATGGCAAGACCAATCCCGAGTCCTAGCTCACGGTCTACACTCTGGCGATCCGAGCAGCTGGGGGAAATCACAAAGTCATGGCTAACTACCTCCCAGTTGCTCTAGCCGACTCAGCGAGGACATGGCTAACAGGACTCCCAAAGCGATCAATCGGCTCTTGGGGAGAACTCCGGGAACGGTTCATCACCAACTTCCAGGGAACATACGAGAGGCCATCTTCCGAGTACCACCTATATCAGTTGCGCCAAAGGAAGAACGAGTCTCTTCGTGACTTCATCAAGAGGTTTTCTGAGAGGAGGAACTCAATCCCGAACGTCAAGGATGAGGTCGTCATCGCCGCCTTTCGAAAAGGAGTCAAAGACACCTCGTTCATCGACAAATTCACTCGGAAGCCTCCCAACACTGTCAAGGCTTTATTCGACATGGCGAACAAATACGCCGACTCGGCCCACGCTGTTGCCGAGGCCCTCGATGACAACAAGTCACCCTGATAGAAGAAGCGGGACGACACCGACGACGCGGTCCCGACTAAAGCTGGGAATCGCAAACGCAAGTCAGACGGCTCTATTGTGGCAGTCGGTCACAACCGTCTTCGACCTTCAACAACTGAGGATTATCGGAGCAACAAGTGACATGCTCGGGGGCTCACAAACCCAAACACAAGGATGGCATCCCCACTCCCAAATACCGAACAGCTAAGTCGCTTTCTGATAAACATCTCCTCACTCGGCCTTGCTAATGCTGCAGCCGCTTACACCTAATAGGTGTACAAGCTGCACATTTACTTTTTTCCGTTTTTGCTCTTAAATGATTACAAAAGTACTCGAGTAGCATAAATCTCGATCCGTGAATCTCTGCTCCATGTAAGACAAACTCAAGTCACCCAAAACGCGTGCCTGGGAAAGAGCCATGAGCCAACTCCCGACGCTAGGGGGCTATGACTAGTCGGGCAGAGTGCTTAAACGTAAGGGGTCAACTACTCGAGGAAATTAATATCAAAAAGAGGAAGAACACGTATTTACATACATTGTAAAATACATTTAATTCGGATGATTGTTTTCATCATCAGATGCTACTCATCCGATATCTTTATATTGCAGGCCCAGCTCCGGATACGCGTGACAGGAACTCAGGGCTGCGAGCCCATCTCCTACGCTCGGGGGCTGGACAAGTCTGCCAAAATACACTCGGGATGCTCCATGAGGGCTACTCACCGAGTACTTGCGCCAGTCGGGACGTCATCTTCCCCGACTACGCTCCATGCGAGCCAACAATCGGCCCCCGGCGCCAGTTGGGGCTGTATACCACTCGGCTAAGTAGGGAACGCCCCATGAGGGTCGCCAGCCGAATCCTACGCTAATGCTAGGTTCGGGTACCTTATTTGGTCACGGCTCTGTCAGGTTGGGTACGCCCCATGAGGGTCGCTAGCCGAATCCTATGCTAATGCAAGGTTCGGGTGCCTAGCTTGGCTATAATTCTGTTGGATAGGGTACGCCCCATGAGGGTCGCCAGCCGAACCCTCTGCTAATGCAAGGTTCGGGTACCTTGTTCGGCTTTACCCAAGTCAGAGAAGACTTACATCGTCAAAGTGCATCCGGAGTTCTCATGCACTGTGTCACACCTGAGGAGGGCAAGCAGATCCTGCATTATACCCACTCAGGCTTACATGGCAACCAGTTTGCATCTAGAACGTAAGTCGGAAAGGCTTGCGAATAAGGATTTCTCTGGCTGATTGCGGTTACCAACACCAAAAAACTCATCCTGACATGCGATGGATGATACTTCTCTAGAGCTATGCTGGATAGGTCGGCTCAGGCCGGCTTATTTGGTAGCAGCCACCAAGATATGAGTTCCTACAGTAGCATGCTCCATGTGGGCCGCCCGCAGGCTGAGTTGAAATTATAGCGCTGGTGCTACCCACAGGAACCGATGAGGTAAACAGATATGCTTCATGAGAGCCTTATTGCTAAACATATATGTTTGGGTATCTGTCTTATCCACGAGGTCTCGAGGATACATCCTTACAAGGATCACAAGCTGGTCTTCATTAAAATTGGGGATGCAGGTATCTTTCTCGGGTACACCTGACCACGCCGTGGATTTATTTTCATAAAGTGGTACTCGGCCTACATGCTTGGCCACCAGTTGCCATGAGTGACATTATTCCAGCCGACATGACGCTGAAGAGTGTAACTTTCGAGTAGTGCACTACTCGGGAGAGACTATAAACCTTCTTTCCCGCTGACATGATGCGGATGAGTCTAACTTCTAGGTGGGACGCCACTCGGGAAAGACTATAAACCCCTTATTCTAGCTGACATGAAGCTGAAGAGTCCTATATACGAGTAGCATCCTACTCGGCAAGACTATAAACACACATTCCGACTGACATGAAGTCGAAGAGTCCTATATACGAGTAGTTCCCTACTCGGCAAGACTATAAATTATATTCCGGTTGACATGATACCGAAGAGTCTCATATACCAGTAGTAATCTACTCGGGAAAGACTTCAAGGTTAAAGATCTTTGACTTCATGTTTAATTGTTTTCACAATTAAGCACAAAGTCGGGGGCTACACCTAATAGGTGCGCCTATTCGGCGCACACTATTCCAACATCTACATGGAGCCCTTCATAGCCTCGCTGCCAGCTGACATGAAGCAGGACTCGGGAGAAGCAGCACTCAGACAAAGAGTACTCGGGAGCAATGCACTCAGGAAGACTTCACCATGGAGGATGAGCACTCGGCATCAGCTGTGACTCAACTATGAAGGTCTCGGGGGCTACTGTGGGTGCCATGGGCCCCGGGTACCTCATGACAAGCATATGGGCCACTCGGATAGAGGATGGGCCTAGCCTTGTAATTAGAGATATAGCTAAATTCGGCAGACTTCGCCTTGTATAGAAAGGAATATACAGTCCTAGTCGGGTGCGTTATATCTCTAAGGGGAGATCTCCTAGTCGTAATCCGATGGGGACTCCTACCTTGTAACCCTGTCCCCCAGTATATAAGGGGAGGCAGGGCGCCCCATGAGGGCAGGTTGAGTTGGTTCACCAGAATCACCACCACAAATCCTCAAAGGAATAACACCACAACTGGACGTAGGGTATTACCTCACATCGAGGGCCTGAACCAGTATAAAATCTCCCTGTGTTCCTTTGCAATCCACCGAGTTTCCATCCGCCGACTAGCCCCATATATTTATTGCCGGTGTAAAACATCGAGACCTCCCCCGCGAGATCTTCATGGCTTCAACGCCACCCTCCGAGGTGCGCCGACTGCAAGAGGAGCAGCAAGAGGAGGCGCGCCGACTACAACAACAAGAGGAGGCCAACCGACAAGCTCGCAATGACGGGCTTCGACAGGCTGGGCGAGCCGCCCAGCAGCGAATCCTCCAAACCAAAGTCGGCGACCACGATGTCTTCGTCACGCCACAACAAAACGTCGTGGCCGCCGCAACTCTGCTAGACACGCTCCAGCTTGGGCCGGATCATCAGGCCACACCAACTATCGCCAAGATCAAGGCGATGATTACTGCTGCCGCCTGCCAGCAGCAAGAACAATCAGGCAACACTCACATACCGACCCATTGAACGGGCTCTCCAGCGGCGGAGTCATCTGCATCAGCACGACGACGAGCGGCCGGCTCCACCCGGCAGCACGAAGAGTCCCGCCAAACAACACTAGGCAATACCAACTACAAACCGGCGGCGTCACCAATACGACCGCCGACCCAATCAAGACCTCCGATTGCGATTACAACGCGATCTTCGCCACCCTAAGGCCCGCGCGAAGAACGAAGAGGATGAACGCCGCCGACTGGAGGATGACACGAGCGCTTCGGTCTCCACTACGAGCGGCTACACCGCCAAAACCGAAGCCCAAGTCCTCACGACAATGAAGCATTCCAGCCTTTACTCGGGAGTTACAGGACGTCCGCTGGCCAGTCGGCTTTAAGCCTACCGAATCGAAAGTACGACGGCAAGACCAACCCGGAGTCCTGGCTTACCGTTTACGTCCTAGCAGTTCAAGCTGCTGGGGGCGACAGCAGAGCCATGGCTAACTACCTCCCCAGTCGCATTATCCGACTCGCAGGACATGGCTGACAGGCCTCCCATGGCGGTCGATCGGTTCTGGGGACAACTCAGGGAGCGGTTCATCGACTAATCCAGGACCTACGAGAGACCGGCTTCCGAGCACGACCTTTACCAGCTGCATCAGAAAAGAACGAGTCTCTACGAGATTCATCAAAAGGTTTTCCGAGAAGCGCAAACCAAATCCCAAGCATCAAAGACGAGGTCGTCATCGCGCCTTCCGCAAGGGAGTAAAAGACGCCCCGCTCATCGCGAAGTTCACTCGAAGCCACCATCCACTGTCCGGACTCTCTTCGACATGGCTAACAAATACGCCGACTCGGCTGAAGCCGTCGCAGAGGCCTTCGACGAGAAGAAGGAGCCCCGACAAAAAGACAACAGGGCGAAAGCCGACAACGAGCCGCCTCAGAACAAGCCTGGCAGCCGCAAGCGGAAGTCGGACAACGAGGTGGCCAACATGGAGTGCAGTCGATCGCGGCCCCAGCCGAACAACGACTATCAGAAAGTCATGAGCGGGCCTTGCCCCTTTCACCCCAAGGGCCGGCACGCGGCCATAGGACTGCCACATGCTCAAGAAGTTTGCCTCCGAGCAGCTTCACCGTCTGGCGCGACAAAGACAAGGACAAGCCAGACTCCGGTCCGGGCTGATGATTTCCAGGACCCACCAAGCCAAACTCAACCATATCTTTGGGGGGCCACTCGCGTACGAATCCAAGCGCAAGCAGAAGCTATCAGCACGGGACATTAACGCGGTCTCCACAACGGATACCCCCCAATACCTGCGCTGGTCAGAGATGGCCATCACCTTCAACGCGCAGATCCACCCAGATCGGGTTTCCCACCCGGGACGATACCCACTCGTCCTAGACCGGTCGTCAGAAATATCAGGCTGAAGAAAACCCTCATCGACGGAGGCAGTGCGCTCACATCCTGTTGCCAAGACTTTTGGACGAGATGAGAATTCCTCGTTCAGAGCTACGGCCGAGCACCGCGCCCTTCCATGGGATAATCCCCGCTTGTCATCAACCCCACTCGGGCAGATAATTTGCCGGTGACCTTCGGCACGCGGGACAACTTCCGTACAGAAAACATCTCCTTTGAGTCGCCCCGACTTCGAGACGCGTATCACGCGATACTCGGACGACTGGCCCTCGCCAAATTCATGGCGATACCGCACTACACGTACATGGTGCTGAAGATGCCTGGGGGCCAGCAGGAGTCCTCTCCCTCCGCAGCGACGCTAAGACAAGCCTTCACCTGCGACAAGGAGAGCTGGCGAGCTGGGGCTCAACACACAAGAAAGCAGCAGCATCGGGGCGCGGTCAGCATCCGGCAAGCCGCGGCGCATCTGAAGTCGATCAAGATCCAGTTCCGGCGAAAAAAGAGCGAAGGTCGGGAATTTCGGCGACCTCTGACACGAACAGAAAAGATCCCCCTGGACCTTCCGACCCCCTCCAAGACTGCCTTAGTCGGGCCGGACTCGACCCCAAATAGGAAGACGCGCTCGTCAACCTTCCTCCAAGCCAACCAAAGATATATCGCGTGGAAACCGTCCGGACATGGCCGGGCGTACCAAGGGAGGTGATCGAGCACGCCCTACACGTAAAGCCAGACGCCAAGCCGGTCAAGCAAACGGCTGCGGCGCTTCGGCTCAAGACCGCAAGGACGCTATCCGGGAGAAATCACCAAGCTCCTCGCAGCCGGCTTCATCAAGGAAGTCTACCACCCGGACTGGCTGGCCAACCCAGTCCGGTCCCGGAAGAAAAACGGTAAATGGCGCATGTGCGTCGACTACACGCCGACCTCAACAAAGCGTGCCGCCAAGGAACCATTTGGTCTTCCCAGATAGATCAGGTGGTTGACTCCACGGCGGGGTGCGACCTACTCAGTTTTCTCGACTGTTACTCGAGATATCATCAAACTTAGCTGAGGAACAAGACTGTTTAAAAACATCTTTCATCACGCCTTTGGAGCGTATTGCTATATCACAATGCCGTTCGGTCTGAAAACGCAGGCGCAACCTACCAAAGGGCTATTCGCGGTGTCTGCACACCAGATCGGGCGCAACGTGGAAGCCTACGTCGACGACGTGGTGATCAAGTCCAAGTCCAGAAAAGACCTCAATTCCGACTTGAAGAAACCTTCCAAAACCTTCGAAGATTCAAGATGAAGTTGAACCCGGACAAGTGCGCCTTCGGGTGCCGTCTGGGGAAGTTTACTCGGCTTCATCGTCTCGCACCACAGCATCGGAGGCTAACCCGGAGAAAGTCAACGCCATCAAGAGCATGCGCGCCCCGGCCAACCTTAAAGACGTCCAGAATGCTGACGGCGCATGGCGGGCACTCAGTCGGTTTTTATCTCCTGACTGGGGCGAATGGGGCATGCCCTTCTTCAAGTCCTCAAAAAAGGCGGAACACCTTTCAGTGGACCCCAGAAGCCCAGCGAGCCTTCGAAGACTTCAAAGAAAAATTCCTCACATCACCCCCCACGTGGCTGGCGTCACCCCTGCCCCAGAGGAACCACTAATGCTTTATCTGGCAGCAACAACACAGAGTAGTCAGCACGTAATGCTGGATAGTTTGGAGACGATCCGAACAGGGTCATCTTCAGAAAAATACAACGGCCAATCTAATATCTGTCAGCAGAGGTCCGTTAGGCCGAATCTCCAAAACCATAGGATGTACCCGCGATA